>SADC01001344.1:0-403118 GCA_004194705.1 Ditylenchus dipsaci
ATGCGACGGCTAACTAGCTACAAAAACTTATCTAATAGAACTTCAGAGCGACGTTAACGGACAATGCGATGCTTATCATGAACATCCACAATGTGATCGATTTACCTGACAACTAATACGTGAAACCAACTTAAGTGGTACACTCTCAGCCCAAAACGAGTGACTGGATCAAAAAATAGGAGGCCAAAGAAAAGAATTGCTTGAAAAGCAAAAAATATTTATTTGAAAAAAACATTTTCGTGTCATAATTCACTTGTAGGATGGTCCCCGGGAATTCAACATACAACATTTGAATTTGACTGCGTGAACATGCTCTTTAATGAATTTTCAGGCAAATTCGCAATGCTTTTTGGTCGCTTTCGTCTTAATGTGAATTTTTTTTTCTGACTAGCATGTATCCCAGGATATCAGCTTTCTTACAAGCTATTAACTGAGCAAATCAGGTTTGAAAACTGATTTGGATGAAAAGTGTTTTGAATAGAGGAGCAAGTTGTTTCGAAAGTTGATAGCTTGTAAGAAATGAACATCCAGGGCTATATGTCGGTCACAAAATTTTGAAATTGAAAAAGAATATGACTAAGAATAAATCATTCCATATTTGCTGTTATAATCAGTGTTGTTCCAGCGCCGGCATCGGCGCCGGCGCCAGCGGCGGCGCCGACCCTGCTGAAAAAAGACCCCAGCGCCAGCGCGAGCGCCTCCCTTAAAAATTTTGGCTCCGGCGCAGCGCCGGCGCGGACCTCATTTTGAAAAATTCCCCCAGCGCCGGCGCTCATGGCAGCGCCGACGCCGGCGCCGGCTTGATAATTTTGTTTTGCTGTAATTTCATGAAAAATTCTATTATTTTAAGAGTAATGTTTTACAGTGAGAATGATAATAATTATTTGTTATCATACGATTAGCAGCATACCGTTAGTATTTCCTTATTAATTCCTCATGGTGAGTGAATGTTGAAAAACAGGGTGTTTTAAAAAATTCGAAGAATTAAAGATGGCTATAACTTTTTATCTAGAACGAGTTTTGTTTTCACCAATCCTTTCTTTTTAAGTGTACAATGTCAAAAGTATGATTTTTGCTTGGCCATCTGTTGTTCGCGATTTTAGCCATCTAGGGGCCACCCACAGACAGGACCAGAACCAAGAGAGACGAAGCGAATTTTCGACATTATACACTAAATGAATGCCCGTCAAAAGAAAACGATTGGCAAAAACGAGAAATTAGAAGACTCGGTCCAGAAACAAGTTATAGCCATTCAAATTCTGCGGATTTCTTGAAGCACCCTGTATTTTCCATGCTGAGAATAAGTCCATATGAGGTGCAGTTATTAGAGAGTGGGAGTTCATGAAAAGAAGAGGTAATCATATTAGTTTTGCGAAAAAAAAAGTTGTGTAAATTAACTGTTCAAGAATAGCATATGATACCTGGTTAAAGGGCAGCTCGCGCCGATGGAATATTCTTGCATTTTAAATTGGCGGTACCAGCACGCCAGAGATTGAATTTCAAAATCAATTTTAAAGTCATTTGAGTTCTGGCTTGATCTGTCGTGACCAGTGTTTGGAAAAGCCAAGGCCAAAGCCAAAGCCAAAGCCAAAACCAAAGCCAAAAATAGGAAGCCAAATTTTGGCCGGCCAAATGTGGCTTGTGTTTTTGGCCTTGGCTTTGGCTTTGAATTTGGCCGAAGCCAAATTTGGCGGCCAAAATTTGGCTTTCTTTTGGCCTTGGCTTTGGCTTCGAATTTGGTTCGAAGCCAAATTTTGGCCGGCACTTTTGGCTTTGGCCGGTACTTTTGGCTTTGGCCGGCACTTTTGGCTTTGCCAGTACTTTTCAGCTTGTTCCTTCCTTTTTCTAACTTTAGCCATCAAATTTTGGCCTTGTCATTTATTCTCTTTTAGTGAATGTGGCACATTTTTTATCTCGTCTATTTTCCAGTTGTTAAAGTTTTCGTCTGCGCATCAAACTTGAAAAAGAAGAATGTCGGAGTGCTACGAGTGTCATGAGACTGGTCATTTCACTCGCGAATGCCCAGCACCGGTTACTCTTACGGCGGAGGACGCTGACAAGATGGCGGCGGTTCGTTTTTTTCATATGTTGTACTTTTGAATTCATCAAAATTTGTTTTCAGGTGGCTCGTCATGCTACAACTGCTGCAAGCCTGGAAACGTGTCTCGTGAATGCACTCAGGGTCAGTGCTATAAGAGCCAGTGGTCAAGAGAATATTCCTCCTTATCAATTAACAGGTATAACTTCTTATGCTCGCATTGTCTCGTGTTTGGCGTTTGCGTTAATAAAATAAAAATGTTGCTGCACTTAATTGCTAAGAGTTTTCTCAAATACAATGCCTTCAGGGAAACTTCGGTTCGACTGTGAAAATAAGAAAATCTGTGGAGTCTCTATTATTCTCCTAATTAAGTAAGAGCGGGTACTCCATGAATGGCGATACCAAGGTGTGTATGAGACGATTCAAATAGCAGTGCTCCGCCTCCAAGCACGGCTAGTGCACCTCCCACATGGTTTGATCCATCTGCTCAAACGACCTCGTCCACTTTAACATGGTCTAACCTGCGTATATCACTGGGACTGCTACCTATCAACTAAAGACACTGGTCACGAGACGCCAAATATTCACGTGATTTATTTCTACTGAAGCAAACAATAAACAGAACTTTCTTTGATGTAGATAGAATGTTTTCTGATGCATGCTAGTCGAACTTGCAAGTTGCAACCAGGGCTAGCCTGTGAACGAAACCTTCGTAGTATGGACAACTGGACCAACGAGAGCTTTTCCAGTTCCACCATGGCCGACAGAAGCGCGTTCGTCGCGGACGTCCACCTTGCCAAGCATTCCTTGCCATTGACATAAGAACACCTAGTGAGATATAAAAAAAGAGCAAGAATAAAGTAGATAACCTGGATGGAACCAATGTTGTTTCGATACTCATGACCACTTCAAGAGAAGCACGCAGCGATCTTTCCTTTGTCATTCCAAATTCGACCAACCAGGCTCACCAGACTGGTACCACAGAGCAACGTACTGATCCAGATTCTCACAGGAACGTAGTCAGCGAGCGGCCAAAAGCATGAATAGCTTTTGCAGGAGGGAACGGATCACAAGTTCTGAAGTCGGCCCAATTGTGCGTATGATGAGGCTAGCTGGCGACGAAGGAGGCGGCGGAGCAGCTAGCGCCACTGGCGGAACACATTCGAACATTCGCAAGTCTGAGGCCTGTAACACAAAAAATAAAAAATGACGTGCTTAAAAGAGAGTCGAGAGCGAAAAATAACTAGAAATAAAACACATACAAAAAAATACAAGCAGAGACACATAAGAAGATGTAATGCAAAAGGTGTTAAGTAAGCCACTCGACAAAAGACAAGGAAAAACCAGCCAAGGCCGAAAGCGGACGGTCAAGACCAAAGGCCGCCCAAAGCCAAACGCAAAGCCAAAGCCAAAAGTGCCGCCAAAAGCAAAGCCAAACCAAAGCCAAAAACTAAAGCCAAATTTTGGCCGGCAAAATTTGGCTCGGCCAAATAAAAAGCCAAAGCCAAGCCAAAAACACAAAGCAAATTTTGGCCGCCAAATTTTGGCTTTTCGTTTTGGCTTTGGTTTTGGCTTGCTGGCTTTTGCCGGCACTTTGGCTTGGCTTGCGTTTGGCTTTGGCTTTTCCAAACACTGGTTACATAACCGCCTACCCAGTCCGCACTTCCTTGTAATTCAAAGTTTTGCCACATTTTTGTGTTTGCAACAACTTTACATTCTCATTGCGGAGGTGTGTGTTTTTAGCGAACTTTACAAATGCAAACAACCAAGCAACTTTCGGGATATAGACCATACGGAACAAAGAGCAAGACGTAAAGATATGGTCCCAATTGTCGATTGAACCTGAAAATTAGTGCTATAAAGCCCAGCAGAATAAACACTTTCGCTAGCAGCCTCTTTCAGAGAAGTTGAGCGCTCCGACAGATATGTTACAAGGGGCTAGCCATACTGCCATAGAAGAAGCACGAAGGCACATAGAAAGTGACACTTCGACGCCATATCAGGCTGACAAAGTCGAAGTAGCTACGTAAATGGCTGCCTGCTAAATTTGAACGTTACATTATAAGGGACTTTGACAGGATGTATGCAGTCAGCGTAAATTGTGTAAAAAAATGTGTAAAAATACTGGAGCAGAGAACCTAAAAATTCTTCTTGAGACCTCCAATAGACACCTGAAAATACGGAACAAGGAAAAAGCAAATACGGCACAGAAAATAAAAAAAACTTATCTAATACAAACAGCAAGATCAAGAAAGAACCTGAAGCATGCAAGAATGACCAGCTGAACACACGAGATTATAGACGCTAAAACCAAAACAGTCAGTTAGTAAGAAGGCAAGCGTAAAAAAATTAGAGCAAAAATACCGCAAGTCACGACAGATCAAAGCACAGAATCAAATGATTTTAAAATTTGATTTGAAATCAAATCTCTGGCGTGCCTGGTACCCGCAATTTTAAAAATGCAAGAATTATTCCATCGGGCGCGAGCATGCCCCTTTAAGTAAAAAATTAATAATAAACTAAAAATCAAAAAAATAAATAAATAAATAAAAGATTTTAAGAAATGAAAGAAATTGCAGCCCAAAAATTCAGATAATTTACTTTAAAATTAAGAAATATTGTCTTTCTCAAATTAGCCTGTAAATGTTAAAAAACAGGCCGGCGTTGTAGCCGTTCAAAAAACAGCGCCGGGCCAGCGCCGGACGAAAATTTTTAGCTCGGCGCCAGCGCCGACCAGAATTTTCATTGGCCCCAGCGCCGGCGCCGAGAGCCGACCCGGCGCTGTTTTTTCCCGGGCAGCGCCGGCGGCGGCGATAGCGCCGGGCGCCGGAACAACACGGTTATAATCTATAATTGCGGAAAAATTCACGGATTGCCTGGAGTTTCAATATGAAGAATATGGAGAAATATGATGAAACTGAGTCTTTAGTAATTTTAGAAATTGTTTTAATGGGCGACGGTCTTTTCGTCCCCGGTCATTTCGTCCACATAGCCGCGTCCATCTGGGTATCCGAATGCCTGCCTATGACTAGCTGGATCCGCCTGTGGTGCCGCTTTTATTTTTGAAAATTATAATAATAAAATAGATGGACCTACCAAAAGTTAATATAAAATTAAATAAATTAAATTTTAAAATGTATTTAGGAAGCAGTTTGACGCTACTGGTTATACCCCCCCTGGGAATAAGATAGTAATCTTTATACCCCCCAAAAATCGGACCTACTGTATATACCCCCCAAACCGACTTTTTTGGAGTGTCTAAAAACCATTTTTATGCAATAATTTTGCCATAAAGGGACCAGAAAAGCAGTTAAAAAGGGATTATGGGCTGTATTGGGATGGGAAGGGAATAATACAGGGGCACTTTTTTTAGCTGCTTTACCATGTTTTTCAACTCGAGCCGTGGCAAAAATAGACTCTATATGCATTTTATGATCAAGTGTACTTCTCGAAATCATGTCTAAGGTAAGTGAGTGCGCGCATCTCTAACTCCAAGCCCCCAAGCCCCCCACCCCCTTCGGGGCGCAGGGGCTTGGGGGCTTGGAGTTAGAGATGCGCACACCCACATACCTTAGACACAAATCACTCGAAAGCGACTCTGGATGCATGAAAAAACATGCATACCAGAGTTATTTATGCGGTAGGCCCCAGTATTCAAAACTATGTTCAACATCTTTGATTTTACGACCGAAAAGGGTTTCCCCTCTTCAGGCCTGGGGCTACGAGCCAGAGGCTCAGCCGTCAAAATTTACACGACAACCATCGGGATCCACCCGGCTGATCGGTCTGATCAGCTCGAGTACTTATACTTTACGTGCACCACAAGTGGCTGGGTTGAAAGTGACTTCAACACTAAGAGAATTAATACTCTTTGGTACTTATAGCACTATAGAAGTGGCCCCTGTTTTGTCCCTTCCCTCCAATACTGCCCTTGAACCCTATTTTAATTGCTTTTCTGGACCTTTTATGGCGAAATTATTGCTTAAAATATGTTTTTGACCACTCCTAAAATCTTGATTTTTGGGGGGGGGGGGTATAAGCCAGTAGGTCCGAGGATTGGGGGGGGGGGTATAAGAAAGTAGCTGTTTTGGGGGGGGGGGGATAAGCCAGTAGCGCCGCATATTTGGCTTGGCGAATATGCGTGGGTCTTATACATAATAAGGTCGTAAATTCTAGTGGGCATAGTCGCGTTATTCCAGTCATAGTCTTTCAAGTCATAGCTCTAATTCCAGAGAGCCTGACTATATTTCTAGCAACCAACCTTCCAGTAAAGTACAGTAATCAAAGGTCAACCTTCGCTATTCCAATTCGGATTCAGTTAAAGCGAAAGGTTACATTAATAAATTACGGTTTCCGAAAAGGGGAACCGGGTACTACCGAAGTCCAGACAAAGAAACCAGTGCTTATATCAAGTCAGTTAGTATCCAGTATAGAATCTAGGTACCATTCCAGTTCGGGTACCAGATTCCACTCCAGAACGAAGGTGTTAACTCCATAGCGAGACCAGCTTCTCGAGTGGTCCTATATACTTCTTCGATGAAATCCAGGCTCGCAGATCAAGGTTCCTCTGTCCAAGCAAGAAAGCTGTGCAGTCGCCTACTCTTCTGGGCTCTCCCTCTAGCTACTCTATCTCACACATGGTTTCGTCTCCGGCCTCAAGTCGCGTCTATTCTCCTGAACCGGTGAAGCGGGGAAATGAAATGGGTCCAGATCAAGCCGAACATGTCTGCCAGTGGGAAAAGCTCCAGCCTCCAGCTAGTCTTCAGTCAGCGCTACAGTCCAATGAAATGCCAGTGTTGCAGTGTCCAGAAATCCAGTCTCCAGATAGTTTGTCTTTTGTTGATTCATGTGTTCCAGTAATGAATACGTTGTCTACGTGTCCTCTTACTGCTGCGAGTAATCCCCTAGGTCTAGGTCGTGTTCTGGTTTTGATTCCCCACTCCATGAAGTGGATAACACGACTCTTTTTCCTATTCCTTATTCCTCCCCATTACTGATGGCAACCCTGTGATAGAGCCATTAGGAATTCACGTGTCTCTCTTTTCTCCTTTTTTAAACCGAATTACCATAAATTTAGTGTCTAAAGAAGCGAAGGGTCTATCGAAGGCCTGTTGCAAAGTCAAAGTGATCTGATCTTGAACATGCAGAAGTCTATGATGGATGGATGAATTTTAAATATAGATTTATATATAAGATACTAATAACTTCTATCTTCCTAACAAGGGAAGTTACCCTTGTAAGGTGTTCGTTCGTATGTTCAATTAGTTGTCACTATTCCCAGAGAGGGACAGGTTGTTAGACTAGGTATATCTAGCCCTATCAGCCTTGACCTCTTCCTGTCTTTATTTTTGCAGCCTACAACAGACGGACAGACAGGTAAGGAAGATTTAATAATAAATAAAAACTCACAATATAATTTATTGAATTAATAACTAGTAACAAATATTTTGATGGCACCATTCGCAACTGGAATTAATCCAGTTCTATCCTGTATTTGCCAATTTTTCCTTACCCTTTTTTATATTGTCAGCAGCATAGTCAGAAGTGTCTATCGCAATTCAACTTCATTTGCTTGGCAACCAAGAAAAATTTGCATGGGAAAGTTAGTTTCACACCAAAACATTTTTGTAAAATATTTAGTTTTTTTGTTGGTTTTAGTTGGTGTTGATAACTGGAGCTGGAGGTGGAATCGGTAGAGAATTGGCCAAAAGCTTTGCTTTGTTGGGATCCCGTCTGATCCTATGGGATGCTAATGCAGATGCTAATGAGCAAAGTGCCAAGGAATGTAGGAAAATTGGAGCTGAGGCATTTTTTATTTTTAAGAGGGCGCCATTATTGGTCATCCCAAGGCGGGAGGGCTGGTATTATAAAATTCGAAAATTCTAATGCTATTAACACTCCAAAGGCTGCTTAGTTGGACTCAAAATTTCACGCTGAACACCGCAGTGCTTTTGGTTTTTAAAATTTTCGTCAAAAAATGTTCGCTAGAGCCTTCTGAAAATTTGTAGATTTTTCGACTTTTGTATTGTCACGAAAGTACGATGAATGGTTATAACTTTTTATATACTGAGCTTTTTCACAAGCTGTGAACTTCATTTGGTAGAAGAGATCCAGGGCTATCGTTTAATAAGTGACTTGCCTATATGTCATTAAAAAACTGCCGTAAAATTCAAAAGATTGTAATGTCGACTATTTGATAAGGACTCATCTTCAAACAGTATAAATTTTCGGCGCTACTCGTTATAAACCCCCCCCCCCCCAAAAGTGCTTCTCGGGAAATACCCCCCCCCCAATCCTAGGAGCTACTCGGTTATACCCCCCCCCCCAAATCAAGATTTTTAGGAGTGGTCAAAACACATTTTTAAGCAATAATTTCGCCATAAAAGGTCCAGAAAAGCAATTTAAAAGGGATTATGGGCTGTGTTGGGAGGGAAGGGACAAAACAGGAGCCACTTCTATAGTGCCTATAAGTACCAAAGAGTATTAATTCTCTAAGCGTTGAAGTCACTTTCAAACCCAGCCACTCGTGGTGCACGTAAAAGTATAAGTACTCGAAATGATCGGACCGATCAGCCGGGTGGATCCTGATGGTTGTCGTTTAACTTTTGGATGGCTGAGCCTCTGGATCGTAGCCTCAGGCCGGAAAATGGAGGAGACCCTTTTCGGCCGAAAAGTCAAAGATGTTGAACATAGTTTTGTTAGCTGGGGCATACCGCATAAAGAAACTCTGGTATGCATGTTTTTTCATGCATCCAAAGTCACTTTCAAGTGATTGGTGTCTAAGGTATGTGGGTGTGCGCATCTCAACCCCAAGCAACTCAACCCCCTGCGCCCCAGAAGTCGGCGCAGGGGGCTTGGTTGCTTGGGGTTGAGATGCGCACACCCACATACCTTAGACACCAATCACTTGAAAGTGACTTTGGATGCATGAAAAAAACATGCATACCAGAGTTTCTTTATGCGGTATGCCCCAGCTAACAAAACTATGTTCAAATCCCATCTTTTTAGGACTCTAGGTACCATTTTCAGGTGGTTTACCCAGGTCCCCAAGGCAAAAAGTCGAATTTTGGTCAAAAAATTTTTTCCAAAAATCAACTTTTTGAATCAGAAAATGCCCGAAAAGACCTTTTTATCGTTTTCAGCGCATAATAATTACTCAGAAATGGTTAAACATAAATACAGCAACTAATAATTCGGCAACTAGTGTTTTAACTTTTCAAGTAATAACTATAGGTTAATCATTTTTTCTGTGGCGAATTTACTTTTTTTTTGTAGCAAAAATGTTTTTTTTGTGGCAAATTTACTTTTTTTTTGTAGCAAATTTATTTTTTTCTGTAGCAAATTTACTCTTTTTTGTAGCAAGTCCGATTTTCGTCTGTAGCACATATACTTGAGGTAGTGTGCTTATTTATTTATCCGAAATTCTCGAAATCGGTATTCTGAGTCTATGAAAGACTTGGACTTGATGAAAGACAAGTGGATTAATTGCTGGTAAAGCTGCTGGGCCTAGGTCTAATCTAGCACCCACACCTGGCACACTCTCTCGGCTGCTTCACTACTTAACATCCTCTGATGGATCAGTTATGAAATTGAGCAAGCTTACCGAGTTTACCATAAATACAGTCAAACCTCGATAATCCGCCACCCCATGGGACCGATCCGAGGGTGGCGGATTATCGAGGTGGCGGTTTAGCGGGGGTAAACTTTGTTGAGTTTCTCTGATGGCCAACCAAATCAGGCTTCTCGAGGGTGGCGGTTTATCGAGGGTGGCGGTTTAGCGGGGTGGCGGATTATCGAGGTTTGACTGTACAATGCATGATGATAATTCTTTCAACCTTAGCCACATTATGCTCCACCATTTTGAGAAGAGCAACACTTCAGTCCGTACCCTTTTGGATCTCAACGGGCTTTCTCTTGTAAAGAAAGAGTGCTGGTCGAAATAGCCGGGTACAAGTGGGATCTTCTGCAACTGCCTATGGCCTTTCAGGAATTTGCAATTTTCGGGTGCTGGACCGAACCGAAATTCTCAGTTTACTTTTCTTGAAAATCGATTTTCAGTCTAAAAAGACTAAAAACGGTATGCGAATCAAGCGTATCAACAGATATGTATATGATTCTGAAATTTTTAGAAATAAATAAGCACACTAACTCAAGTATATGTGCTACAGACTAAAATCGGATTTGCTACAAAAAATAGTAAATTTGCTACAGAAAAAAATAAATTTGCTACAAAAAAAAATTAAATTTGCCACAAAAAAATAAATTTGCCACAAAAAAAAGTAAATTTGCCACAGAAAAATGATTAACCATAACTATACTCACTTACTGCGAAAAAAGATTTTGATCCGTTTTGGAGAATTTTCTCGAAAAAAATTTGCTCGAGAAAATCACAGCCATATGGCTAGCGATAAATTCAATAACTCACGTAATTTTTTTAAATTAGCCACCATCCTCAACTCCAACAGTCTAGACTAGTCTATATTTCGGATGGGCAAAACTTTTTTTTGTGGCTGAAAATCTCTTTTTGTGGCCGAAATACTTTTTTTATGGCCGAAAAAACTTGTGGCCGAGTATCTCTTTTAGTGGCCGAAAATCTCTTTTTTGTGGCCGAAAATATTTTAATTGTCGCCGAAAATCGGTCTCGACACGAAATTAACAATTTTTGAATTTTTGAGTGAAATTCAGGGGTGAAGAAAGACCAGATGGCTCAGGACCCACTCCGGAATGGCCAAGAGGCCGAAATAATTAGTTTTTGGGGAGTAAACTAAACTAAACGGGAAGTAAACTTTTAGAGAAAAATCGATTGAGCGGATCATATTTCGGGTCCGATGGGCTTAATCGCCCACAACTCCACCCTGAACCACTAAAAACCACCATAAACCTGGAATTCTGAGCGATTTAGCCCATCGACCCGAAATCTGATCCGCTCAATTGATTTTTCTCAAAAAGTTTTTTCCCCTCTTTAGTATACCCCCGGAAAACCAATTATTTCGGCTTCTTGACCATTCCGGAGTGGATCCTGAGCCATCTGGTCTTTCTTCACCCTGAATTTCACTCAAAAAATTCAAAATTGTTAATTCCGTGTCGAGACCAACTTTCGGCGACAAGAAAAAGATTTTCGGGCTGTAAATCATTTCGTAACGCGCCATTTCGTAACAGGTTCATTTGGTAACAAGTTCATTTGGTAACAGGTTCATTTGGTAACAGGTTCATTTTGGTAGCAGGTTCATTTCGTAATGAGCTAATTTCGTAACAAATGGTTTTGTAACGCGAGATTTTGTAACAAATTTTTTCGTAATGCGAGATTTCGTAACAAACATTTTCGTAACAGTGATACTAAGACTTTACCTAATTTGATTTAATCTAATTCACAACTTTTTTCAAACAACAGGGGGGACCAAGCCAATTTTTTTAGTTTTTTTTTCGAAATTTTTCAGATTGTGTCCGAACCATCCCAAATTACTTAAGCCATCCGTAATTTACCCCAAAACATCCCAAATTGCTGAAACCACCCCAAATCATCCCAAAGCATCTAAAAGCACCTCACGCTCTCCGAACCCCGTTAAGCACCTAGTGACCAGTACCCGAGACTGATTGCATCCAGAGAGGTTCGAACCAGCAACCTTGGTGGTGAGTTTATGGACCTCTACACCACTCAAACACTTGTCAAAACCCAAGCTTCCTGCCCTGAAGGGAAACTCCGGTAGTGACAATACGGGTGATGTTCTGGTCGGAAAGTTCCTATTGAACTTCCCTCGATAAATCGGAACTTTTTAGGGTTTCAATTTACCGCCTCGGTGGGAATCTTTTTATGATTCCCTTATTTAGATACAGTTCTAGTAAATAAAATTGACTTTATTTACTCCAAACACACAAAATAATAAAGGCAAAAAAGGTTCAAGCGACGCGCTCCGTTTTGACGGTAATTATATTTTTATAAATTATGAACCCCGATCACTGGGATCGGGGATATCTATACCCTCGTTTACTCCCTCGCAGGGTGGGGCTTGACGATCTCAGATAAAACCTGCCATATTTTTCGCCCACTTGGGATGATGAAAAATATGCTAGGTCCTTCTGAAAAATTCTACCAGCTTCCAGCTGGTGAAGGACTTATCATGTTTTCCACCCAGTTGGGTGTTTTGAAAGACATGATTAGTCTTTCCCCACTGGAAGTTTCTATCAGCCTTTATTATCACAAAGGCATTAGTTTCCATTATTTGGACAAACTGGCCAAATAAAAATTAGCCATCAACAAATAACAATCCCAGATGGGGGACACGATGAAATATTTCACCCTCAAAGGGGTATTACTCAGCAAAACAACTTGCTGTTTCAATAAACAATAACTTGCAAATATAATTGAGCAAATTGGTTTTTCGCTGAATAAGAACTTGAAAAAGACCCCTTAAAGGGCCTGACCTCTTCCTACTCGGTGGTCCCCCGCCAATTCAAAAATTTTCCCTTGATCATTGGACTTCTGTACGGATTTTTCCGCTAGGTTTCTAACAAAACTAAGCCTAAAATTTGATTTCAAGCATAGTTTTGATAGAAACGTGGCGGAAAAATCTGTACAGAAGTCCAATGATCGAGGAAAAATTTTTGAATTGGCGGGGGACCACCGAGTAGGAAGAGGTCAGGCCCTTTAAGAAAGGGCTACAAAACTATCTATCAATATGCAAAAATACTCTCATTGGGATGAAGATTTCTTTATGGCCACTTTCATTCGCTCCGCGACAACACTCAAAATTATAATAAAATCAAAAGTATGCGCCCAGGTGGATTCGAACCAGCAAGCTCTACATCACCACTTATAATCGCTCAGAACTCCATCCGAGGGACATCCAGAGGGACGAACCAAACCAAGTGGTCGTCCACTTGGATTAAAATTTTTCACGTTTTCGGTTCCAAAACAATTTTCTGCACTGATTCGAGTATGCTGAAGATGGTTTGACAGTGGTAAAATCACGTTTTACCAAGAAATTTTTAAGTTATTGCTAATTGTTGATTTATCAAAATCAATCGTTAGCAATAACTCAACAATTTCTCGGTAAAACGTGATTTTACCACTGTCAAACCATCTTCAGGATGCTCGAATTAGTGCAGAAAATTTGTTTTGGAACCCGAAAACGTGAAAAAAGAACTTTTGATTTAAGTGGACGACCACTTGGTTTGGTCACACTGCATGATGGGGTTATTAGTAATTCTAAGGGTTGATTTAGGTTGTTGGTTCGAATCCACCTGGTCGCATTCCTTATTTTAATATAATTTCAGATATAAAAGCAAGCATTTGATTTTTCAGGTCATTTGGGTGAATGTAGCCCTACTGTGGAGTTACCTGGATATCAACCTGTCCAGGTGGTAGCCGCCCCAGGTTTGGGTTGGGTAGGTGAAATCGCACTTTTGGTCTTAACAAGCCCAATTCCTCCAAATTTTTTAGTTTGGAAAAATGGATTTTTTTTATTTAATTACCTTTTTTATTTTAGGCCATCCAGGTGGATATCCACCTGACCAGGTGGTACCTTGAAGTTGGAGTGTGTAAAATCGCAATTTTGGACTTAATAAACCCAATTCCTCACACAATTTTAAGTTGGAAAAAATGGTTTATTTTCATTTTAAAGAAATTTTTATTTTTATGTTTGGGTTAGATTTGGGACTATTAAGCCAGTTTGAGGGTATTTGGGTTGGTTTGCGATGGTTTTGGCTGTTTGGACACAAAATACAAAATTTCAAAAAACCTAAAAAAACTGCCTTGGTCCCCCTGTTGTTTGGAAAAAGTTGTAAATTAGACCAAATTGAATTAGGTAGTAGCCTTGAAATCACTGTTACGAAAATGTTTGTTACGAAATCTCGGGTTACGAAAAAATTTGTTACGAAATCTCGTGTTACGAAAAAAATTGTTACGAAACGAATCTGTTACGAAATCTTGCGTTACGAAAAAAATGTTACTAACTGAACCTGTTACCAAATGAACCTGTTACCAAATGAACTTGTTACCAAATGAACCTGTTACGAAATGGCGCGTTACGAAATGAGGTACAGCCGATTTTCGGCACAAAAAAAGAGATTTTCGGCCACAAGTTTTTTCGGCAGTCAAAGATTGGGCCATTTCAAATTGGGCCACCGTAAGTTGGCCAATTTGAATTGGGCCAATTTAAATTGGGCCACCGTAAAATGCGCCAAGTTCAAATTGGGCCAATTCAAATTGGCCCAATTTACGGTGGCCCAATTTGAAATGGCCCAATCTTTGACTGCCCGTTTTTTCGGCCACAAGAAAAAGTATTTCGGCCACAAAGAAGAGATTTTCGGCCACAAAAAAAGTTTTGCCCATTTCGGAGTGGCAAGTACAAAATTTTTGCATTGCTCATGTATATTTTTGTATTGCCGACAAATTTCGATCCAGGGTGGACACGGGCCGGGCCGAACAGGGCCCGTAATTGGTTTTCTCTACAATAATTATTGAAGCTCTGTGCACATTATAGCTCATTTTAAAGCTGTTTAATTTCTCTACCAAACCTGATCAACGGCATCCTGTTTCATGGCTCTAATTATTTTGACACAAAAAACGAAAAGCCGAGCCAGCCCGGTTTTTTGCTCTTTGGGTCAAAAAAAATAGAGCCATAAAACAGGATACCGTTGATCAGGTTTGGTAGAGAAATTCAACAGCTTTAAAATGAGCTATAATGTGCACAGAGCTTCAATAATTATTGTAGAGAAAAACCCGACACGGGCCCTGCCCGTGTCCACCCCTGCTTCGGTCTAGTTTAATAGGGGGAAACCGTTTGGGTTCGTAAAAGTGGCTTCCGTGGCGCAGTGCATAAGCGTTTGTGTTTTTTGGCCCAGAATGGTGTTGCAGGTTCGATCCCACGTGGTGGCATGCTATTGATTTGGCTTGTTTGACCAGATTTAGGAGTAATTAGCCTTTTTTGACGCCAGATTCGGAATCAGCGACATAAATTACCTCTAGAACTGGTCAAACAAGGCGGAAAAAGTAATGTGCACGCATGCGAGATCGAATCTGCGCACTCTTTCATGACCGTGAACCACAGACGCCTACGCACTGCGCCACCGAAGCCACTTTTTCAAACCTAAATAGCTTCCCCACCCCTCTTTAAATGGACTTGGGCAAATATAGACTTTACTTTTTGAAAAATTTAAACAAGGCCAATTTGAAATGGTCCAGTTTGTCGCTGTCTAACTTATGTGTCCATTTGCAGGTGACCACCAATAACATTGATATCACCGACCGAGATGCTGTCTATTGTCTGGCTGCAAAAATCCAGGAACAGCTGGGACCATTGGATGTCCTGGTCAACAATGCTGGTCTGCTCAACAATTCCAGCCTCCTTGACACCCTAGATCACAAAATAGAGGCATTGTTCGATGTGAACACTATGGCGCTGTTCTGGGTTAGACAAAACAATTAAAATAGCTGTGTAGAATCCTAGCCATTTCAGACCACTAAAGCGTTCCTGCCAAGTATGCTGGAGCAAAAATCAGGCCATTTGGTATGCATGTCCTCTGTGGCAGGAATTATTGGAGCTCCTGGTCTTGTGGACTACTCCACCTCAAAATTTGCAGCTTTCGGATTCATGGAAGCCTTGGAGCATGAACTGAGGCTGCAAGGCCATCTTGACATCCATTCACTACCGTATGTCCTACTTTTGTCAGAACTCATATGATTGACGGTTTGAGGTGAGTAGGTCATTTGCGGATGAATCAAGAAGTAAACCCATGAAAGAGGCACGAGAAAATACCATATTTACTCTAATTTAAAGGGGCATGCCCGTGCGTTTTGAAAAGTTAAGGCGGGGACCAGCAAATTTTTTTGAATCGTTCAATTTTTCACTCGTTTTGCATCAAATATAATATTGATGACCTTATACTACTTTTAAAAGTTAGGCAGAAAACTTAAAAAATCTAGATGAGAAAGCAAGTAAAAACTTTTCGAGAAAGAAAATATTTGCTGGTCCCCGCCTTTTCTCCGTGTAACGCACGGGCATGCTCCTTTAAGCACCTCCTCCTCTAATTTATTAAGCCCCTTGCTATTTTTGACTAAGATTTCGGAGTTAAAGCCATTTTTGATTGACAATTTCTCGATTTTGGAGGGTTGAAAAATTTAAGACGCGGGCTTATATTCGAGTAAATACAGTATTTCGGCGTTGTCGTTACACTATTTTTGACTTACACTATTTATAAATAAAGACTCTACTAGTTTAAATATCCCAAATTCAGAGCAGACTATCAACAGCTCAAACTATTAAAGCCTGAGTATGTGGCTAGAAGAGTGGTGGAAGCTGTTCAAATCAATCAAAGGGTACTCATGTTACCCACCGAAATCTACTGGGCGTATGCAGCCAAGGGGTAGGTTTGTTATCTAAGAATAGACAGCAATATTCAAATCTTAGAATTTGCCCTGGAACCTGTACCAGTCAATAGTTTGAGAAGGATGATGAAGTACTCATAGCTCAAACTCCGTTTCACCTCTTACAATGTTCTCAAACTATTTAATCCACAAATAAAAAATATATTATGCTAGAAAATTTCGAAGTTGCAGTATATGTTCATTGTTAGAAAAAGATCGGAGCAGCTTTGGTAAATCCCCAGCAGTCAACTTTGGTAAACCCCGCAATGGTAAAGGATAAACGAAAAAACCATTTTTAACCAATTTTGCTCACTTTAAAAAATAACACTTTAAAATTAAGTACAGTCGACTCTCGATTTAACATACACCCAAAAAGTTCGTTCCCGCCTAGGGTCCGACATTTTTTTCGACATTTTTTATTTATTCTGTTTTGACAGTCTGGTCCCAAATATCGCAAGGATTCCGATCTAAAATAGCAAAACCTCGATTTAACATACAACTGTTTTGGATTTAGGCGTATGTTAAATCGAGGTTTTGCTTTTTTAGATGTAAATATTTTATGATTCTGAAAAACGATCGGCAAAATCGGAATCCTTACGATATTTGGGACCAGACTGTCAAAACAGAATAAGTAAAAATGTCGAAAAGTGAGTTAAAAAAGTGTCGGACCCTAGGCGGGAACGAACTTTTTGGTGTATGTTAAATCGAGAGTAGACTGAAAGCTGACTGCTGGGGTACACCAAAGTTTAGCCAAAAGATCTTATACAAGTGATAAATGCAAAAATGTTGGCAAGTAATTCCAAAGAGATTTATGGCAAAACAGTGCAAAGACAAACAAGCAAGGTGATTCAAAAATTTCAGGATATATACAAGCTTAATGCACTCACAATCCTTGAATTTAAGAAATTAATACAGACATGTTAGGTGAGTCTGCAAAAATAATTTTTTGGCTGCTCCTGTCAGAAAAAAGACATCGCTTCTAGTCACATCTCGCGAACCACGCTTAAGAAAAAATTAAAGTGAAATAGATTGTTAGAAAACTCAGAATTTTATTCATCCTTGACAACAAGGAACATGCAAGAGGATAACAATTACAAATCTCTAATCATTCACTAGCTCGTCAATTGCGAGTGCCAAATATGTTCGTCAGCGTACCGGTCTTCTTCTTGATTTTTTCAGCAGGTGAATTGCGACCAAGACTTCCAGAATCTGCAATAATTAGTGTTTAAAAACATGAGAAAATCGCAAACTGCCACCCGTTGCACTCATTCCAGACGCGATTCGCAGCTCATTCAACTCATTGGTCAACTTCTCCAACTTGGCTCGTTCTGCTCCAAAATTTTTTTGTTCTCCTTTTCGTCATTGTCTAGCTAGAAAAAACACCTTAGAAAAGCGAAAATGACACTAGACTCACATTGAGTGCTCTCTCATTCAGCTTGCGATCGATACCATCCACCTTTTCCTTGAAGATCCTCTCCTTTGTGACGCGGGTTCTTCTAATTCCTTTTGATGTGCCTTGCGTTCCTGCTCCATCTGCGTGAAAGGATCACTGAAGTAAGCTAATTTAGAGGATCGGTAAGGCTCTCAATAACTAAGAGCACAAACCAACTGTCTCCTATGCCGCTTTTCTTTCCCATCTGCCGGACTCGAAAATTTTCGTAATGCACTATTTTGGTCATGTCAATCAAGTCGATGAGGTTGTTTCGTATGATCATGTCTCGAAGAGGAACGAAATCATTGTGCGCCTGAAATCGCAAACTAAATGTACTCTGCAAAAAAAGGAAAAATATTCTCACCATATTTTCCACCTCGACGATGCCCCATGGATATTCACGAACTCGAACTTTGTTCTTCAGATGATTAGAGCCTACGACAGCAAAAGGATGCTAAAACAGTGATTGACGTGTTAAATGTTTATAAAATTCAACAAACCGCTTGTGGTAGTCATTACCAACAGACGTATTCTTCTTGTCCTTGACGTCGGGGGATGCAATGGCCTCGGGCTCCGGAAACTCGTAGAGGTGGATATCGTGTCGTTTCAAGTCGTTGAGGATCTTAAAAATAAGCGATTAAAATACATGTAATACAATGTATTAGAAGGTCACTAAAGCATAAGAGTATCTGACTCACATTCTGCTTGAACTGAGCCATTTCTGCAGTCGTCAGCGTATCAGCCTTGGCGATCACTGGCACGATGTTGACTCGATCTTGGAGAGCGCGCATAAAATCGATGTCCAATGCCTTGAGACTGTAACTATTACGATAAACAGTTTGCAATCTGGTAGATGTGAGTGCAGGGTGTGCAAAGAAATAGTCATTTGAGCGACCCATTTTTTCCGGAACTATAAGAAAAAATCTACTCTGGACCACAAGAAAAAAATTCATTTTCGCCAATAAATACACCAAACAATTTCCATAATTCATTAATTACGCCAAAGACACGAATACTTCCTTGATCACCCGCAAAACCTAGTGATCAATGTTAAAGCCTCAAAGGATACTTACGAATGTCCAGTCGGGGCAATGAAATACAAGCAGAGATGAACACGCTGATCTTCAATGGTTGGAGTACGCTCAATCTTGGTCTCTTCTGTCAAATACTTGGAAAACTTGCTTTCAATAAACTGCACCACAGGTTCCCAGCTAAATCGAAAGTTAGCAATTGATCGAGAAAACCCGTTATAGAAGAACCAACCAGTTGTTATTGTTGACCATGTCTCCAAATCCAGGAGTATCGACGAATGTAATCTTCAGGCGAACGTCATTCTCAACCAGTTGCACTGTTTTAGCTTCGATTTTGACTGTAGACAAGATTGGATTTGTAGACTTTTGCTTGGGGTCATCGATTTCGGCGAGAAAGAGCGAATTGAGAAAAGTTGATTTGCCAAGGCCAGATTGTCCTAAAAATTATTAGAAATTATTATTAGGAGCTATGGAGCTTAAAAGGCTTTCGCTCACCGACGACCATAAGAGTGAACTCAAATCCATTTTTGATGCATCTGCGAAATACCTAAAATATTATGAAGTTTAGACTGACTACATCAATTATGGCTATTATTGTTATGATCTCCACAGAAAAAAATTACCTGATTCGGAAAGTTGGCAAAGCCCACATAATCATTCTTCGCAACAACTTGGCTCGGCTTTCGAGTGAGGTCTGTAGCACCAGTCATATTCAAAATAGCGTCGATAGGCAAAAGTTTCTAAAACAGACAAATATAAAGACTTGTGGATGGTCCAACAAAGTTGGAAACACAGGCAACAAAGAGCCATCAATTTGTCAAGAGAGTGGAATTCGCCATTTCCCTTCCAGATTACAACGACCATAAAGACCAAAAAATATGGCGAAGGCAGAAATAAATTTTTCCTCACATTTAGAGGCGAAAAATATTACAGCTTGTACGGAAAAGGAAAATTTCTTGCACAGGGAAATGATAGAAACAGCTTGATGATGATTGAATATAAGCAAGGGCAAACGAGCGAGGTTGCTCACCCAGAGACCTCATCTCTCCGAATTCTCCCGATTTGAATTTAAAGTCCCGACTGGAACGTGTTGTGTGTTCAAATTCCCGTTTTTTGGCATTTGGAACAACCGAATTTCGCGAAAGTTTGTCTGAAAAAATTAACTCTGTGATTTGACTTCTGTGAATTTACGTCTCTTGCGGTTCTTCATGAATAGTACTTTTATAAATAAACTTTTGTCTACCGTAAATCCTCTAATTAGCTGACCGACTCCAATAAATCGAGCTCCTCTAATTTGAGAACTTTATCTAAAACTAAGAAATTATTTTGCAAAAGCTATTTTTTGTGTCTTTGTTAACAAACTGAGCTCCCAGGAACTCTACCGATTCCTTCTTTCATTTTTGGTTGAGCACGAAAAAATTAGAATTCAACCCCAAATTTCACAGATTTTCAGAGAGGTGGCTAATTAGAGAATTTACAATAAATTTATTTATTGTCATTTTCAGGTTTCGCAAAGAACTTTGAAAACTCGAGCTTCGAACAACTTCTAAAGAATGGCAAGTGTCAAACTGTAGATGAATATTTTCTAACTAATAACGCTTTTGTTTTAGCCGCAGAACGAGCACATTGATCTCCATCGCAAACGCCATGGAAGAAGGCTCGATTATGAAGAAAGAACGTTAGTATTATAAATTTTTTCCCATTTATTGTATGCAATCTCATTGTTGTATTGTTTAGACGCAAGAAGTTGGCACGATCAGTCCATGAAAAAGCGAAGGTGGCCAAGAAGCTCCGCGGCCAGAAAGCCAAACTTTATAGCAAGAAGAGATATTCGAGAAGGTATAAGCTTTTTTAATAGATTCAGGTGTAATATGAACCATATTTTTTAGGTTCAAATGCGCAAATTGATCAAGGAGCATCAGGAAAAGAAGACGAAAAAGACAGTGGAAGAGCCAGAGCAAGGAGCAGTGCCGGCCTATTTGTTGGATCGAAGAAATCAAACTGCGGGTAACATGCTTTCCAGCGCCATCAAACAGAAACGAAAGGAGAAAGTTGTAAGTATTTTGCCCATGATTTTGATAGTTAATCGCTAAATATTCTCAAACTGTTTCACCGGTTTTCAGGGCAAATACCAAGTTCCTCTGCCCAAAGTCCGAGCTGTGAGCGACGCTGAAGCCTTTAAGGTCACATTTTACACATCTAGTTTGATTTGTAAAATAGGTGACACTTACATTTTTTAGGTTGTCAATACAGGAAAATCGCGCAGAAAGGGCTGGAAACGTATGGTCACCAAGGTCAATTTTATTTATTTATGCTATCGAAAACTCCTTCAAGCTGATTGTTTTCAAATTCTTCGGGAAATCCGTTTTTTTTAAAAACTTACTTGGGAATTTTAATATTTTCCTTACTTCATATTGAAGATGGTCCAAATAGTGTCTGGACTCCAAACACTGGAGGGTGTAATGAGAAATTTATCCATTTTGAAATGGCCATAACTTTTTTTAGGTTGTTGTTGTTTGCAGACCAAAACGCGATTTTCGGTTGGTCCCGCTGTGGTTTTAGCACTGGTCTCTGGATGGGGATCTAGGACACTTCGCTACATGGACACTTCGTTACAGACAGTTCGCTACATTTTTCCAATTTTTTTCGGTAAAATTTTATTGAAAAAATTGGAAAAATGTAGCGAACTGTGCGTAGCGAAGTGTCCATGTAGCGAAGTGTCATTTGCTTTTTGGATGGCCCCAGATTGCCAAAACTTAAACCACAGGGGTGTAACTTTATTGCAAGGGATCAAGCAAAAATAGTTATTTGACATTATACACAAAAAATATTATCGGCGTTAAAAATCGATCTGTAAAAACCAAATTTTTGAAAAACGACTTTAAAAAAAGTTATGGCCATTTTAAAATGGGCGATTTTTTGTTACTACCTGTAGATAAGAAAATTGTTCTACACCCAACTTGCGTCATGTGTAAGTCTAGGTTGAAGTGAAATGCGTTTTTTATTTTTTGTAGCTCGGCCGACACGCGCGTAGTATCTTATTGTTAACTGGTCTATCGTGTGTCTAAGAGGCAGCTAAAATATGATACAGCTTGTGCTACCAGGGCATTTTTCTTTCTAAAGGCTACCGTAGACCAAAACTTCTGTAATTTTTTTGCGTTGACGCATTACGATATTCCAGGTTACCTTCGTTGGAGAAAATTTCACACGGAAGCCTGCTAAGTTCGAAAGATTTATTCGTCCTATGGGATTAAGATTCAAGAAGGTATGTTTCGCTTTTTGTACTTATTGCTAATTTTCGCTATAACCATATGATCAGGCACACGTCACCCATCCAGAGCTGCAAACAACTTTCTGCCTGCCGATTGTGGGCGTCAAGAAGAATCCGTCGTCGACCATGTACACATCTCTAGGAGTGATCACAAAGGGCACAATTATCGAAGTCAATATTAGCGAGCTAGGAATGGTTACTCAAGGCGGCAAAGTGGTCTGGGCCAAGTATGCACAAGTGACGAACAATCCAGAAAATGATGGCTGCATTAACTCTGTCTTGCTCATCTAAGAATTATTTTCGACCTTGTTATCGTTAAAGAGTGTTTGCTTGTTGTTCGCACAAATAAAGTTGATTTTGCTTATGAACTTATTTATTTTTCCTACGTCTAATTTTCAGCAGAAGTCAGGATATTTATAGTGCAAGGAGTTGAAAACTTTGAGTGCGGTCAATGGAGGTGGACACGGGGCCTGAAGTGTGCCCAATCCTGCCGTCGATTTTTTCTATTTTTTCTAGAATATATGAAAAGAGGTAATTAACATTTAAGGGCTGAGACATCTTGCTACAAAATGGTTCTTTGTAGGGCCGAGGTTTTAAGGGGGGGGGGACTTTATATACGCATCGCCTTTTGTCGAAAGTTCTAGTCCCTCTGGGCTGTTTTAATTTAATTTTTTAGTAAGTTTTTTTGACTTTCAGGTCCAAAAATCATCGAGCAATCGATTGCAACCATTTCCAGCACTGATTTGTTGTCATCAACCGCCTCAATTTTGCGATTTTTGGTAAATGACCACCAAAATTAGAGGAAACCAGCCAAAATGATGCGTATTTAGACTAATATAGCCTGAGCCTCCGCCAAATTCATTTATTTGCTCACATGTTTAGTGACTTTCTAGAGTCAGAATTTCATGGCGAACAAGATAGAAATTTTTACACACCAAAATCACTTCAAAAAATCAGGTAGCAAGCGAAATGTTGACTCAGGAAGAAATGAGTACTATTGATCGGTAGGATTTCAGTATTATTTGGGAACTGATATTTTTTGCGATTTCAATTTACATGATTTTATACAACCGCATGCTGAAAATGACGGCAAGAAGCAGGGCTACATTTTGAGTGTAAGGTTGTAAATGAGTATGCAAATTAAAATTGGGGAAAAACGTCAGTTCCGGATACTACCGAAAAGTACTGGTATAGTCCTATTGAGGATTTCATCGAATAAGATTTTTATATTTTTAGCCTTAACTTTACACCAATTTTTCATCTGTATAATAGCTCAAATGAAAGCCCAGAAGCTTGGCTACATTTCGACACTAAACTTGTAAATAAAAGGAGAAAAAAAATAAGGTCTGCAGCCAGTGGTAGTCGAACCTGTGACCAAAGGCGATGCGTATATAAAGTTCCCCGGCAGGAGTGCACTATACCGCGTAGCCCAAACTGTCTTAAAGCGTGTTTTTTTGATGTGTGAGCAATTAAACATACTTAAAACGTGTTTTTAAAGTGCGGAAGGCCATTTTTGGAAAAAAAATTTTGACCAAAATTTGACTTTTTGCCTTGGGGGACCAAGGTAAACCACCTGGAGAGGGATTTTTTACCTCGTTTTTCTTACTGAGACTGGGCAAAAAGAGTCTCTAGACGCATTTTTTGATCGAGAGCGTTGCTCGGATTCATCTCCAAGGTAAGTGAGTGCGCGCATCTCTAACTCCCAAGCCCCCTACGCCCACTCCGGGGCGTAGGGGGCTTGGGGGCTTGGAGTTGAGATGCGCACACACACATACCTTAGAGACCAAACACTCAAAAAAACTCTGGATGCATAAAACAATGTGCATGCCAGAGTTTTTTATGCGGTAGGTCCCTGCAAGGAAAACTATGTTCAAGATCTTCTTCCTTTGAGGAGTGGCTCCTACTCAGGCTAAAGTTAAATGTTGGTTTTAGCTGTAATGGTTCTGAATTTGATTCTTAAATAACCTCTCCAGGTGGTTTACCTTGGTCCCCAAGGCAAAAAGTCAAATTTTGGTCAAAAATTTTTTTTTCCAAAAATGGCCTTCCGCACTCTAAAAACACGTTTTAAGTATGTTTTAATTGCTCACACATCAAAAAAACACACTTTAAGCCAGTTTTGGGCTACGCGGTATAATGCACTTTAGCCAAGTTCCCCCCCCCCCTTTAAGCTGACTTTTTGTTGCAATTTGTTGTTGTTGGTAAAAAATCAGGGTTTTCACGTACAAGCCAACTCGTAGTATCACTTTTTGTTAGGACCTAAGCCCTAATAATACAACTTTATAGCTTGATATCTCACCACGGAGTCTCAAATAGTGTTTTATTTCAAAGACTTCACTGAGAGATTTTTTGAAGATTCTTGTGGAGCACCCCGAGGTTATATTATAAAGTGCTGCTGATATGTCCAGGTACCTTGCGAAATTGCGGAGAACGGGCTACCGAAGTTACCCATAACGGTTTTTCAAAGTGTGGATTGTGGCGGGAATTCAAACCGTAGCTGCTTTTTTAAGGGCAATACTTTTTTTGTACCAAATACACTTCTTTCAGTATCAAATCTGATTTTGTACCAAATTCACTTTTTTCTGTACCAAATTTACTTTTTTCTGTACCAAATTTACTTTTTTCTGTACCAAATTTACGTTTTTCTGTACCAAATCCGATTTTCTCTCCAAGACCAACCAAATTCTTCAAAATTTCTCGAGAATTTAAAATTTTTGACATAAAATGACTTGGATTGCTCAGAACCCCACCCTGGAGGGGGTAATAAAGGGGGATAAACTTTTTGCGAAAATTCGATTGGGCGGATCAGAATTCCAGTCCGATCGGCTTAATCGCTCAGAATTTCACCTTAGACCACTCGAAACCACTATAAACCTGGAGTTCTGTGCGATTAAGCCCATCGGACTAAAATTCTGATCCGCCCAATCAAATTTTTGCAAAAAGTTTACCCTCCCCCCCTTCAATAAAGGGTGGTAATTAATTTTGTCCCCAAATTGCTGAAAAATGTCCCCAAATGTGAAACGTCCCCAAATTGCTGAATTGTCCCCAAATTGCTGAAAAATGTCACCAAATCGCTAAAAAATGTCCCCAAATATTCTGAAATTTGTCCCCAAAAATTGTCTCCAAAAGAAAAACAGAAAATAAAAAAAACAAATTAGGGGACATATTTTAGAATATTTGGGGACATTTTCCAGCAATTTAAGGAAATTTCAGCAATTTGGGGACATTTTTCAGCAATTTGGGGACATATAAAATTTGGGGACATTTTTCACTGAATTTGGGGACATTTTTCAGAAATTTGGGGACAGAATTAAATATTACCCTTCAATAAACCCCCAAAAAACCAACTCTCAGGGGCTTCTGGCCACTTCTGGCCAGGGGTTCTGAGCAATCAAAGTCATTTTATGTCGAAAATTTTGAATTCTCGAAATATTTTGCAGAATTCGGTTGGTCTTGGAAAGAAAACCGGATTTGGTATAGAAAAAAGTAAATTTGGCACAAAAAAAGTATATTTGGTACAAAAAAAGTATTGCTCCTTTTTTAAGGCTGTAACTGAAATGCACCCTCTAAAGTCTGAATTTCGCCCTCTAATTATTTTTTTTCACCCTCTAATTCAAATTTCGATCAAAATACTGAATTTCGCCCTCTAATTTCTGAATTTCGTCAGCTAATCATTTGTTTGCTGATTTTTGTTTATGAAGTTATGTTTTTCTTCCTCTATGTACGATCTGAGGTCAAAGAGGCATAAAAGCGACGACCGAATCAGTGGTTTTAATTTTTACAAAAAAATACTGAATTTCATAAGTAAATTACTGAATTTCAGCAGTTCGTAGTTTAATTTCAAAGAAACTTAATTTTTGATAATATTTTTCCAGATAGCCCGGCTCCGATACTGGCCCGTGCCCATCCCTGTATGTGAATTCAAAATCTTAGCCTAGACTGCATCCTCCATTTTATTCATGCCTTTTGAGCAGAAACAGCTATAAACAGCGATAAAAACAATAACAACAGCAGAAATAACAACAATATTGATAAATCATGTTCTCTCTAATGCATGTCCTACTTTTCTCATCCCAGTAGTTCAAAAGAGTAAGGGCAGCTGAATTTAATAATTACAAGGTCTTCTTCAGGCTTTGTATTTAGAAGACACTACAAACCTGCATGGAACTCTTTATAGCAGGTTGCATGAGCCAAAATATTCACATCTGCATTTATTTCATCGCAGGCAGCTTCGTAGATCTTCGCTTTCGGCAGTTCACTGATTAGATTCTTCACAACATGAAAGTAGCACATCCTCTTTGGGCCGTAGGAAGCTCAGCATGGCAGGCTAAGCCGTTAAGTGTTCGACTCTCATCAAGGTTAATACTATGAATCACCTTACCATTTGCTATTTGAGAAGCTCCATCTGCAATCAATAAACGCGGCTTGTATAACTTTTCTGGATCCCAGCGTGCGATAGACTTCAAGAATTCACCGTAACACCACTTGTCTTCATGAGATGCGATAGCTGCTCCAGTTGGGAAGAACCTTTTATCTGCGTCAGAAAAGCCACAAACCTTAAAAAGATAAATTAAATGAATTCTTCGCAGTATTAATGAAGTGCTTACCAGGAGAGGATAGTTAAGTGTCATGAGTTTGTATGTTCCATCAACTTGAATAACCGGCCATTGAACCTGTCGGCGAAGTAGCTTTGGCGTCGAAATGACCATGATGAATTTGGACACGGCTCTTGCTTCCTCATTTTCTTGCACAATGAAAACAGTATGGCGGAATGCAACCACAAAAGACTGATCTTCATCTTCTGATCCCGGAAACACACGGTTCAGTCTGAAAATAGTGATTTCATTTAACTGATGACTTGACTAAATTACCTGAAGTTTTTGCTGAATCATCCTGGCAGTCATTCCTCTGCATGGTTCATCCTTTTTATTGATGCTGTTCTTGATGGGACTGCTCAATCCATTGTCCTTCAAGCTTTTGTGATCGTGCACACCTGTTGTTTGAATCAATGCCAGGGATGGCGCAGAGAGATCTTTTCCGTAACGAATTCGCATATTTGCTTCGCACTGAAAACTTCCTGGGCGATTTTTCTTGGAATGATCACAGTAGAAGATTTGGTTGGCATACTTAAAGGTTTCACTGCTGTAATGGCTGAAAGGCAGGTATCCGATACATCTCAATTCAACCTCAATCACTTACTATATCCAAAGCTCTTTGTTTTCGGTCAGCCATTGATCAGCATCTTCCTTGCTCTTGCACACCAACACTGTTGTCCATTTGCGAGCTGGTCCTCGCTTCTTTACTTGAATAGCTTGTGATTGCATCTGAAAGAAGGAAAAACAACATGAGAAACAAAAAAACTAATTAGCTGACGAAATTTAGAAATTAGAGGGTGAAATTCAGAAATTAGAGGGCGAAATTCAGTATTTTGATCGAAATTTGAATTAGAGGGTGAAAAAAAAATAATTAGAGGGCGAAATTCAGACTTTTGAGGGCGGAATTCAATTTGAGCCCTTTTTAAATTTATTTTCTATTAAAGGGCCATTGCCACCTATTTTGAATCGTCCCCCGCCAACTCAATTTTTTTTGCCTAATCATTGAACTTCTGTACCAATTTTTCGGCGTGCCTATAAAAGATAAATTAGAGAAATGCTCAATGAACTGTTTGATTAAAAAGACATTTGCTCAATTAAGGATTTGCTCAAATAACATATTTGCTCAATCACTTGTTTGAATTTCTAATTGTTTGGCCAATCGTATATTTGATCTCATTACTTGTTTGGTAAAAGAACATTTGGTCAATTTGCTCTTTTGGTCTAGAACAGACATGTGCAAGGGCCGGCCTGAAAGCCTATCACTTCTTCTCAAGCTTGGATAGAATCTCAGATATCCTTAATTAATTTATCCCTCAATAGGTTACAGGTTCGTAACCCGGTGTGACAATCATTTTTGCTCAAATAGTCACGGAATAGCAAAAAGTCTTATTAATTAATTTATTTATTTGTTAATTTTAAAACAAAATATGCTATCGTATGTGAAATCGTGCGGTGAGTTAGGTTTGATAAAACCAAAATTTCGATTCTATCCACCCGAACCCAAAAACTCGGGATGGGTACCTCTGGTCCAGGTGGATATATACCTGGAGGATCTGAAAAATAAAAGAGAGATTTTTTAATCAAAATTTTTTTATCATATGCAAAATCGTGTGGCGAATCCTGTTGAACAGACCAAAACTGCGATTACACCCACCCAAACCCAAACTAGGTAACACCTGACCAGGTGTTTATCCATTTGGATAACCTGAAAAATAAAATTTTTCAAAACAAACTGTGTTATCATATGTAAAATTGTGTGGTGGGTTGGGTTTGATAAGACAAAAACTTCGATTTCACCCACTTGGAGCCCAGCATGGTTTGTTTTTAATTTTGAGAATCCAGGCCATCCAGCTGGATGTCCACCTGGTCAGGTGGTAGCCACTCAAGGTTTTGGGGTTCGGGAGGTAAAAATAGACTTTTGATCTTACCAAACCTCATTACCCAGACAATTTTACGTATCATAGGCAAAATTAATTTCAATTTTAAAAATTTTTGATTTTTCAGGTCATCCGGGTGGGGATATGGATAGCGGAAATCGCAAATTTAGTCCTATCAAACCCTATTCATCACCCGATTATATGTTAGAATAAATGATTTACTTCCGATTTTAACTAAAATTTTATTTTTAGGCCATCCAGCTTAATATCCACCTAGGACCTGGGTACCAACGCTAGGTTTCGGAATTTGAGTCATTAAAATCACAGTTACAGTATTGTCAAACCATGTTCAGCATAAAATTGGATACCATGGTTTGAAATTCCTTTCAAATCATGTTAAAACTGAAATTTACGGTATTTGGAGACAGATGAACCCTCAGAATATGTACCTATCCTGGTATGGGTGTTGTGCCCGAGAAGATCATTATGATTTCTGATATAAACAGGGCTAGAGCAAATGTTCTTTTACTAAATATACGATTGGCCAAACAATTAAAAATTAAACAAGTGATTGAGAAAATATGTTATTTGAGCAAACCCTTATTTGAGCAAATGTCTTTTTTTATCAAATACTTCATTAACCATTTCTCTAATTTATCTTTTATAGGCACGCCAATTTTTCATCTTGGTTTCTAACAAAACAAGGTCTAGATTTTAATTTTACGTATATTTTTTGTAAGAAACCAAGTATAAAAATTCGTACGTAAATCCAACGATAAAGAAAAAAATTGAATTGGTGGTGGACAACCGTTGTCGGAGACGGCTATGGCCCTTTAAGCTACGTTCACAATGAATAGGCTGTTTGCGGATGCTAAATCAGATTTGTCACACGAAAATAGCCATAATTTTTTTTTAATTTTAAAAAAGTTTCTGTTGGTGCCATTTTGGAGCTAAGATTCAGGGCTACCAAATGAGCTATTAATGAAGTGGATGTTGTTGAAAAAATTGAGTCAAAAAAGGAAGACTCCGCCCAAGCACCCGCACTCAAATTTGAGTCAGGATTCTTGGGCGGATTCTTAAAATTTTATCTAAGTTTTTGAATCAATTTTTACTCAGTCGATAGCTCATTTAATAGCCCTAAACCTCAACTATATGATGTGAGAAGCCAAATAGGGAACTGGATAATAGAAAAACCACACCAACTAAATAATTTTAGGTAAACAATTTTAACAGCGAGGATTCTGTTCCGCAGATTCTTAGTGAGTAGTCTATTTTAGCATCAGCAAAGAGACTGCTCATGTGAATGCGCCTTTAGAGTTCTCGCCACATTTTGCATTTTAAATATACGGGACGGGCTTTTAAAATTACTTGTTACTACAATTATCATATGTATAAAAAATACCCAATACAAGTTGGATAATAAAAATGTTCATATAACAAGACAGACTCAAAAAATGGGCTAAAACCATGATACGGGTATTTTTCGGCAACTTTAGGTAGCTCATTCTCCGCAATTTTGCTAAGGACCTGGGCATATCAGCAGCACTTTACAATATAACTTCGGGGTGCTCTACAAGAATCTTCAAAAAAAAATCTCTCAGTGAAGACTTTGAAAAAAACACTACTTGATATTCCCTGGTCAGCTTTCAAATGAAAAAAAACCTTTTTCAAATAGTTTGAAAAAATGAGAGCAAATCCAGGGTCCGATGGAGCCCATTTTGGGTGCCGTGCACACACTCAAGGGTACTTAAGTGCAGAATTACTCATAATGTATTCTAGCGACTGGTTATAGCTATTGTTGCTCACTAGTTCATTATTAAATTAATTCGCTAGACTGCGCTTGCTCTTCATTCTTCTGTTTTGGTACCAAATCTTGATTTGTGTCTACAAAGTAATAAATACTAACGATTGAAATCACACGACGAAAAAATTCCTTACTTCACTTAATGACAACTCCTGGGCTAGCTGATACCTCTGTAATTTAGCAGGTATTTGGGATATAAGCTGTTGCTGAAACGTTACCTTAGGTCTGGATAGGTACTTGGACTCGAGGAATTGCTGGAAAAGGCAGGAATTAGTCTTCTCTTAAATGTAAGTTATGGCAACCTATGATAAGTCGAAACTTTTCATTTTAAATGGTGATCCACCACATAGAAGTTTGGTGTTGTTTTTTAATTGGTAAAGGTGTTGCCGTTCATAAAAAGAACTGTTTGCGACTGTTTAAAATTTTCCGAACTAGATTGACTAAAGATAACTGCCAAAAAAACTGGATAAAAACTCTGTGGCTGGAGGTCAAGCTTTAGGGAGCTTTGTCGAGATTTGATCGTATGGAGTGGCCTCGGGAATTCCCGATTTCATGTGGCCATAAATTTTTGCAGAAGTCAAATTACGACAAGTGCTTTCTTGAAATCGTCTCAGAAAAATTATACATTTTGTTTGGTATGCAATGCCTCTACCCTGTGATTTGGGCCCGGCTCTGTGATATTCTTTGAATAGGTAAAGCTCAAACCACATTGGGAATCAAGCCAAAACGTGCTTTAAATATTAACAAACAAAAGCCATAGTTTTTTTCTAATAAAGTTGCAAAAAACGCGCTTCTCGAATTCAATTTTTTACAAAAGTTGGCCACTTCAAATAAGGATAATTCTTCGAAGATTCTTCCATCATCTTGTATATATCTATATAAGATACCCCCTGAAAGTACGTTCCCATTTAGGGTCACTTTTTTTAACCTCATTTCTGAAATGTTTTGCCAAATGTGATTCGTCATTCTAGTTGAAAATATCTCAAGGATTCCGATTTTGCTGATCGTTTTTAAAAAATTATCTAGCTTTGCCATTTTTTATCCGCAACACTTCAAATAAGACACCCCCAATTTTAAAAGGGGTGTCTAATATGGAGCGTTGCGGTGAAAAATGACAGAACTATATAACTTCTCAAAAAACGATCGGCGAAATCGGAATCCTTAAGATATTTTCGACTAGACTGACAAATCACATTTGGCAAAACATTTCAGAAATAAGGTTAAAAAAGAAACCCTAAATGGGAACGAACTTTCGGCGGGTATCTTATATAGAACGTCGACTGTACCACTACACATAAACCCACTTTCTCCAACTCCAGCAGCTGTTCTGAAGTGAATGTCGTTCTTGGTCTCCGCAGTCTGCCCCAGTGCTGCCAGTTCCACACTTAATTTTGCTACCTCTTCAGCAACAATTAACTCATTATAAAAGCCTACATGTAAACGCTACTGGATCACATAAAAAAGCGGCTGCCGCCGAAGCTGCTGCCATAGCTGAATTGTTTCCAGGATTGGTGACCAGGCCACCCAATTGAGTGACCATATTGGAAGGGGGCATTAATAATGTGAGTGGCACGGCTTCCTTGCTCACAGATGGACTTTCTTGTATGGTTGATGCCTGTGTGGATTCAGTGGTAGGAGGCAGGTGGCGAATGGTTTTTACTGATGATGCTGGAAAGGCCACAACCACATTGGAATTGACTGTAGGTGTGTGAGTAGACCTTCTTTTGTCGACATTTTCTTCTCCTTCCTCAACACTTTTCAAGTCTAGTAAGCTTTGGATGGAATTGAACATTCTGCCGCAGGAGAAAAACCTTGCTATGGCTGGGCAGTGCAGAGCTTAGTGGGTGGTAGAAAAATATCTAAAAATGTATAAGAGTGGAAAATAAGCGTGGATCCGCTGTGGGTTTTAAAAATGTTTGCAGTAGAACAAATGGGCATTACCTTGGATTTCCTTCCTGACTCTGCAAGGTCGGGTGTTAACCATTTTTAAAGGACCATGGTTGTTGCGCGCAGTGGCATGTGTAAAATTTGAATTGGCGGGGGACACTTCTCTTTCGTCTAATGCTGTACTCTTTTGGTTAATTCGAAACGACACGAAAGAGTACACTGATAGACGGAAGAGAGGTGTCCCCCGCCAATTCAAACTTTGCACATTCCACTGCGCGCAAAAAACATGGTCCTTTAAAGCGTTTTTCTCACTGAGAAGTACGAAGAGCATGCTTATCTACCCGAAAAGAATTTGCTGTTAAAAAACCCAAAATAATTTAAAAAAAAACCAAATATTATTTTTATTCTAGAATCAGGAGCGTTATTTGCCTTGCAAGTTGCAAATTCCTCTTCCCTCCAGCTGTTTTTATAAATCGCATTGTAATATCACAGATTTCGCTACTCTATATTAGTATAGTTTCGGCTTACCAGTCAAAAACTAGCTTCGGCTAAATTAAGTTTCATTTGCGACAAAATAGCCGGAAAACGCGTTTTTCCGATAGATGAGCTCTATTCAACAAAGGGTTTTTATCTTGGTTTCCCCCTATTGTTTTTTCATGATCTTTTAGGCTTAGTAACAATTCTTCAGCGTATTTTAGGACAGCCTCAAACATATCTTAGACTCATGGTTGAGTCCGTCAACCTGGCCAATCCTTGCCTAAGCCTAAAAACTAACAAAAAAAAATTAAGAGTGCAGAGCAAGGCGAAAAACCCCTTTGTTCAACCCACCCCCCCCCCCCCCCCCTCCCTTAGTTGGATAGGGCCGATAAATAGGGTGCACTGAAATAGCCGACTTCATCTGACCTAACTATTACAGTACAAAGAAAAACCTACATATTTAGCGGTGCAGTCTTGGCTCAGTGGTTAAGGAGTGTAATACTTGCCGTTTTTGGTAGAATCGATCACTGATTCGATTTCTAAGGTTTGCAGCTTCTTTTTATTTTTTCAAGCGAAAAGCATTAGACTAGCAGGACTACCACCGTATACTCTGTGCGCCTCCATCAATGGCCAGATGAAAGGGGATGAAAGCATAATAGAGGCATGGTAGTAGAACTCCTCCTTCGTTTTCTTGAAGAATTAGCTCGGGAATTGGGAATTACTCCTCATTTTTGCTTATGGAATCTATTATGCCTTTTTCTTCGGCTTCTTGTGGGAAAAGTATGATTGATCAAAATATTTGTTTGGCTATTTCTCCTTTTCTAGTCCCTTGTAAATAGGGCGCTAAGAATTGCATAAGGATTTGCCGCCAACCGCTGCTCTGCTATTATTCCCTGTGGATTTACAGCCAAAAGCAGCTGTCAGCGAAAATAATTTGGGCGCATCTCTTTTGTTTTTGGGAGAGGTAAAAACCCTAGTTTTGGGAGGGGTGGTACTGTGTTTTTCGCGAAGGAATAAACAAAAGTTTGTGATTCTTTTGTTTTAAGGTACAATATTAGCATAACCAAGATTAAATACTGCTAACAAGGAAACATATCCAGCTGTAGGGTTTGATTCGAAAATTCTGATAATGCCATCTTGTAAAGCATAGTCGATTTACTATATGAAATTTCAATATTTTTGGCGAACATACAGAAAAACTCCAACCTGGAGACTCAAAAGCATCAAGCCGAAAACTGCCTTGGTCCCCTGTTTTTTTCGAAAACATACTATTCTAGAGTCAAACCTCAATGTAGGGATATCTTTGAAATTTCAAACCCCAGCTGGATCCTACACTTTTTTAAACCCGTTTGTTGAATTGAGCTTTTAGGGACGTAAGTATATCAAGGTAGGAAGTTCAACGATTAGGCGTAAATTTTTAAATTGGCGGGGGACCGTCCAGAATGCGTGGCCATGGCCGGCCATTTTGGGGGGCTGTGAGCCCCACGGCCCTCAAAATTCAAAAACATAATCCCTTTAGGGTTTTTGCGCCAAATGCCAAATTTCAAAATTTGACTGAAATTTTGATACATTGAGCTCAAGCCTTGACAGGGTTTCTAAGTTATTTTATTTCGATCCTTTTTTAGTAAACTTATTTTCAAACGCTTTCTCACATCCATGGCATTGAAATAAGCCATCACTCGCCTTGAAAACCCTTAAATTTTTGAAGTGTCAACAAGGTTTTCGAAATATACGCCAAAAAATAAATCTGGTTTTAAAGCTATAACTGACCTGACATTTCAATTTACTTTCAAAGCCTTAAAAAGTGGAGCTGAGGCGTGATAGCGGAGTAAATTTGCTAAGTTTTGGTTTTGAAAAAGGACAATACTTTTTTTGGCGCAAAAACACTTTTTTTTGGCGCAAATTTTTGTTTTGCGTAATTAGATTAAAAATTTTCAACTTTTTCAAAAAGTTTTAACATCATGTAGCCCTGCTCTTCTAGTTTCTGATGAGGTATCATTTATTGCATCATCTATGAAAAATGTGATACAAAAAGGTAAAAGTATGAATCAAATTGTTGCTCTAATTTGGTTCATACTTTTATCTTTTCGTATAATATTTTTCATAGATGATGCGATAGATGATACCTCATTAGAAACTAAAAAAGCAGGGCTACACGATGATGTTAAAACTTTTCAAAAAAGTTCAAAATTTTGAATCTAATTACGCAAAACAAAAATTTGCGCCAAAAAAAGTATTGTCCTTTAAAAAGTGTTTCTCTTGCTTGTTCTCTTGCTCGTGTTCTCTCTGCTTCTCTTGCTCCGACATTCCCACATTATGGCTGCCCTTTGGCTGGGACTCTTAATCAGCATAAGGATTAGGAGCACTGGCCGCAGCTGTATTTGTGCTTTGTAGCGTAGCCTGAAAAAGATTCTATAAAAAAAATTTGCCACTTTTTCACCCGGTCTCTTTCTTCAATAATTTTCATGAAATTTTAAGGTACAGTATTTCCTCTAAAAAGGCCCCTCTTGACTTTGAGAACCTGTATCTAAACCCAGAGAAAATTTTTTACATCGCTGTTTATTGCATTTCCTAACTCTTAGGAGCTCTACCGACTTTGCTTTTTCGACTTTAGATTTTCACCTGAAAATCTCAAATTTGACCTCAAATTTTTGTATGTCTGTATGAATGAAAAGGCCTCGGGGACTTTTTAGAGAAGAGAGTGGAGATCAAAGGTGGTTTTTTAAACAAGTTTTTTTGTTGAATAAACAGCCTGATACCAGTTTTCGGTTTATTTTTGTTGTAAGTTGACTTTAATTCGCTGTAACCGGTTAGGCATGAAATCAAAACAAATTAAAGCAACTTTTCATCTAATTACGCGAAACAAAAATTTGCGCCAAAAAAAAGTATTGTCCTTTAAAAAATGTTCGAAAATACAAATTTCAGGTGCGTCATACAAAAGTTAGACGAAAAACGCGAAAACCCCTAATTTTACTCGGAAAAATGACGGTTGTTAGCTTTGATCAGTCTCTCGTTTGTAAAATTTTTGGTTTTTAAAATTCTTTTTTGGTGAATCAATCGAAGAGATTATGGGCTTTCTTTTGTATATAAGGACTCTCTGAAAATGCAAAGTTCGAGGTTTTCAATGCAAATGTAATTTTGTATAAATTTAGAGCTGAAGATGGTCTCCACCAGAAGAATGTGCGTTAAGCCAGACATGGCTAAAATTCATTTGCGCCCTCAAAATGCTCATTTACGCCCTCAAATTAATTATTTACGCCCTCAATTTGAAAATTGATCAAAATGCTCATTTACGCCCTCAAATTGCTCATTTACGCCCTCAAATTTATTATTTACGCCCTCAAATCGATCAAATTGGGTGGGAATTCCCTATTTTAGATGGCAATATTTTCAGAACTCGAATGTCTGACTGTGTAGACTTAAACTTTCCAAACCGGTATCTTCAGTTCCCCTGAGCCATTCTGTATGAGAACGCATGAGGAGCTCACCTAGGAGAGGGGTATCTAAGAGGGAGGCACCCAGGATAGGGGATCCTAAAAAGGGAGTGTCAAGGTGGTGTTGATTAGATTAGGAATACCCAGGAGAGAGGTACAGTCAAACCCCGGTTTAGTGCGACCCTGGGAACCGGAAAAAATTTGCACTACATCGAGGTTCGCACTAAATCGGGGTTCCACTTTTGAGACTTTCAAAGACCTTTGACCAAGTCCATCGAACTCGAGGTCGCACTAAATCGGGTTTCGCACTGAATCGGGGTTTGACTGTACCAGAGAGAGAGAGGTAAGTTTTCTCAGGCGGAGGTGCACTGGTGATGGTACCTAGGTGAAGTACCTATGTGGGTACCAAGTGGTCGTCCACTTGGATCAAAATTTTTTTTAACGTTTTTCATGTTCCAAAACCTGTTTTCTGGATTGATTCGGGCATGCTGAAGATGATTTGACGGTGGTAAAATGCCGTGTTCTCAAGTATTTTTTGAGTGTTGTGAAATAATTGATTTTGGTGAAATCAATTATTCAGCAAAACTCAAAATATACTCGAGAACACGGGATTTTACCACTGTCAAACCATCTTCAGCATGCCCGAATTAGTCCAGAAAACAGGTTTTGGAACACGAAAAATATAAAAATTTTTATGATATAAGTGGACGATCGGCTGGTTTCGCTGGTTGAGACTAAAAAATTTGAATTCCCGCAAAATTTTGGCTAAAATAAATGACGAAAAATAAGATAAATTTTGGCACTGTTAGATTTTTTCCAAGCGTTATTTTACAGAAGTCATCTATACCATAAAAATTACGACCTGAGAGGTGAAAAAGACCATGAGAAAAAATTTTATGCGGTGTAACTCGTTATTCATTAGATGGATCAGCCCACATTCTGAGTTTCATCCACAATCTAATTGGATTAACTACAGATGGATTAACTACCTTACTTCTGTGCGGTCACTCATGTATTTCCAGATCTACGCGACCCCAATTACCGAAGATCATGATTTCTGAGAGGATTACAGTGTGCGTAATTCAACAAAAGCTTTATTCAACTTCACTGCTATAACAAACCCACGCGAATACTAACGAGATATAACATTACAACTACTTTTATTCATGCGATCATCAAAAAATTTTGTGATTTTGTCCATTTGTTTATCCAGCTTCTTCTTCTCACCGGCAGCAGCATTCTTGCGCGTCTTCTTTCCACCATTTGCTTTAGTTCCGGAACGGAAAAAGCACAGATAGTTACGCCAAGCTAGTTCAATGGAGTAAAGAGTACGTGCTGAAGAACCCTTATTGCTTCGAAAAGTTTCCTTCGGAGCTTCACACATCAAGCAGGAATGAGTTGACGCAGAACCCATATGACCGTACAGGGCACTGAGAATCTTCATATCTCCTGTTGCATACCTGAAACTCAAAACGTGAATGTCGAGCTCTATAAACACATAACTTTGAATAACAACACACCAAACAGCTTCGCTTTTCTGCACTTGTTGGTTGCTTCTTGCTTAAACAAAGATTAATGAAGGGTACAAATTGGTATACCTGAGAATCCCATACAAGGAGTCCTATGCATTTTTCCATGCAAAATACGAATGAAGCTAAAACCTTACCAAGTCGTATATTCCTTGCTGCTTTTGCCCTTTCTGCTGCAGCTGCTGCTATCTGATTCTTTGCTTGTTGCTTGGACCATCGTTTGTTGATTGCAGATTGACGCTTCTCCGAAAGATCTTGCTTCTTTTGCTTAGAGCATTGTTTTTGAGTTGACACCATTCTGAGACTAAAAATGACGAAAATTTTAATTTTGTATGAGAACAGCGAGGTTTGGATTTCTGATGATGAGTTGTACGCCAATCGAAAGCTGAGATTCTCCTCTTTCAGAAAATACAGACCAAATTTTTAAAAATACAGAATTTAGAAAACTAGAAGCCATTTTAAGTTGAGAAACCGTTTTTCTTAGTCAAAAATAGGAATAAAAACTAACGGAAATTTTAATTTCGTATGAGATTAGCGAGATTCGTATTTCAGATGATAAGTTATACACCAAACGAAAGCTGAGGATCTCCTCTTTCATAAAATACAGACCAAATTTTGTAAATACAGAATTTACGAAACTAGAAGTCATTTTAAGTTAAGAAACCGTTTTCTTGGTCAAAAAAAGGATTTATTTTGAATTCCCGCTTTTTGTGGTTAAAAGTCCCTAATGAACAGTAAACTGACTTTTGAAACCCCGTGGGGCGTAAAAAAGAAATTTGAGGGCGTAAATGAGTAATTTAAGGGCGTAAATAAGCATTTTGATCGATTTTCAAATTTGAGGGCGTATATGAGCATTTTGAGGGCGTAAATGAGCATTTTGAGGGCGTAAATGAGCATTTTGAGGGCGCAAACCACTTATAGCCGCCAGATATTGTGTCTCTCTCCGAAATTCGGATACAATTCTGGTATACCCCAGCACTCAATTCTGGTATACCCCAGCACTCGATTCTGGTATACCCAACACTTTACCCCACAATTGAAAGCTGAGGATGTTAGCTACACGATGGTGTAAAAATTTCTTGGTTTAGTTCACAAAAATGTATACCTTTTAATTAAAATTGAATTGAATCTTTTCGAGTGAGAATTGAACGCTCAAAAATGATTCAATTCTATTTTAATTAAAAGATGTGCATTTTTGTGAACTAAACTAAGAAATTTTTACACCATCGTGTAGCTAACATCCTCAGCTTTCAATTGTGAGGTAAAGTGTTGGGATATACCAGAATTGAGTGCTGGGGGTATACCAGAATTTAGCCGAAATTCGTTTAGCCGCGATCAAGAAAAGATGGAAGAATAATAAACGCACGAATCAAGCTTAAGCTCAAAGCTCTCGCAAACTTCTACGAAGCTGAGGAAATAGAAAATGATTTGCGCTTTTGCTGAAGATGGTCAAGGTTGGTGTGCCTCCGGAGCCAAGATCAGTGACTTCGTCGAATTGGCTCTGTTCGATGCCTTCGCGGATGAGCCTTTCTACGTCGTTCCCATGCAGTACTTCAGAAAGAAGTACGAAAAAATGTGGTCCCGTATCCGGTAGATGTCATCAAGAATGGGTATGAGTACAATTTCCGGTAAAGGGACGTTTCAGCACTTTTTTTCAAATGAAAAAAGTGCTGAAAGGCAAAAAGTGATTTTTTTGAAAAAAATTGCCTTGGTCCCCCTGTGGTTTTGAAACCGCCAATAAGCAAGGTTTCAAAACAACAGGGGGACCAAGGCAATTTTTTTCAAAAAAATCACTTTTTGCCTTTCAGCACTTTTTTTCATTTGAAAAAAAGTGCTGAAACGTTCACGCACCCAATTTCCGTGTCAAGGTATGCACTTTGTGAAAATTTGGTGTGAAAGAATTTGGTGTAAATCTATAAACTCCCTATCTTTTTAGAAGTGAATTTCAGTGTCTGAAAGAATGCTGTTTCGATTCAGCAGGCTGCCAAATGAGGTGAGCCAAATCGGGTACAATTTGTTATTCTGCATCATTATTCCTCAAGTATTTTCAGGGTGATGGTGACACATGCTCAGCGGTGAAGAAGTCTCAGGTCTCGAACGACAAAGAGCAAAGCCTTTCATTTCTCTGTGTTGGGGCTGAGAAAAAAAGAGTAATTTGGATGTCTCCAAGAAGACCGGCACAAAGACTTCCTCTCTTGTCTTTAAGGTTTATTTTCTTCTTATATTTTATCATTGTACAGTTCTTAATATTAGGAGAATGGCGATGAGTCATTGATTCTCTTGAGTTTGGTCATTGGTGATGAGATCAGAAAATTTGAGCGCAGCAAGTCTGAAGATTTCTCGTTGCCTGCCGTCTTTGGTAAGGTCGCTCAGATCTTCGATTTCAGTGGTTTGAAATCATTTCCATTATTCGTGAGGTGTTCAAAGATGCTCCGTGAGTCGTTGCAATAGCCTACTTGGATCACAGGTGACTTTCCTTTACGAGCAGCGCAAGCCTTGGGTGTCCTAAGAAGTCTCTAAAAATCTCACATATCTGCCTCTCTCTTGTTGATCAAATGTTAACTTTTCTTGATTTGTTATGTTCTGCCTGCAATAAAGTTAAGTGTCAATGTAAGTGTGATTATTTGGATCCGCGTTGTGCTCCTTTCAGTACTTCGCCTTATGGTTTGTGCTATTTTTCAAGGGAATCAAACTTGGTAGTTCACAAAATTTTGTTCAAAATTGTTTTTAAAGTTTTTTCTGCCTGTTTTCCAAGCCTCTATAATTATTCAGGTAATCATAAATTTTTCTAAAATTCAAGCAAAATATCTAAAAATCGAAATTGTTTGAAAACGAATAAAAAGTTTTTTGAAATTCTTGGCGTTTAGTTTATTTAAACCGAACGTAAATTCGAATGGGTTATATTTAAAATTGGCCATAGAATACTGAATTTTGGCCATAGAATATTTAATTTTGGCCATAGATTATTTTGGCCATAGATTACTGAATTTTGGCCATAGAATACTGAAAAATGGCCATAGATTTCTCAAAATTGGCCATAGATTTCTGAATTTTAGCCATACTCGCTCGAAATCATGTTTCAACCACTTTTTAAGATCCTCTTGGACCTGAAACATCCTGAAATGATGTTTTAAGCGTGTCGATGACACTTTTCCGAGAAAAAAAATTTCTGTAATTTTTCAGACCATTGGTCGCTCAAGGCAAAAAGTCAAACTTCGGTCAACAAAAAATTCTCTGAAAATTGTCATCGACACCCTTAAAACATCTTTTTATGATGTTTCAGGTCTAAGAGCATCTTAAAAAGTGGTTGAAACATGATTTCGAGCGAGTATGGCTAAAATTCAGAAATCTATGGCCAATTTTCAGATATCTATGGCCATTTTTCAGTATTCTATGGCCAAAATTCAGTAATCTATGGCCAACACAAATCTATGGCCAAAATTCAGTATTCTATGGCTAAAATTAAATACTACCCAATTCGAATTTTGAGAGGCCGTGGCCCTTTAAAGGGCCATTGCCACCTGTTTTGAATTGTATATATATAGGGAGGGCGGCAATTAGAGGGGGGGCGGCAATTGGAGGGGATGGGGCGGCAAATAGAGGAAATACGGTAATCGTATTAATCATATATAACAATCTGAGTAGATGCATCAGTATCAATTTTTGAGGGGCCAACGATTTGTTTAATTTCTATTATTTGCAATGTGGAGTGTGCTGGTCTTGGCCTCGTAGCGGCCAAGACTGAGACTCAAAAGTATATTTGTCATCTTTCCAACGAAAAATCTCTCCTATTACAGTGGAACCTCGTTATAACATACTCCCGATATAACATACCTCTCGATATAACATAACCCTAAGGTCGGTCCCTTTAATAATAGACTCCGTTAAATTAACCCGTGATATAACATACCCTTTGATATAACATAACAACAGGTCCCAAGGGGGTACCGTATTTCCTCTAATAGAAGCCCCGGGCTTCTATTTTTTGGATCCCCGAAAATCAGAAAATTTTGAAGTCAATCTCAAGAGTTTTGGGTGCTCAACCAAAATTAAAAATGTGGAATCGGTAGAGCTTCGGGGAGTTAAGAAAATGCAAAAAGAAGCTTTGCAAAATATTGACTCTGTCCTGAAATAAAGACCCTCAAGGTTGAGAGGGGGCTTGTATTAGGAGGCGCGCTCATATTAGAGGAAATACGATATGTTATAATGAGGTTTGACTGTATGTCGGTCAATCTCGAAAAAACCCGAAAATATATTATAATTACTAATAAATCCAAAATTTCGGATCCTAGAGGTAGACACCCGCTTAGAGCAGGTACTAGACCATATACTATCACGTACCCTGTGAATTATTCTGGAGACTGAAGTGTCGCAGAGAGTAAAATATCTCAGAGAATGAAATGTCCGGAGAGTGAAATGTCACGAACCCGTTGCGTTTAACTTTGACTGAATTTTAGGTGACGTTGAATCGAGGGTTCACTGTATAAAGTCAAATCCTGCGATAAAAAAATATGTGAGCATTAGAAAAATAATAAACTAGTAGGTGCGTGTACTCGTGACCGAGTGGTTAAGGTGACAGACTGCTAATCTGTTGGGCTTTGCCCGCGCAGGTTCGAATCCTGCCGAGTACGATTTTATTTTTTTCGAATAATAAATGGCTAGGTTGATTGGCTCCTTACAGACGCCTCGTGAAAAATGTCAATTTTTCACGAGGCGCCTGTAACCATACCGTGAAAGCCCAAGTGCATTCCCCCCCCCTAAGTGTGCGTTCCAACCACCCCCCCCCCGTCCGATCAGAATCGTGTTTTACTACCTTAAGAGTACTTGAATTTGGATTTTAATTGACCGAACCGATTATATATTACTGTGATACACAGGTATTGGCCAAGAATCTAGAAAAAAACAAAATGCTGGCAGAAGGAATCGAACCTGTGACTTTAAATGCAAAGACAGGGAATCTACCCACTGCACCATGAAGACAGCTACATCACGGATTTTAAACTGCTCTATAGATAACAGAGCTCCTTTAAAATTTTTGACGCTACTCGGTAATACCTTGATTTTCTTGGGGGGGGGGGGGGAGGTGGCTATAACCGAGTAGCACTTTGGGGGGGGGGGTTATAACCGAGTAGCGCCAAATTTTTTTATGCAATAAAGAATAACAGCATAGTGTTTGGACACAAAAATCTTGTGTTTACAGTGTAGAATTCTTCGAATAACAGGGGTGTTATGGTTTTTTAGTCAAAATTTAAATTGGCGCCTTCTAACTTTTGGCTCTACCTGGCTGGGATAATAATTGTTTCATAATTAGGGTTGTCGATGCATCGAAATTTTCGATTAATCGAATCGATAATCGAAATTTTTCGATTAATGAGTGCGATTAATCGATTTCGATTAATCGAATCGACAACCCTACTTATAAAACTTAAGTAAAGACTACCCAAATTTATGTCCCAGACCCCGAAAAATATGCGTAAACTCTTTATTAGTCACAACTTCCGTACGCTGGCCTACCCCCAAGCCTGAGGGCTAAGCCTAAACTTGTTGTTTGCAAGTGTAGTTACAGCATTTTTAAAGGTCGGATTTTAGGGGGGGGGGGTATTCTATAGTAGCGCCAATTTTCGCTTTATTCTAGTTGACACATTATAATACCCACAGTCCTATCACATATCCTAGCTCAACGCATCCATTTCACGATCCATCCTGATTTTCCCGCCTAGGAAATGACTTCCAGCTTTAGTTCTGCAAGACAAATAAAACGCAGAAAACAAGAACTTTGAAATGATATTGTGTCTATGCTCTAAACCCGAATTTAATTGCACAGAAAAGTGTAGAAAAAATGCAATACAGATGAGTGAGGACATAAGACCACCCCTCGTTTATGGCCATCTTATTTCAAAGGTGCCTTACATCAGCTGCGTCTTAATTTTTTCCAACCAACCCAAAACTTATAAAGGTATTGTTTGGTCTTGGATAATCAACTGTACATTCCAGCTCCTCGCCGTATCTTTATCACCAGCCAAAGTATCACAACAGATAACATTGAATTGCATCAAATGAGGAGACTAGTCAAGATCGAAGTCAACTGTCTTAGAAGGAAGAGAAGCAAGTTTTTTCTTGGTGTCAAAACGATCTTTGGTCTCTTGGCTATCCAACAAGACCATCTGCACAGGGTTTAAGAATAATCTTGACTGAGTTGCTGCCAAAACCCACTTGAAATACCTGGAAATTTTTTTTTGCTAAATCGTCCACTTTCTCTATGAGAACTGCACATTTGGAATAACTGTGATGTGCATAAGAAAGCTGAGTTAACGTACTACGATCGTGCCAGACAGAAAATTTTTTTAGCAGAGAATTATTCAGAAATAATTTTTTAAGTTAGCAACTTGACACTGCCAAACCGATAAATTCGAACTTTTAATTTTTTAACTTTTTTACATTTATAAAAGAGCTTAATTTTTTTCAAATCGAAACAGCAAACTTAGAGCTTTCCTGTGGTATCCAGTGCTGTAAATTTTGGAATTTCGGCACCGGCACCGCACCGGGCACGGGCCTGGAAAATTTTGGCACCGGGCACCGCACCGGCACCGACCTCCGAAATTTCGGCACCGGGCACCGACCTCCGAAATTTCGGCACCGGGCACCGACCTCCGAAATTTCGGCACCGGGCACCGCACCGGGCACCGACCTCCGAAATTTCGGCACCTGGCACCGCACCGGGCACCGACCTCCAAATTTTTGGCACCGCACCGGGGCCGGTGCGGCCGGTGCCGCACTGGTGCCATTTACAGCACTGGTGGTATCAAAAAATCGAACACAGCTTACCTAAGCAAACATATAACCAAAAACATAAAATGCTAAAAAAAACAAAAAAAATTGAATTTAAAATGTTTTTTAAAACGAATTTGTCTCTATACGAACTTCAATTTACGAAGATCTCGATTTGGTCTTTTGACGTGTTTGACACGCCGTGAACCTTCTTACCTATTTAGCCTATTAATATTATATCTCAATCAAAAGAAATTTTTGTGCCGTGTTTGTATTTTGTGCATTTTTGTGGCTTACTAGTCGGGGGGCTGACCTAGCCGGCTCTACCTGGCTGAGATAATAATTGTTTCATAATTTACTTGTTTGGTAAAAGTCGGGTTTTCCAAGTAATTAAATTGATCAATAATTGACTGGTGAAAAAATCAATTTGATTTAAACCCGCTTTGAGACAATAATGGTTTATTAGAAAAAAGGTTTAGCTTGAATTTCTTTCATAAATATGCGAACAAATCACATCTGAAAATTGTACACAGTAACAACCATACTGAATTCCGTCACCTTACGGATTTTGCTTAGTGTTTAGCTCTGCATAGTATTTAGTTCACTTAATCTCGTTTCAAAGAGAGTCGACTGCGATCTAACCAACTACTTCATATGTTCTATCTTCAAAAAAACAAATTATAAAATTCGAATTCCCTTTATTCAATTCAACGAAATTTAACAATTCATATCAACTAACAGACTATGACAAGTAATATATTGGATGATGTTCTCCGCATTGTACTTCAACGCAATGTTTTTTTTCTGTGGATGCAAATTCTTTTGTCTTCTGCTTTCAGCTTGGCCGGTGTACCAGTTCAAAAAACGACAAGATGAGCCTCTTGCAGTGAACATTCTTTTTGAGCTTCCCTAACCAGCGCCAGAATCGGAGCTTTTTCCCGTCCTCAGTTCCCATCGCGTACTTTAATGAATTGTGCCAGGCTTCAAGAGAGTTGGTAGTTTTGGCCTTGCCATCACGAGTCAGTTCGTAACAGTTCCATAAATCGACAGCGAATAATGGCCTAGCTCCACGGCTTGTCACCCCGATCCAGGTTTATAACCATAAAAAACTATCAGCACAAGAGCAAATTAGAACACAAATACCTTGAGCAAAATCCTTCCCTTCGTTGTATCTTCGCACAAGACCAAGCTTTTGCACCTTTCGAAAGAGCGACTGCGAGAAATGAAAGTAGCAGCCGTGCTGGTTGGTGACTTAATAGCGACTATGAGTATAATTAGCTGTACTAGAATATCGAAAAACAAGCTTACACGGATAAGCCGAACTGAATGCATTGAGAAGAGCCCTCAAAATCAGTATGGACGTGCGTCACTTGTGCCAGAGGGAGAAGTTGCTTGAGAATAGAAAATAACTGGCTGTAGGTGCCCATAGACTTTTTAGGAAGCAAAGCATGAAAGTCACGGAGCACGAAAGTCTCCTCAATCTTCGCATGTATTGACAGAAGCTGGCACCACCCTTTTGGAACAAGTTTGAAGGTGACATCTAGACCCCACCAATCAGCTTCTTCAAGAAACTAAAAAAACGAATTTAATAAGAAGCAGCAAGCAAGATTAACAAAAAAAATCCTCGATTAATTTTGGAGTTGAAAAGAGGATGATTCGGCGTCTTCCCTTTCCAGTATCATGCATTACAAATAGCTGTCCTTTGTAGAGAAGAAGCTCGGCAGGAATCTTTGAGTCTTCAGGATTACGTGGTTTAGTTGGGTCCTTACTTTGCTTCTGAAACTGACGTATGTGGAAAGCCTAAAAGAAAACGTCATGTACCTGTCGGTAATACGATTTCCTTTGTTGCTGGTTGTCCAATCCAGGACGATCTCCGGAAGAACTTTTGGCTCACGCTTTCTTTTACGACATCTTCCTCTTGCGAATTCTTGGCTGCTTGCGATCGACTGCTGGCTTTGGCTTGAATTTGCTGATTCCTCCTCCACAATTGCTTCATAGATTGATCCTTGCTCGCTAATTTCATCGTCGCTTGCCTCATCTGAACTGCTGTATAGCTCAGATCGGTCCATCGTAGAACACTAAAACAAAATCAATGTACTAAAAGCAAAATTAAAAGCAGTCCATAATCGACACAGCTACATGAACAAGTCAATAAAAACTGCAATGCGGGTAGTTAACCCATTATTTATCGAGTATATAAATAGCCAACTATTATTGTCTCAAAGCGGTTTTAAATCAAACTGATTATTTTACCAGTCCATTATTGATCAATTTAATTACTTGGCAAACCTGACTTTTACCAAACAAGTAAATTATGAAACAATTATTATCCCAGCCAGGTAGAGCCTAATTTTTTCATAGGAAACACGAGTAGTACTTTCGAAGGAAAGGAATGGAACTTATACTTTTCGGCGTAGGTACTTTTGTCCCCTTTTTCCATTTATAGAACAAAGGGGACAAGCGAATTACGTAATTCGTTTGTCCTCTTTTTCCACTTTTTGAATTCGCGCCTTCTTCATTTTATTTATTTGGCTTCTGTTTCATTTTTCTTTAACTTTTTTACTCTTGGTCGAACCCTTAAGCGCAGGGTAAGCCAGCGCCAGTCCATTTCCAACCAACTCCAATAGATGGGCTAGGTCCGTCTGGATGGCCTAAAAAATTAAAATTTCTAAAAAATAAACCATTTTTTTCTAACTTAAAATTGTGTGGGGAATTGGGTTTGTTATGTCCAAAATTGCGATTTTACCCATCCTAACTTCAATACTTAGGGTGGGTACCTCTCGGTTAGGTGGATATCCACCTGGATATCTCCACCCAAACAACCCTCGTCCACTTGGAATTTTTTTTTAAGTTTTCGGGCTCCAAAAAATGTTTTCTGCGCTAATTCGAGCATACTGAAGACGGTTTGATAGTACTAAAATCACGTTTTATCGAGAAACTCTTGAGTTATTGTGAATTATTGATTTATCAAAATCAATAATTTACGATAACTTAAAAATTTCTCGATAAATCACGATTTTACCACTGTCAAACCATCTTCAGCATTATCGAATTTGTCCAGAAAACATGTTTTGAAACCCGAAAACCTTCAAAAAAAATTTTTATCAAAGTGGACGACCACTTGGTTTGATGCATGGATCACCCAGTAGAACTGAGGTTTGATTATAGAAACATTCAAAGTGATAGGTGTTCTTTGAAAGACAAATAAGTTAATTCAGAAATTTAAAACCAAGAAAGGCGTAAATTCAAAAATTGGAAAAAAGGGGAAAAAAGGCTACGACCCATAAGGTCAAAGTATACTTTTCGTATACTTTGACTGTCACACCATGTTTCACAACATGAGCCAGCAAAAGGACGCTCCATACGCATTTTATGATCAAGAGTTTTTTTTCGGAATCATGTCTAAGGTAAGTGAGTGCGCGCACTCACTTACCTAGACATAATTCCGAGCAAGACTCTTGAACAAAAATGCATTTAGAGGCTCTTTTTGCCCAGCTCCAGTTTCGGCCGCTTCGGAGGCGCAGTGGGCTTGGTTGCTTGGGGTTGAGATGCGCACACCCACATACCTTGGACACAAATCACTCGTAAGTGACTCTGGATGCATGAAGAAGCATGCATACCAGAGTTTTTTTATGCGGTAGGCCCCAGTATTCAAAACTATGATCAAGATCTTCTTATTATTGGCCCTTTTTAATTGGGTTCTAAATTGGGTCCACTGGGTTGTTTTTCGAGTTCCGAGTTTGTAAAAAATGAGCAGTAGATAAGCCTCGTAGGTGAAATTGCAAGCTCTTTTTCATAAAAATTTTGTGACCTAAAAATGACCACTAATTTTAGAAAGCATTTGGTTCGCGATATACTCAACGAAAATAAAAAATAAAATATGCGTGAGAAAGCCCATTTCTTAAGGCTAAAAATCAATACTCGTCGCTGAAGAACTTTTAAGCTCTACCGATAAATAGCTCAAAATGTAGCTTAGAAGTTTCTCTACAACTTAACGTTGAGTTATTTCTGAATTAGTATCGAAAAACATCTAAAAATTAGATTAATAAAAAACGTGACTGAGGGACAAACATAGTTCAAATACGGTACTTCTTTAGTCCCCCCCCATACTCGGATTTTTTGAAAAGTGACACAAAACCACCCCCCGAACTCATTTTTTCTGCACAACAAGGTACGAAAAGCATTTCTTAACACTTTCTGAATGGCTGTAACCATAGTCGGGGTCAACTTTTAGGGTCAACTTTTTTTAAATTCAAAAAATGTCAATATTTTTCTTAATATTTTTTTTTCGATATTTATGACCCTAGGGCAACTTTTTTAGCTCTACACGAAAAAATAGGCAGTTTTTCCGACTGATTTAAAAAAATCCGACGCAGAAAAATCGAGGAGTAAAAAAAGTTGAGGGGTCAACTAGGGTCAACTTAGGGTCAACTTTTGCTAAAATTTTGTAGAGACAGGATTTTGAATTTCTTTTAAAACTATTTTGTAGAGCTCAAAAAGTTGAGTGGGGGTCATGAATATCAGATTTGGCACTTTCCCATTAAAAAATTGACATTTTTGTGTGGTTTCGCATGATTTGGGACCATTCGGGGTGTTCATGGCGGTTTTTAGTGGTTTTGGATGGTTTGAAACCATTTGGGGTGTTTAGGATAGTATTGAGTGGTCCGGCATGGTTTCGGATCATTTGCGACCATTTGGGGTGTTCTGAGTGGTTTGGTGCCATTTAGGGATGTTCAGGGTAGTTAGTGCTTCAAGTAGAGTGCTTCAGTGGTTCAGGCTCACTTAAGGTAGTTTAAGGTAGTTTGAGGTGGTTGATGTATCCTGAGAATGAGTAATAACAAGTCAAACAGATAGTTGAAGAGTTTGACTCTATAAAAAAAGCGCTTAACAAACGTAGAAGCAGGTCTGAAACATGCCCTGGAGTGCTCAAATAGTTTCCTAAAATGGTCTGAGTACAAAGCATAAAAAGTCCCATTGGGGACAGAGTGCGAGTAAGAGTGCAAATAAAACTCGCAGTTTGGACCGCGAGTGACAATTTTCTCGTCACTTTTAGAGTGAAGTCTGCTTTGAAGTCTATACTTCACTTTACATCTCACTCATTGGGGACAGAGTGCGAGTGAGAGTGAGCGCTTTTTCATTTCGCGTTGGGGACAGAGTGCGAGTGAGAGTGAAAGTGAGAATGAGAGTGAGAAGGAAGGGGTGTCCCCAATGTGCGAGGGAGAGTGAAAGTGAGAGTGAAAGGCTGCATTGGGGACGCGCCTTAAGGTAAGTGGGTGTGCGCATCTCAAGATGCCTTATCTTTAAAGTCGTAAATATACATTTTTGGTTGACTCAGACTCAAGTGCTTTATTCATTGCATATACAGTCGAGTCCCGCTAACCCGGCACCCAAAAAGTTCGTTCCCGCCTTGGGTCCGACACTTTTTTTAACCCAATTTTCGAAGTATTTTTTCAATTGTGTTTTTACAGTCTGATCGTAAATATCGTGAGGATTCCGATTTTGCCGTTCGTTTTTCAAAAACCTAATATTTTTGGCTCTAAAAGACCAAAACCCCGCTAACCCGGCACCCTTTTTAAAAATATGGTGCCGGGTTAGCGGGGTTTTGGTCTTTTAGAGCCAAAAATATTAGGTTTTGAAAAACGATCGGCAAAATCGGAATCCTCACGATATTTGCGATCAGACTGTAAAAACACAATTGAAAAAATACTTCGAAAATTGGGTTAAAAAAAGTGTCGGACCCAAGGCGGGGAACGAACTTTTTGGGGTGCCGGGTTAGCGGACTCGACTGTAGACGGTAGCTGTGAATGAAAAATTTCAGTCTATTCCAGAAGCTCTTTATCAAAAAAGACCTACTCGTGGTTTATCAAACTGGAGTTTGAAAATGCGCCAAAAATACTTGACGCGCATTTATCGGCGGATCCATTTCAAAATAATTTCGGAATTTTTTACTGCGCGATTGAAATTTTTGAGACGGTGCCTCTGCATTTTCCAAATAGTGAATACTGTATTTCCTCTGTTAACTCTCCGTGCTCTAATAACTCCCCACCCTACGGACCTCATATTTCAGCCTAGAGTAAACATTTCTCAAATCTGCTTTTAAGCTTTCTAGTTACTACGATTTCACCTGATTACACTTTTCAGACATGGTTTAGGCCCAACTAGACTTTTTTCTGCTGCAAAAAAAATATTTTTCGCGACAAAAAAACCGATTTGCAGCAAAAAAAAGTCTTTTTGCAGCAGAAAAAAGATTTGTCCAAAAAATAAGACTAGGGTAAAATTTGCAAAAAAAAGAAAATTGGGCGCTAGTAGCGAATACTTCCCCCCAAGCATCCGACCTTTAAAAATTGCTGTAACTACCCCTGCAAACAACAAGTTTAGGCTTAGCCCTTAGGCTTGGGGGTAGGCCAGCGTACGGAAGTTGTGACTAATGAAGAGTTTGCGCACATTTTCCGGGGTCTGGGACATATATTTGAGTACTTTTTACTAAAGTAAAAAAAGTGAAAATCGTTGGGGGGGGGGGGGTATTCGCTACTAGCGTCGAAATAGGCAAAACAAAGATTGCCAAAATTAAAATTGGCAAAACGAAAATTGGCTAAATTTAAAGGGGCGGGGGACTTCCTAATAGGAAGTTCCTATACGCATCGCCTATAAGGACACAGGTGGATGTTTTTTAGAATTCTAGCTCCAACTTTATACTAACTTTTTCTCTGTTCGATAGCTCAAATGAAAGCCCAGAGTCTTCGCTACATTTTGGTGTATGAAACTTGTAGAAAAAAGTCAAAAATTTTCAGTGAAACCGGTCAAAGAAAACCCCGAGAACCACCGATTTTCGGAAATTTGGCCTATTTTAGCCTGGTTACAAGCTCTAATAGGTGTAAAAGCCTGTGCTGATAGTCTTATTGGAAATCCAAGAATGTGAGGATCATTTTGACACTAACCTTGTAAATAAAAGGAGAGAAAAAAATTGTTTACATCCAGTGGTAGTCGAACCTTTGACCCAAAGCGATGCGTGTAGGAATTTCCGCCCCCCCCCCCCTTCCTTTAAAAGGTCGAAATTGAAAAAGGCCATCTTTTGACTGAAAAGTGCCTTCTTTTAGCTGAAAAGTGAAGTCTTTTTTTTATTTTTAGAAAGAAAAGTTAAAAAGTGCCAGATAACTAAACATTTTTTTTAAAGTAATAACATTGTCAGGTAGCCCTGTGACCCTAGTTTTCAACGACGTATCATTTGCTGATACAGCTTCGCGAAATTTAGTACAAAAACATTAAAATATGAAGCAAGTCGGAAAAATAATTTGATTCGTACTTTTACCTTTTAGTGCTATATTCTGTGCTATATTCTGCTATATTCTGCAAACATGTTCCTTCAAATGATACGTCGTTTAAAAAAAAGAGTCGCAGGGACTACCTGTTAGTGTTCTTACTTTGAAAAAATTCTTTAGATATTTACTTCTTTGACTAAAAGAAAAAAAAGACGTCACTTTTCGGCTTTCAGTCAAAAGACGGCATTTTTCAGTTTCGACCAATGAAAAATGCCATGAAAAATAAAAGCTTGGTGAATTATAACATATACCACTTGACTGTTTCCACATTTTCAATTTTCGTTTTGAGAAATACTACGTTTGCTAATTTTCGTTTTTGCCAATTTTCCCCTAGCCAAAATTAACTTCCCCATGGGAAGTTAATAAAGAAAATACAGTAATTTTTGTCTAGACTAGTTGCTCCGCGAATTATCTGCCGCAAAGATGACTGCTATTGGGGTGCCGATCAAAATCTTGCATGAGGCTGAAGGTCATATCATTACGCTGGAGACCGTTATCGGTATGGTTTTTTTATAATAAAAGCTTTGAAGGTCTTTTACCAACAAATTTTAGGTGAGGTCTACCGTGGAAAGCTGGTAGAAGCTGAAGACAATATGAACTGCCAAATGGCCGATGTCACAGTCACTCTTCGGGATGGTCGCACTCATACTCTCGATAATGTGAGTCTTCCTTTATATTCGTTCCGCTTTTCACGCCAAACACCTTTAGGTTTTTGTCCGTGGCTCATCGCTGCGTTTCGTTATTCTGCCGGATATGTTGAAGAATGCGCCGATGTTTAAGAACATCGGAGAGCGCAGGTGATTCGCTCATTCCTTCCTTTTTCCTGACTTCTCTTGTTAACTCTCCTGTGTTTTTTAGAAGGGTGCACATGGTATGGGACTCGGTGGCATTCAACCTACGCCTGGCCGCGTGGCGAGGCAGTGCTTTCAGAGGTGGCGTTCGTGGCCGAGGTGGAGCCGTGCGTGGTCGTGGTGGTCCCTTCAGAGGCTAAAGAAGGATTATTATTGCAAACTCTCATTTTGTTCTCAGTGTCTGCTGTCCGTTTTTGTTGAATAAAAATGTCCTAGACTGTGAGTGCATTTTTTCAGCCGTGTGTAGCGTTGCTCAGAGCTACTACCGAACAAAAGTGTATGTGAAAGGGAAATTTTCGTAGCTATTGCTAAAAAAAACCTATTGTTCGAATTGCAGAGGTCGCTCTAAAAATGGTGTAGGGACACCAAAGATGACTTTTTTTCCCCATATTTTTGAAAATGCGACGGCGCCATGCGCCGGCGTCGAAATGTTTTGGAGCCGGCGCTGGCGCCGATTTTTTTGAGCGTGCAGGTATGGTCCTTTAAAGACTCATTTAAAATAAACGCAAACACTAAAAGCTAAAATAAAAAAGGCAAAAGTTTTAGATTAGAAGGATCGAAATTGTCGACTCGAAGAATCGTAAAGTCGACTGGAATCGAAAATTTTTGAAGAATCGGATCAAAAGCGGTGCTGGGAATTTCCCAAATTACTCGTCCTCGTCTTTGCCTTTATAAACATGTCGTCCGCGTCTTCGTCCTCGTCTTTGCTCTTTTTAAAGTCGCGTCCACGTCCTCGTCTTTTCTCGTCCATAAAATTTTTCAACTGAGTTAATGAAAAAAAAATTGTCCAGTCCTTCGGTTTAAATTTGTTTTTACATTTTTTATTTGTCTAATTAAAAACAAATATATTAGTTTGCCAGTACATATATGGTTATTTTAGTGTGATTTTAGGAAACTTTAACGCTTTGTATTTCTTTCTTTTAATTAAAAATGACATGCAAATTCACAGAAAAAACATTACATTATGTGTACAGTGCCGAAATTTTTTGTCGAACAATGATGCATAGGGTTGTCGACTCGACGCGTCGAATTCGACTTTTCACGTCGAAAAGTCGAAAATTTTCGACGTTCGACTCGATGCGTCGAAAATTTCGACTTTCGACCCGACGCGTCGATTCGAATATTTTGACGCGTTGCCTTTCGTCTCGACACGTAAAATTTCTAACTTTCCAAAACAAGGTTTTTCCTCCGCCGCAGTCGAATAATGAAGACCACTAGCTTGGGGCCACCTGTCGATGGACCACCCTCGCCTTGGTCAAGCTGCTAATTAAATTTAATTATCTAGCTGCTAAATTCTCTTCTCCCTACCTACTCTCCTGGCTGACCTACACTCTTTCGGAACTCCCCTTCTTACTCTCCTGCCTGAGTATACCTCTTACTTACCTGACACCCCTAGTCACTCTCATGGCCGACCTACCTATTCTCAGGGCACCACTACCTGCGCTTCTGGCACACTTGCTGACTATTCTGGTACACCTACATACACTTCTTGCCCACCTAGCCACTTTTCTGGCTATTCATGCTCGTTGCTCACCTTCCTTTACTGAATGTCGCACTTGCGTTCTCGACACACCTACTCACTCGTCGGGCAAACCTACTTACTCTCCTGGCTCTCATACCTAGTCTCTCGGATCACCTGCCCAGTCTCCAGGTACAACTACTCACTCGCCTCTACCCTCTCACCTGGTACTCCTACTCACTCACCTGGTACCTCTACCAACTCACCTGGTACCCCTACTGACTCTTCTGGCATACCAAGTAATTTTTAATGAAAAATCAAAAGTGGATTAAGGCATACTTTGGCACCGGACTGAGAACGAACTCCACGCGCCACTGACCGGTAGAATACCTGAATACTACCATTTCGGTACAGTTAAGTAAGATTGTCAACGAGAAAGTTGTTGTAATTTATTGTAGTTGTAAGAATTTATAGTTAGGGTAGTGGTTCGAGTATATACCTGCCAGTTCGGAAAAATTTTTGACCTTCATTTTACGTGTAGAAAAATTTTCGACTTTTGACTCGACGCGTCGAAAATTTCGACTTTCGACTCGACGCGTCGAAAATTTCGACGCGTCGACAACCCTAATGATGCATCTCATAAAGAAAAAAAATTAAAACAATTTAAAAAATCGAAAAAATTCTTTAAGAAACCGTCGTTCTGAATAAAAGTGAAGCTTTGGTGGATAAACGACTGCAGTTTTTATGAAAGCAAAACATAGTGAATCATTGATTCTTTTAAGCATGGATTAGGCTTTTAAACATAGGTTGAGCAGACCAAACTTCGTTTCTCAGATGCCACAAAAGTTATAAACACAAGTAAATAAAATGTACAAATTTGTCAAAAAAATACAAGTTTTTTTTCCAAGCTTCAAAGAGATAAGCTTAATTTCACACTCGTCCTTCCTTAAAATCCATGTACTCGTCCTTGCCTATTAAACTTAGTCGTCCTCGTCTTCGTCCACGTCATTGGGTTTTCAAAAATTTAGTCCACGTCCTCGTCCGACTAGGACGAGGACGTGTAGACGAGGACGTGGACGAAAGACGAGGACGAGTTCCCAGCACTGATCAAAAGTCGAAACTCGAAAATTTCGAGGAATCGGATCGAAAGTCATTTTTTCGAATAATTGAATCGAACCGAAGTATTTTCCGACTTTTCGACTGAAAAAGTGGACAACGAAGAATCGCTTCGCCAATATTACTCTGGAGAATTCCTAAACACTGAATAAACAAAGTATCGTGTTCAATATTACGTTTTATAAAACCCCCTGTGGTTTAAGCTAAATCTGGGACAGAAATGAGGAAATCTGGGACAAAAAAAAGTGAATCTGGGTCAAAAAAAAAGTGAATCTGGGTCAAAAAAAAGTGAATCTGGGTCAAAAAAAAAGTGAATCTGGGACAAGTCAAGTTTGGGACAGAAAAAAGTGAATATGGGTCAAAAAAAGTGAATCTGGGTAGAAAAAAAGTATTGCCCTTTATAAAGTGGTGCCAAATATCTGTTGTTTTTTCATTATTAAGATAGTGTTCATTTTCATGTCCATTTGCTTTTGGTAAATTCAATAAATTTTCAGCAATTGCATTTCGTATTTGTGACAAAATGGACGAAAAGGTGGGTTTTTCGCGTCTTAGCTTTTATCGCCCTACTGAAAGCGAAGTTTAGGTTGAAAAACTGGAGCGTAGATTGAAATGTGCATTGCAAAGGGAGGAATATTACGAAGCCCATCAAGTCTGTAGGATGCTCTGCTCTCGTCTCGTGGGTGCTCAAAACGAAGACAAGTTGCTCAGTCTGCTAAAGTCAACATCTTCCACTCTACGTGAAGGCCGGTTTATTTTCTCCATATTCGCCATTTTAAGGCTCAAGTTCATGCGTTCTATTTTTAGCAAAAGAATTGGAGTGCGCGGCTGATCTGGATGCCCTCTGTGCTAAGATCTCTGAGAATTGCAGTCAGAAAAAACATGCTTCTCTTCCTTCTAAGACAGTTGACTTCGATCTTGACTAGTCTCCTCATTTGATGCAATTCAATGTTATCTGTTGTGATACTTTGGCTGGTGATAAAGATACGGCGAGGAGCTGGAATGTACAGTTGATTATCCAAGATCAAACAATACCTTTATAAGTTTTGGTTGGTTGGAAAAAATTAAGACGCAGCTGATGTAAGGCACCTTTGAAATAAGATGGCCATAAACGAGGGGTGGTCTTATGTCCTCACTCATCTGTATTGCATTTTTTCTACACTTTTCTGTGCAATTAAATTCGGGTTTAGAGCATAGACACAATATCATTTCAAAGTTCTTGTTTTCTGCGTTTTATTTGTCTTGCAGAACTAAAGCTGGAAGTCATTTCCTAGGCGGAAAATCAGGATGGATCGTGAAATGGATGCGTTGAGCTAGGATATGTGATAGGACTGTGGGTATTATAATGTGTCAACTAGAATAAAGCGAAAATTGGCGCTACTATAGAATACCCCCCCCCCTAAAATCCGACCTTTAAAAATGCTGTAACTACACTTGCAAACAACAAGTTTAGGCTTAGCCCTCAGGCTTGGGGTAGGCCAGCGTACGGAAGTTGTGACTAATAAAGAGTTTACGCATATTTTTCGGGGTCTGGGACATAAATTTGGGTAGTCTTTACTTAAGTTTTATAAGTAGGGTTGTCGATTCGATTAATCGAAATCGATTAATCGCACTCATTAATCGAAAAATTTCGATTATCGATTCGATTAATCGAAAATTTCGATTATCGATTCGATTAATCGAAAATTTCGGTTATTGATTAGATTCCATTATTAATGGAATATTCTGTAGTCTTAAGGTAGCCTTTTATATCACACGGAGTATGTGTACACATGGAAAAGCCAAAGTTTGAAGTAATTGCTGAAAACACAAGCCTAAAGTAATTTTTGAAAGCCAAAAAAGTCTTAAGTAATTTTTTGGAAGCCAAAGTCCGAAATGATATGTAAAACACGAGTGTTTGTCTATTTAAGTAGTTGTGTTGATTTGTTTTAAAATTTCGATTATCGATTATCGTTTGATTCGATTAATCAAAATTTTCGATTTTCGATTCGATTAATCGAAAATTTCGATGCATCCACAACTCTATTTATAAGGAAAAATTGGGGGGGGGAGTGGGATTGGGGTATTCTATAGTAGGGTCCGAAAATTCAGCTAAGAAAATTTATTTTTCCGTTGTGTAATTATGAAAGTGTAAATTATATTATTGAATGCGATCTCTCCTCTGTTAAGTTGGGTGCAAAGGCTTAAGTCATTAAATAATAAATAAATTGATATCAGAATTCGCTAAATTACAAGATAGTTAGGAAATCGCTAACTACTGGCTTGCTTTTATCTCCTGTAGTGTGTTTTTTTCTTGTACTACCGATGGTCACGGATCGAATCCTACTTATAAATTTTGGGTTAAACCCATTGTGCTAGAGGGACGGGTCAAGTTATGACAATGGGATTTCGGTATTATAACGTGACTAAAGTAGCTTTTTTCAGTTGAGCAACCTTCTGTACTACTGATAATGAGCCTAAAACTGGGGGATTTGTTTCCGGACTTCAAGGCTGAAACAAGTGATGGATATTTGAATAGCTTTCATGAATGGGTGGGATCAAGGTATGTCTGGCTATTTTCGCAATCTTAATTCCGACTTCTGATTCGATTTCAGTTGGGCCATTTTATTCTCCCACCCAGCCGATTTCACACCCGTGTGTACTACTGAGCTAGGTCGAGCTGTTCAACTATATACCGAATTCAAGAAACGAAATGTGAAGCTGATTGCTTTGAGTTGTGATACTACAGACTCACACCGTAATTTTGTTTTTCAAAGCTTATTTGTTGGTTCAAATACGTAGTTGGAATTTTAGGTGGTTGGATTCCAGGTAATGGTTTTATTAATTGATTACTGTTATTTTTCTGGAATGAAACTGGTTTTACGGGACGTTTTTTTTAAAAGTGGAAAAGTTATTATTGCTGCCCACTGACGGCGGGAGGTTTATTCAACAGACGGAAAATTCAAAAAGCGGATAATTCAACAGTGGATAATTCAACAGCCGGATTATTCAAAAACCGAATAATTCAACAGTGGATTATTCAACAGTCGGAGTTTTCATCAATAATTGTTTTAACCTACTTTTTGACAACGTATCGAGCTGATTTTTTCAGGATCAGTTTCTCTCGGCTATTTCTATCGATCCTGAAAAAAATCAGCTCGATACGTTGTCAAAAAGTGGGTTAAAACAATTATTGACGAAAAATTCGACTGTTGAATAATCCACTGTTGAATTATCCGCTTTTTGAATTTTCCGTCTGTTGAATAAACCCCCTGCCCCACTGACGGATTATTGGGATCTCTCCTGTTTCGTCCCAAATTGTTTCCGCCGAAAATCGTTATAGCCAAAAACGTTACATTTCTAATTAATTAATTTGCTACGTATAGTTTTTCTAACTAATTTTATGGATATTCTCATTTACAAGTTCATACTCAAATTGATGCTAGAGAGCAGGGCTACATTTTGAGCATTAGATTGTAAATGACCATGTCTGCAATATTTGCTGAAAACTCTAAAATTTCCGGAATCCTGGACTTTTTGAGAAATTTTAGGGGTTTCAGCAAATATTGCAGACGTGGTCATTTACAATCTCATGCTCAAAATGTAGTCCTGCTCTCTAGCATCAATTTGAGGGTGAACTTGTAAATGAGAATATCCACAAAATTAGTTAGAAAAACCATATGTAAAAAACTAATTAAGGGCAGAAGCTGCTGCCTGTGTCAAATCACAATGTGCCACCGCAAAAGTGCCAAAATCAAATTGGTCATCGCAAATTGTGCCACGGTTTTGATACATTTCACTGTAAAAATCATCAAATTTTTATTTTTTTTATTTTTATTATTTTATTTTTATTCTGGTACAGTTTAATTTTGGCACAATTTGAGTTTGGCACAATTCAAATTGGGCACAGTGTAATTTGGCACAACTTGCGGTGGCACAATGTGATTTGACACAGGCTGCTCCTGCCCCCAATTAATTACAAATGTAACGTTTTTGGCTATGACGATTTTTGGCGGAAACAATTTGTGACGAAACAGGAGAGAGCCTATTATTGTTGACGAAATACTTTTTTTAACCCTCTTTTGCCGGCGTCTCGTAGATGCTTCTGTTTTTAACAGATTTTTTAATTTTATAAGACAGCCCGGGAACAAAAAAACAATGGCCGAAAAAAAATTCCATATAAGTTAAATTTTGGGCTGGCCAAATTTTGGCCAACCGGCTCAAAGCGGTAAAAGTAGTTATGGCGCCGATTCAAAAACTAAAGCTATTTTAGGGACAAGTTTTTGAAAATTTTATGCAATTTTGTAAACGCTTTCATACAAATCCTCAAATGACGTAAAAAATTCAATGCGAAGCGGTAATTCACACCTTTTGCACGTCACTGCCGAGTGCTTTCTAAATTCCTTGCATCTAGCTCGCGAAATGCCTGATTTTCAAAATTTGTCTTCCAACTCATCTTCTACTATGGCTGAATTGATTTTTGCATTCTGTTTAGTTTGAAAAATTAACGACGTGGTAAATAGAACAAAAACTTCCTAAAAAGAATGAGGAAAATGCGATAAATGGATAGATAAATACCGTATTTTCTCTATTAATGCACCCGGGTTCATTATTTTTCAACCCTTCAAAATGTTGAAATTGTAAATCAAAAATGGGCCTAAATCTGAAATTCTAGTCAAAAAATCGAGGGGGGGGGGTTCATTATTAGAGTGGGTTCATTAAAGGACCATGAAACTTGATAAGCACAGGAATTCGCGCGGGACCACCCTAATTTTGTCCATAATTTTTTTGAATTATTTTTTTTTGCGTGCATTGAAAATTTAAATTTCATTTATGAGTAAACTTTAAACACGGGGTCATAAGAGTAGTTATGGTTCAGTGAAAGTATGATAAGCCGTCCGATCTGGCAATGTCGCGCTACGTTGGGCTCGACTAGTAAACAGTTTTATGTTTTGAAAAAAAATTTACGTGCAAACAAAAAAATTCGAAAACATTATCGACAAAATTAAGGTGGTCCTGCGCGAATTCAAAATTTCCGAATTGCTGTGCTTATCAAGTTTCATGGTCCTTTAATAGAGAAAATACGGTAAATGATTTACATAGTTTTAAAAAAAAATACCGCTTTGGGCCGGTTGGCCAAAATATGGCCATGACTGTAATTGCTTCAAAAATATGACTTTTATACTTCTACACTTGCAAGTAAAACTGCATTACTATCTACAGGGACAGTGCTTTTATATTGCATGAGTAAAAGGCATGGTGTAAATGATATTCTTGGTTTACTAAACCAAGTAAAGTTACAAAATCTTGTAATAGAAAACGGGCAAAAATACAACTTTTGATTAAATTTTTAGCAATTTTCGTTTGTCTTCTGTTCAATCTTTTTATCACTAAATGTTTGTCAACTTCTTCTCTATTTTTTTCAAAAAAAATATGTCTGAACGTGAGCAATAAGTCCTATTTTGGATGAATTTTCGAGCTGGCCAAAATATGGCCAACCGGCAAAAGAAAGTTGATCCAAAAAAGTATTTTTGTCTTGAAAATAATTATTTTTGGCTAAAGAAAAAGTCTTTTGGCAACATTAATTAATTTTACGGCAACAAAAATAAGTTTTTTAAACGATTAAAACGGAATTTTGCAGCAAATTTATGTTTTTCTTTTTTTCGATCTAATTTTCTCAACTTTTTTCAAAGGTAATAACAGCATCATGTAGCCCTACGATTCTTTGTTAACTCTGCCCATAAATATTTTTGTTATTTATTTTGGCTATAAATTATCGAAATTGTCGGCTGAAACCTTAAAAGGTATTTTCGGAGTTTTACCGGTTTGCGGAAACCCTTGACAGAATTTCCCAAACATGATTTTTCCAGAAGAATTTTGCATAAAATTGTTCTGTTTAGATATCCTTCATCTCATTATCTCCAGGGTGCACAAAATGGTTTAGAATTTACCTGTTTTGCAAAACTTCAAAAAATTTAACACAAATTTTTTCAGATACCACTTTTCCATTCCCATAATTGCTGATGAAAAGGTTAGTAGTACAGTCAACTCTCGATAATCCGTCACTCGCTAATCCGTCACTCTCGATAATCCGTCACCTTCGTGACACTTTGTTTGGTTTTACCTTAAATAAATGAGGCTAATCCGTCACTCTTGATTATCCGTCACCCACGGCCGGTCCCAAGGGGTGACGGATTATCGAGAGTTGACTGTATGCAGTTGATTTCCTCTCTTATTGTAACTGTTGTTTGTTAAGCGAGTGCTGGCTTATTTGCTAGGCATGATAGACCCGAATGAGATGGACTCTAAAGGCATGCCCTGACAGCTAGGGCGGTAGGACTCTTTTAGGCTCTAGTAAACAAGTGGGTGCTAAAATATGCCTTGGTCCCCCTGTTGCTTTTAAGGTTAGAATGTTGAAGGTGACCATGTTAACCATAATCACCCTGATCACCATAGTCACAGTGTTACAATAACATAATGAACAGGGAGACCAAGCTGTTTTTCGCTAAAAAACAAGAGAGGACCAAGGCATATTTTTGAACCCGATAGTTAACAAGGATCCTCTTTCCTACTAGACAAGTATTACTTGTCTAATTATGTGTTAGGTGTTTGTGATCGACCCGACAAGAAACTCAAGCTCTCCATTTTATATCCAGCCACAACAGGTCGCAACTTTGAGTAAGTTATTTTTTTGAAAAATAGACTTTTGGAAGCACATGGGATTTAATCGTGACTTATTATTATTATAGTTGGGCAAATGGTCGGCCGTTTTTAAATCAGTCATACGGCCAAAACCAGCCATTTCATAGGCATTTCTACCGTGAATTCCCATGATTGGAAAACTTGCCTGATCAAGTAACGGCCATTTTGAAATGGCTCGTCTATTTTCCCAACATCACTCACTCACTCACTCACTCACTCACTCACTCACTCACTCACTCACTCACTCACTCACTCACTCACTCACTCACTCACTCACTCACTCACTCACTCACTCACTCACTCACTCACTCACTCACCCTGAGTCAGATTTCGCCCCGTCGATAACTGTAGGATTTGTCGTATAATATACATAAAATTCTACTGTTAAGAACTGGACAAAATCTGACTCATAATGAGTAGGTGTTTTTTCTGAGTCAAGAAAAACCAGACAATTATCTGTATCTGTTTTAGTGAAATCCTTCGAGTGGTAGACTCCCTCCAGTTAACTGCCCTCAAAAAAGTGGCCACTCCAGTGGACTGGAAGGCAAGTACACCATATTGGCTCTATATGTATTGGGGTACCACCCCCCCCCCCCCCGAAAAAAATATGCCTTAGTCCCACCTGTTGATTTTTTCAAAAAATTCTCGTTTGTTTTCTGTTTCTTTTTCAGCTAATTTCTTGTACTAAATTATACTTTTAGTTCCTTATGATGTAGTTTGCCGACAATGATAGGATAATACTCGATTTTAACGCTTACGAGGCCATCTACTTCTCTTAGATAGACAATGCCTATTATGCATGAAATGGGTAAATAAATCGTGTTTAATGACAAGTATCACACCAGACATCTTTTTTATATCAAATTGCCGGATAAATGCAAAAAAATTGGCAAATGCAAAATTAAAAAATAAATAAATTTAAAACAACAGGGGGACCAAGGCAAAATTTTGAAAAAACCCGAAAAAAAATCAACTGGCGGGATCAAGGTATATTTTTTGTGGGACCCCAACACATATAGAGTCCACCATATTTATTAAAAAATAATTTATCATCATAATCCAAATAATTTATTGAAAGGGTGTGTTTAGCCAGGTCAAGAATGCATGGTGGTGCCTACCCTAAGCACCCAGGAAGCCACTCAATTGTTTGGAGACACGATCAGACAGCTGGAAGTGCCTTCCGACAAGAATTATTTGCGCTTCACACAGCTCAAAGAATGAGAGTGGAAAATGAGTGTGAAACAAAAATGTGGTCTTCATTCCATGTGTATTTTTTTATGCAGTGATTAAAAAAGGTTTTTGAATAAAAAGCTAAAATTATTACTAATGTGAAGACCAATTCTACACGTGTTAAAAGTACACATTATAGGTGTACGGCCAGTTCGAAACGGTGCCAGTTCGAAACGGTTTTTTTTCAAAATTTTTCATACTTTTTCAAACAAAAGTTCTTATTTAAGCAAAAGTTTTTCTGACGTCTCCTAGTAACCGAAATTTTCTCAGAAATCCGTATAAAAAACAGAATTTCAAAAAATGCTTGTGTGCTGAGATATGACTTGAAGTTGGAGTGCCAATATGCAACCTCTCAACTTTGGGTCATATCTCAGCGCACAATCATTTTTTTGAAATTCTGTTTGTTTATACGGTTTCCTGAGGGAATTTCGGCTACTAGAAGACGTCAGAAAAACTTTTTTGCTAAAATAAGAACTTTTGTTTGAAAAAGTATGAAAAGTTTTGAAAAAAACCGTTTCGAACTGGCCGTTTCGAACTGGCACCGTTTCGAACTGGCCCCTCCCACATTATACCGTATTCTGTCTAATAGTGCGGCACCTTTTTAATTTGAAAGACAGTCAACCTCGTTATAACATACCGCCTCGGGACCGACCCTAGGGGTATGTTATAACAAGGTTTGTAGGGTTTTCAGTATTGTGTTTTCAAGCTGCTTTTTAGAGACTGCTCTTAGAAAAATTAATAATCAAGCTTTAGCGCATTTCACTGCCTTCAAACGAGTGATAACTTTTTTGAGAGTGGTCTCCAAAAAATGTTCATAACGCAATGCCAAGAACATGATTTTGAACGAAGAGAATCTCGTTCTATCAGAGAGAATTGGAACGGGAATGGACATTTATGGGTACAAGACATATTAAGACCGAGTTTTGCCAACTATATTTTGGTACTAAAACTTTTAGAAAAATAAAAAATTTGGTACTTGTTTACCTGAATAGGGGCCTAAACATAACGTGAGTAGTATTTACAACACTACTATTAATATTGGTTGTGTCATAAATACGTTCAGAAGTTGCGTTGAAGTTGCTTTTGCCGAAAATAAAAAATTCTTCGGCTTTTCAGGCCGAAAATGTTTTTATATAAATATCCGTGATTTTATATGACTCTTACGCGATTTTGGTGTCATCCGAAAGCTTATATTCTAGGCTACCTTTTACTTTAAGACTTTACAAAAAAATTGATGTCAACATAGATAAAACGCAATTCTAGGAGATTTTTTGACATTTCGGCTTTTCACTTAACACTAGGACGGTCGAGAAGCCATTTATATTCGTTCGACTCAGAATTTCTCGGTGAGCACGATGGTGAAAAAAAAATTGAAAAAGTTGGTATTTGCGGGTCAGCTGCCCTACAAACCAACCAAGTCAACATTTTCTGTATGCAACTTCAAGAGGGCAGATCTCGTCAATTTGCATTATCGAATTCAATAAATTATGACTTAAAAGAAAGCACAGATCATGGGCTTTCAAATAGGTAAAACTTCGACTCGCTACAATTGTGACTCGCTACACTTTTTGCGACTCGCTACACTTTAACTTTTTTGTTCATTCACCAAAAAACATGTACTATATGTTCCCTTATCCCTTGCAATGTGGAGTGTGCTGGTCTTGGCCGCGAAGGGCCAACAATTGGTGTGGTACAACAATCTGTACCCACAAAACAATAGAAAATTCAATCTGTAGCGAGTCGCAATTGTAGCGAGTCACAGTAGCGAGTCGCAGGTCGTTCTTCAAATAAGGTATCATCGAGGTATGTATGACAATTTTATGTAAAAGTTTTACTTCAAAGAAATATTTCTGCCATTTTTCAAAAGCGTTGTTGATACTTAAATAAGCACTAAAAAGTGTGATAAGGTCGTTTTTTCAGTTACCAATTGATACCATTCGAAAGAAGAGGAAAACTGCACCAAAAAGTGCTGCAAAGTGCATTAAAAACGGGCCTCCAGAGTGTTTAGCAAGACTCTCAAAGAAAGTTCAAAAACGATTTCGACGTGAAATTTCAGTTTCGTTAATGAAACCGGATTTTTGACATCAAATTCGTGTTCAGCGTGATCGATTTTCTTATAAAACTGCCCTTAAATCTATGACTTTGCTGGCAAATCTCGAATTTTTTAAAATTAAAATAATTGTTGTCTCGAGCGGAATTCAAAATTTGCCTGCAAAGTCATAGATTTAAGGGCAGTTTTATAAGAAAATCGATCACGCTGAACACGAATTTGATGTCAAAAATCCGGGTTTCATTAACGAAACTGAAATTTTACGTCGAAATCGTTTTTGAACTTTCTTTTGAGAGTCTTGCTAAACACTCTGGAGGCCGTTTTAATGCACTTTGCAACACTTTCTGGTGCAGTTTTTCCTCTTCTTTCAAATGGTATCAATTGGTAACTGAAAAAACGACCTTATCACACTTTTTAGTGCTTATTTAAGTATCAACAACGCTTTTGAAAAATGGCAGAAATATTTCTTTGAAGTAAAACTTTTACATAAAATTGTCATACATACCTCGATGATACCTTATTTGAAAGCCCATGATCTGTGCTTTCTTTTAAGTTATAATTTATTGAATTCGATAATGCAAATTGACGAGATCTGCCCTCTTGAAGTTGCATACAGAAAATGTTGACTCGGTTGGTTTGTAGGGGCAGCTGACCCGCAAATACCAACTTTTTTCAATTTTTTTTCACTATCGTGCTCACCGAGAAATTCTGAGTCGAACGAATATAAATGGCTCCTCGACCATCCTAGTGTTAACAACCCTAATCGTTATTGTTGATTTTCGATGGTTGGGTAAAGATTTCGTTGATTTTTTTTAGGAGAAATGGCTTATAATATGTCGTATTAAGCAGGAACAAATTTTCACGACAAATTTTTCTTTGACAGCAAAGATTTATCATGACAAAATTTAATGTTTTTTACTATTCCTATACGCTTCCTCTGCACTCCGTCCATAAACTTACAGAGACAATTTATGTAAGAGTCGAGTGCCTGATCCACTCTTTGATTATAAGCTATTTTCTTAGAAAATCAACCAGATCTCTAACCAACCATCAAAAACCAGTTGTTTTATCGTAAAATATCTATACAGTATTTGGGCTAAAAAAGCTCTGGTATGCATGTTTTTTCATGCATCCAGAGTCGCTTTCGAGTGATTTGCGTCTAAGGTATGTGGGTGTGCGCATCTCAACTCCAAGCAACCAAGCCCCCTGCGCCCCCGAAGGAGGCGCAGGCGGCTCGGTAGGTTAGAGTTGCGCGCACTCACTTACCTTAGACATAATTCCGAGCAAGACTCTTGAACAAAAATGCATTTAGAGGCTCTTTTTGCCCAGCTCCAGTGGCCAAAACATGCCAAAACAGGCAAATAATCAAAATTTAAAAATGTCCAAAACTCAATTTTTTATAAACCAGGACTTAAAAATAATATCTTTTTTGAACTCCTGAGGCAATTTTAGGTCGATATAGGGTGTTTGGAAACACTTTGAAAAAATTTCATTTGGGGGGGGGGGGTGTATACTCCGGTAGGGTCGAAAATTTGTTAGATAAAATTGCCCGAAACTGAAAGAAAATGTTTTAGAATCTTTTTTGAATTTGCGACATTTTTTGGCGCATAGTACAGGCACAGCTTTCTTAGTTGGTACGCTGTGGAACCAAACAAGGGTTAGGTGTTAGGAAAGGTCCCGGATAATGGTGAATTTCCGAATACGGTTTATTACTGACGTGGGTATATTCAAGCACTGGATTAGCTAGGCTGGCGGATGAAAATTGAGGGTTGCTTGCTTAGAAAAGTTTGATTGTAATAAATTTTTTGTGACGGTCATGATAATTAATATTTTTCGTAACTTGGCGCCTGTAAGGTGCCATTCCATCTTGTGACTAATAAGGTGTCAACCAATAAGACTTTTTAGTGGTCGAACCACTAGATTAAGTAGTCTTTTAAAAGACTAATTTAGTTTGGATATATTGTTAATAGTATTGTAAATACTGCGCACATTGTACAGACACACACTCTCCCCCCCTCCAGGTAAACAAGTACCAAAAATTTTAGATCTAAACTTTAAAAGGTGCTCACTCGGTGATAAAAACGTGTTACAGTATCATTAAGTGAGCGTTTTTTAAAGTTTAGATCTAGAATTTTTAGTTTTTTTTTTAAATTTTAGTACCAAAGTGTATTTTTACAATTTCGGTACCAAAACTTTTAAAATTTTCAAAAAGTTCAGATCTAAAAATTGGTCTAAATATGCTGGCAGTCAATTTAATGACCCGTCAAACGTGATGTACCCACATTTACGACTAAATTTCATCCTGTATTTAGCTGCCACAGTTTCTCTTTGATTTATTAGTTTTTCAAACCAATAAAAGAATTGCGCGCTATTGGAATATACCCGCCCAATAATTTTGGCTTAGGCGGTAGGCTTAGGTTTAGGCTCAGGGTCGATCCATTAGTAACAAGGGCTTTTGCACAATTTTTTTCTTCAAAAATGGTGGTTTTAGGTACACTCCAAAAATTATTCGGGAGGGATATATTCAGTTGCGTTGAAAATTGCTTTATAGTTTTTTTTGCAGCTGGTGGCAGATGACGTAAAAGACTAAATTTTGCTACCCTCTTTAATTTGACTCTGTTACATATCATTTGTTTATTTTTGTAGTAAACAGTTTATTATCATCAAGAATAGCACATACTTGTTAGAAACAGAATCATTACAAAAATTCTATATTATTCAATAAAACAAACTTTTCAAAATAACACCCATCAAAAATGTATTTTTCAAAGTTCATTACATTAAAATGTATTACGTTTTTGACGCCACAGCTATCTTTGGAAGAAGATCTTATGCTATAGTGTTGTTGTATAGCTTGTTTGCTAACAAAGGCAGTTGGTCAACAACAATCTGACATTTTTTCAAAATATTTTTTCAAAAGCTCTTCTTTTGCTGCATTGGACCATTTTTCCTGACGGCTCTTTTTTTTAGCTGGCATCTTTCTACGAAAATTTTGGCGCTACTGTAATATACCCCCCCCAAAAAGCGCTACTGTAATATACCCCCCCCCCCCCAATCGACCTACTGTCATATACCCCCCCCCCAAAAACCGACTTTTTTAGGAATGGTCAAAAACCATTTTTACACAATAATTTCGCCATAAAAGGACCAGAAAAGCAATTTAAATGGGATTGCGGGCTGTATTGGGAGGGAAGGGAATAATACAGGGGCCACTTCTCGAGATGGTTGGGATCCTTAGAGTATTAATTCTCTAAGCGTCTAAGGGTGCTTTCAAACCCAGGAACTTGTGGGGCAGGCATAAGTATAAGTGCTTTTCATGGACCAAGCCGATCAGCGGGGTGGACTTCGCGGGTTTACTCATAGGCCTAGCACTTTTTGAGTGCTAGGCTGAATTTTTGGATGCTGGGCCTCTGGCCGGCCTTTTAGAGCGAGGGGAATGCTCTTCGGCGAAAAAATAAAGATGTTGAAGATAGTTTTGAATACTGGGGCCTACCGCATAAATAACTCTGGTATGCATGCTTTTTCATGCATCCAGAGTCGCTTTCGAGTGATTTGTGTCTAAGGTATGTGGGTGTGCGCATCTCAACTCCGAGCCCCCAAGCCCCTGTGCCCCGAAGGGGGCACAGGGGGCTTGAGAGTTAGAGATGCGCGCACGCACTTACCTTAGACATGATTCCGAGAAGTACACTTGATCATAAAATGCATATAGAGTCTATTTTTGCCACGGCCCGAGTTGAAAAACATGGTAAAGCAGCTAAAAAAAAGTGGCCCCTGTATTATTCCCTTCCGCTCCCAATACAGCCCATAATTCCTTTTAAATTGCTTTTCTGGTCCTTTTATGGCAAAATTATTGCATAAAAATGGTTTTTGGACACTCCTAAAAAGTCGATTTTTGGGGGGGGGGGTATATGACAGTAGGTCCGATTTTTTGGGGGGGGGGTATAAGAAAGTAGCTTTTTGGGGGGGGGGGGGGGTATATTACAGTAGCTTTGGGGGGGGGGGGGGTATATGACAGTAGCGTCAAAATTTTTTATTAGAAGTTTTTAGATTTAAAATTACAATGAAACCTTGTTATGGTGACACCATTAAAAGTTCATTCCCGCATAGGCTCCGGAAATTGTAGCTGGAAATTGTATTTTTTAATTTGCACTGACGCAATTCGAATGTGGCGCAATCCGAAACGGCACAATCTGAAGTGGCGCTATGTTTCGCTGCCCGATTTTCAAAGTATTTCTCCAAGTCTTTTTTGCAGTCTGCCTTAAAAAGGTCTAATTTCAGCTTTTAACTTGGCTAACTTTAGATCAAATAGGGCAATTATTATTAATTTTTGTTTTCTGCTAATCAACAACAGAATTCTGACACCAGATTCGTGTTAATTCGTGATTTGATTTACATATAAATTTTTTAAACCTTCTTCAAATTTAAGCTTAATCACGAATTTCAAACTTTTTTCAAGACAACAAACATTTGAAAAACTTCAACATTTTAAATTGGCAGGGTGAGAATTCCGCGGGAGAAAATTCCGCGGAATTTCATTTTTTGACATTCCTGTTGAGAAAAACCGAATTCTAACACCGGATTCGTGTAATCGACCATGCTGAACACGAATCCGGTGTCCGAAATAGGTTTTTTCCCGCGGAATTTTGGCCTTGCCTTTAAATTTAACCTGATTTTTTAATTTAAAGAGCAATTGACATGCAAATCAACCATATTTAGCTCTAATCCGGTATCGGAATTTTGTTTTTACCTAGCAGAAACGTCAAAAATGAAAAATTTTCAGAATTTTCCCAGGCAGAATTTTTCCACGCTGGGTGTCAAAAGGCGAAAAGGGGACAACGGGCAAAAAAGTAATTTCAATTCCTTATGCATGACCATTACAGCTTATAGAAAAAAAATCTATCTTCCGAAAATTAATTTTAGGACAGAACGGGTCAATTCGTGCTTGAATTTCACTGGTACTCTCCTTCCGAAATATTGCTATCAGCGACGAGCATGCCCCTTTAATAACACACAGGTATATATAACGCGCGTGGCTCTATATGCATTCGCATCTCCGAAAAAAAAAGATGCCTTAGCCCCCCTGTTGATTTTTTTCGAATTTTTTTTCTCTCAAAAGTCTCAAAAAGTGTTTATAATCACTTTCAGATCATTTTCACGAAAAATTTTTTTTTGTGAAAAACGATTTTCAAAATTTTTTTTGCCTTGGTCTCCCAAGCTGATTTTTTCAGCAATTTTTTTGTTAAATTGGAGGGTTTTAAACATGGTTTTGTTGACTGGGGCCTACCGCATAAAAAAGCTCTGGTATGCGTATATATTTTCATGCATCCAGAGTCACTTTCGAGTGATTTGCATCTAAGGTATGTGGGTGTGCGCATCTCAACCCAAGCAACCAAGCCCCCTGCGCCCCGAAGGAGGCGCAGGGGCTTGGTAGGTTAGAGTTGCGCGCACTCACTTACCTAAGACACAGGGGCGTAGCCAGAAATTTCTGACGGGGGGGGGGGGGGGCCCGTGCGTCACCCCCCCCCCCCCTGGCTACGCCACTGCTAAGACATGGTTCCGAGCAAGACTCTTTACCAAAAAATGCATGAAGAGACTCTTTTTGTCCAGCTCCAGTTGCCAAAACGGGGTATAATACCTTTATACAAGGTAATTCGTTTGGTCTCCCAAGGCAAAAAGCCACATTCTGGTCAAAATTTTTTTTTCAAAAAATCCATTTTTTGTAAGTGAAAAAGTTAGAAAATATTTTTTATCCTTTTAAAGGACCACGGTTTTTGCGCGCAGTGGCATGTACAAAATTTGAATTGGCGGGGACACTTCTCTTTCGTCCATCAGTGTACTCTTTCAAGTCGTTTCGAATGACTCGAAAGAGTACAGAATTAGACGAAAGAGAAGTGTCCCCCGCCAATTCAAATTTTGCACATGCCACTGCTCGTAAAAACCATGTTCCTTTAAGCATAAAAAATTACTTAGGAGTCATTAAAACACTATTTCTATATAAGTGAAAAACCCGCCCCAACCCAATAAGTTCCCACCTTTTTTCCTTTTGTTCTTTGGTGCAAAAATGCCATTTACCCCAATTCTCAAATAGTCGAAAAAAGTTATATGAGGCGCATTATATATGTATTGAGTCACTTACCACAACGTGGTTCTAGATAAATCAGATTGGTGCATAATTATCTATTCTTTTTTTTGTAAATATTATATTAAACAAATAAAAACTAAGATTGTTGTAAAAAACATACCTACTTTCTATAAAAAAATAATTTGGCTTTAGAAATATCAAATGGCTGTCTGTAAAGTGTCTCGGCAAATCCGTGAATTTTCCATGGAAATTTTTAAAATCTTTTCTTTTCAATGATTTTCCGGCGCTACTGGAATATACCACCGCTAAGGTTAACTAAAAAATTGCCGAAAGTAAAAGATTTGACAAATTTAGCATGAAAATCCATTAATTTCACGGATTTGCCGGCTTTTTTCAGTTCGATCCAATATCATATAATTAGTAATTCATAACAGGCATGGTAAGTGTGTGGGACTGCTTAAGCTTTATGATATACCATAAGCAATGCCAACATCTTGCCTTGTCTGCCGTTTGGTACACATGCCAAACTGATGTTATAAATAGCAGCAGAATAATAGCAAAATATTGGAGATATGTAGGTCACAAAATAAAAGCTGTAATTTGGTCAGGGATGAAATTTTTGCCCCTTTATTTTTTACGACTTTTGAACAAAAACTTTAGTTTTTGCCAATTTTATCTGAAATAAATTTTAAAGTTTAGTTTCATTCGGTAACTAAGATTCTAGGCATCATTTTAATTGCGATTTTTTCCAATTTTGAAACAGGTATAAGGAAAATTTGTTACCTCGATTGCGGACCCCTATTTTTTTACCCATCGTGTAGAGGAGGTTGTTTCAGTTGCGGGGTTCACGGATGGTTTTACGGATTAGGGTTTGATGGAAAAAGTCCAACTTTCAGGGATCACTGCTGGCTGGTAAGGACAGAGTGGCCAAATCCGAACTCTCTTTGTTTCAGGTTATTTTACAGCTTATTCTATGCGGGAAGAAGAGCAATATCATCCTGAGAAAAAAGTTTTTCTGAAACAATAGCAAAAAATAAAGAAAGATGTATTTCTCGTTAAATCTGGCATATTTTCTGTCTGCTTGTTAATTTCAAAAATTTCAAATAGCCAAACATGTAATTCTAACACCAGATTCGTGTTTTACATAGTCAACTTGTATGTAAAACTGCTTTTTAAGTTTTAAAAAGAATTGTGAAATAGCTAATCTATTCAAGACAAAAAAAAATTCAAATATCAAATATTAGGTCGTGTCAAAAGTTCGGTCGTTTTATTTCAAAAGCAATATTTGTGGCGTTGTGTTTTTACCATAGATTTTTCAAACATTTTTCAAAAGTTCACCACTCGTTTGGTAGCCAAGATTCTCAGCTACAAAATGAGTGGTAAACTTTTGAAAAATGTTAAAAAAGTCTATGGTAAAAACACAACGCCACAAATATTGCTTTTGAAAAAAAACGACCGAACTTTTGAGTCAAAAGTTTTGACACGACCTAATAATTCGAATTTTATTGAATCAAATATTTGTTGGCTAAAATTCATTTGCGCCCTCAAAATGCTCATTTACGCCCTCAAATTAATTATTTACGCCCTCAAATTTGAAAATTGATCAAAATGCTCATTTACGCCCTCAAATTGCTCATTTACGCCCTCAAATTTATTATTTACGCCCTCAAATCGATCAAATTGGGTGGAAATTCCCTATTTTAGATGGCAATATTTTTAGAACTCGAATGTCTGACTGTGTAGACTTAAACTTTCCAAACCGGTATCTTCAGTTCCCCTGAGCCATTCTGTAGGAGAACGCATGAGGAGCTCACTCGAGTGACCCTGGGAACGGAAAAAATTTGCACTATATCGAGGTTCGCACTGAATCGGGGTTCCACTTTAGAGACTTTCAAAGACTTTTGACCAAGTCCATCGAACTCGAGGTCGCACTAAATCGGGTTTCGCACTGAATCGGGGTTTGACTGTACCAGAGAGAGAGAGGTAAGTTTTCTCAGGCGGAGGTGCACTGGTGATGGTACCTAGGTGAAGTACCTATGTGGGTACCAAGTGGTCGTCCACTTGGATCAAAATTTTTTTTTAACGTTTTTCATGTTCCAAAACCTGTTTTCTGGATTGATTCGGGCATGCTGAAGATGATTTGACGGTGGTAAAATGCCGTGTTCTCAAGTATTTTTTGAGTGTTGTGAAATAATTGATTTTGGTGAAATCAATTATTCACCAAAACTCAAAATATACTCGAAAACACGGGATTTTACCACTGTCAAACCATCTTCAGCATGCCCGAATTAGTCCAGAAAACAGGTTTTGGAACATGAAAGATGTAAAATTTTTTTATGATATAAGTGAACGATCGGCTGGTTTCGCTGGTTGAGACTAAAAAATTTGAATTCCCGCAAAATTTTGGCTAAAATAAGCATTTTGATCGATTTTCAAATTTGAGGGCGTAAATGAGCATTTTGAGGGCGCAAACCACTTATAGCCATATTTGTTGTCTCACGCGGATTTTTTGTATGTTTGTAAGACTTCAGCAAATGCTTGAAACATATTTCACTTTTACATAATGACGAATGAACATGTCAGTTTAGACCAGAAAAGTCATTTTATTCTTTTATATGGAATTGCTTAAACCAGCACAGTGTCTTCCATTTCCAGGAAAGAAAGCTTTGTGTGTTTGAAAATCCGAAGTGTTTCATTCAAGATATACTTCTGGTTTGAATTTTTTTTATTTATTTTGGTTGTGAAATATTCGTTTGAAAAATGGACACTATTGAAATATACCCCTCTCAAAGAAGCTACTGGAATATACCCTCTCGAATTTTTTTTGTAGAGTACCTAAAACCACCATTTTTCAAAAAAGAAGCTGTGTAAAGTCCTTGTTAGTAATGGCCAGGCCCTGAGCCTAAGCATACGGGCCTAAGCCTAAGCCAAAGCCTTGTCCTGAATTATTGGGTGGGGTATATTCCAGTAGCGTTTTTTGGGAAGGGTATATTCCAGTAGCGCGGAAAAATGGATAAATTTTGGCAAGTTTACAAACACTTCGATTTAAATTTTTATTTATTGTTGAGCAACGCAATAATTTCTAAAACCGCAAACTAAAAGCTACAAAAATGATTTTACATAATAAAATTTTAATGTAAGAATTTTGACACATATTTTTTTTGGCGCTACCGGAGTATACTCCCCCGCTCCCCCCCCTTTATTGTTAACTGGGGCCTACAGCATTATGAAACTCTGGTATCTGGTATCTGAACTCTGGTACATTTTTATGCATCCACAGTCACTTTCGAGTGATTTGTGTCTAAAGTATGTGGGTGTGCGCATCTCAACCCCAAGCAACCAAGCGAGGCGCAGGGAGCTTGGTTGGTTAGTGATGCGCGCCCTCACGGGATGCTATGCCCTAGCTATTGCGAGCCTTCGCTCTCAAAGCAAAAAATTCAACGTTTGTCAAAAAAAATCATAAATGCTATTCCTGGCCCGAAAACACGATGTCTGCATCTTTCCAAAGCTAAAACGTGTGAAAAAGTAGTACAAACGTGATTTTGGATGAATCAGGAATGCGAAATTTCAGCCATCCAAAGCCACATCATAAATACAAAATCATGAGAAAAGGTTTTGTTAAGATAGATAAAACATGAATGTTTAAATTAGACGAAGTAATTAGGTTCTAAAAAATTTATACAGTTTGTCAGTTGTAATAGTTGGTCAAATTTTTAGTCAAATATGTGAAACAATAGATTTTAACAAATACACATATATCTCTAGTCTCTTGGCAACTGTTTTTGTGGAATGGCCTGTTTGCACCCAAATATATTTTCCTCAGCACACAATCCATAATTTTCAGAGCTTAAGCCTAAACTACCGGCAAGTCCCAAAAAACGCCAATCTTCAAATTAAAATTTTATTGTCACCTGCTAGAAAAAGGAAAAGAAAAAAAAAGAAAAAAAAAACAGAAAAATACCACACCGGAAAAATATAAAAATTTTAAAAATTGAGTTTTTTCACCAGTCTGTACATATAATCTCAACTTTTTTTACTTCTGACTTTTAGGGGGTAAAGCATGTTTTTGTCCCACTCGAAAAAAAGACTCAAAATGACCAAAAAAGTCTAAAAATCGGCACCTTTTCAGCGATTTTGCACATTTTGACCCAACATGATTATTTTAAAGTTCTCCGACTTGCCGGCCTCGTATTAACGATGGGCTTATTTTTAATGTTTCTAAAATAGTTTTTAAATGTCTCTTTGGTAATTTTTTAAGTTAAAATAATAAAAAAATCTTTGATTTCTCCACATAAAAATCTTTTTTTTTTCGATTTTTGACCAAAACCTTGATTTGCCTTGGTCAACTAAGGCAAAAAGTCGAATTTTGGTCAAAAAGTTGTCAATCAATTTTATTCAAAAAATTGTCCATTCTTTATTTTTCTCTATCGCACCTGCCATTGACCTGGTTAGCTGTTAAAATCAAAAAAGATACTAAAGTCAGTGTTTAATATTCATATTTGAAAAAAATTTTGGCATCAAAAATACAAATATTGAAAAAATTACGCAGTTTTTGGGGGTAAAATTACGCTAATTTAGTAATTTTCCAAAATTGTCGAGACAATACAGTCAACTATAATTTTAAAGATAATACAGTTAACTAAAAATAACTGTAAGTGCGGTACAGTTAAACATAAAAATACCGTTGAACATAACTCTAGGGGAAATAAAGATAGGCTAGATATGAATTATAAAGTAAAATCGATACATTAACGTAATTTTAATGGTTAAACTTAAGAGTCAATTTTTCAAAGCTACAAGCTCTAAATCTCGAGTTGAAATGCTATCATTTTGCAATGGCTGTATGCTAGAGCAGCCGAAAAAATCCACGCATCCACTACAACAAGAAGCCTGTCCTATATTATTTGAATGAAAGGTGGCTTTAGTGAGGGAGTCTAGAGGTAGGTAGGGTGGACCGCATCGCTTGCTCTGTTTACTCAGTATTCGGTGTTTCAGTCTCAAAGAAGAGGCTTGCAGGCTGAGACTTGGCCCTCCTGCTTGCCCCTTCCCAATATTTGCTTTTTAGTTTGGGAGTGAGATGGATTTGGACTGGATTTCGGTTGAGGGCCTTGTAGTCGTAAGCAAAGATAGTTTTTGTTGACTGGTGGACTAACTAAAGTAAACTTAATAAAAACTACTACTACATGAAGTGGATAGCATATTTTGTCAAATATCTAAGTTGGGGGTATTATAATGAAAAAATTTGATTGCGAATTGATATGATTTTGTATAAATGACATTTATATTTTCACCATCGTACATACATTTTGCAAATTTTTCGGTATTGTTAAGTTTGCATGGATAACTTTGGCATTTTAGCTGATTCAGCTGATCTAAATAAGGCGTTAAAGGATAAAAATTTTGATGGAGGATGACGAAGCGAGTCTGCATCTCTTTGGACTATGTCGATAAAGACAACATACTAAAAGTAATGGAAATCGAAGAAGTTCAAGTGCAGTCGATAAAGCCTCCCACACTATAAAGTTACTTTAAGTGGTTGCGAGGGTATCCTTTATACAGTCAACTCCCGATTTAGTGTACACTCCGAAAGTTCGTTCCCGCCTAGGGTCCGACACTTTTTTTACCCCGATTTTTGAAATCCTCTGTCAGTTGTGATTCGTCAGTCTAGTCCGAAATATCGCAAGGATTCCGATTTTGCCGATTGTTTCTAAAAAAATACTCCGATTTGCATTTAGACCCGCAACTTCCGATTTAGTGTACACCCTTTTTCAAATTTAGGTGTGCACTAAATCGGGGGTTGCGGGTCTAAATGCAAATCGGAGTATTTTTTAGAAACGATCGGCAAAATAGGAATCCTTGCGATATTTCGGACTAGACTGACGAATCACAACTGACAGAGGATTTCAAAAATCGGGGTAAAAAAAGTGTCGGACCCTAGGCGGGAACGAACTTTCGGGGTGTACACTAAATCGGGAGTTGACTGTATCGGGAATCGACTAGAGTTTGTTTATACCAAAGCAGAGTGCGTCTTAGCAAAATTTGCATCATTTTGTTGAGACAAATAGAAATGATCCACGAATCAGATCGTGTCATTCCTCTTTAGCAGTGTTCGTAAATGTACTTTTTAGAAAGATTTGTTCTTTTTGGGACCCTAATATTTTTTATTTTGAAAATTCTAGCCTAAATTTTTTTTCGCATAAAAATAGCAATAAGCACTGGATGAAATGGCACTTTTTGACGAAAAAAGGCCAAATTGTATATTTATTTTTTATTTCAATATTTTAAGCTACGTACCCTGCTTTTTAGTTTGTTAAACTTCATAATGGTGCACTCAGGCAACGATGTTAGTGTCATTTTAATTTATATAACTACGGGCTGCGGGTGTTCATTTTAACAATGTCTTGATAAACCAGCACATTATTGAGCTGTGAACTGATTAATTGACAAAATCCATCGGCTGATATCGTTGACAAACCGACCCCTGGCCGCGCCTTAGGGATGCTTGTTTTTTCAAAGGTGGACTTTGTGGATTTAGTCCGAAAAATAAAATCTATGTGATATTTACCTATAAAAACAGTTGAAGCAAAAAAGAAATTTCAAAAGCTGTATATCATCATCACCCAACCAACAGTAGCTTTCCTACAAGACTGTTTGCGCATAAAATATACAAACTAAGAGAAGCACAGTCTTTTGACTCCTAAGAGAAGTAGGAGTATACAATTGTGTTTGCCAGGTGAGTGAGTGTAGTCTTTGCCCAATCTTTCATTTTCTGTTATACTCAGGAATTGTTTGGATAAGTATTTAGTTAGAAGAGAAGACTGTACATTGGAAGAAGGTATGTACTCTACTTTTGTGACTAGTCTTTTGCAAACTTTGGCAGGTAGACAGGGGATCAGATTAAGTTGTGCACAGTAAGTAGCGAAAATAAACTGCTCAATTTAAATGTAAGGAAAAGCGCCGCTACTGCGGCGAATAAAAGTACACAAAGAATCTTATAGTTTTATGAGGTCTGTGCGTATGCATTGTGGTTAATATATATAAACAACTTTTTGGCTTGTCAAATACCTTACTTTATCCGTCGAAAGGGTCATTACATCAAGGATTGACTGTATTTTTTTTGAAATTGTTGATAGAGTCAAACCACGATTCAAAAGGGTTCCTCTTGGTCCTCCCTGTCAAATTTCTTATCAAAAATTGAATATATTGAGTTTATATAATTAAAACAAAAATGCATTGGAGACTACCATTGAAGTACCACTCAATTTCCATATGCCGTATTTCCTTTATAAACTCCCCATGAAAGGTTATTTTTCAACTCCAAATTTGAGGTCAAATTTGAAATTTTGAGTGCTCAATCAAAATCTGAAAAGCGTAATCAGGTAAACTCGTGGTAACTAATAAAACACAAAAAGCAAATGAGCGAAATCTTTGATCTAGGCTGAGATATGAGGTCCGTAGGATTTTATTAGAGCCTGGGGAGTATTTCCATATATTTAAATTCCATTAATTTACCGTCACTCAATATCTTAAGCCAGGACTTCCAAGTGGAATAACTTTGATTCCAAATTGCTAATTTGTTTTGTTTAACTATGGAATGAAATCCGAAAATCAGAACTTTTCGAACGATTTTGCTGATTTTCGATCTAAATTGCTGATTCTGGAAGATCTTGACTTGGCAGCTCTCTCTTATGCAGTAAAAATAAATAAAATTAAAATGCAAATATTATTTTAAATCGAGTGGGCTGTTAAATTAAAGCATGCCTCTAAATCGAGGGCCATTAGAATTAGGGAGGGCAAGCAGGGGGAGCAACTTGCCACACTTTGAAAATTTTTCCACCTTTTTAAAAAATGAAAAGCGGCATTTTTGTCACCATTCCACCTTCTCAAAAAAAAATTGCTTACAATGCCACCTTTTAGAAACGTTTTGCCGTTTTGTTTGGGTACAACTCCTTATGTTTCAGTCAGATTCAACCAATTAAGCCTAAGCGGCGGTTAAATCGAGATTTGACTGTACAAGTTTTTCACTAGTTTTTATTAAGAATACGAGATTTTCACAATACACACAAATAATGACTATATTTTATACTTATAAATGGTATAGTACAGAAAGAGAAAAGACTTATAAAAATTCGAGTTTTTGCGTACAATAAGAAGAAATAGAGACGAAATATTGTCGGGAAAAATACGAAATGTAGGATTCTGGTATGTGGATAAAATGCTTTTAGCATCTTTGATAAATGATAAAGTTTATTAATTAAATTAAAGGACCATGGTTTTTGCGCGCAGTGGCATGTGCGAAATTTGAATTGGCGGGGGACACTTCTCTTTCGTCTAATTCTGTACTCTTTCGAGTCATTCGAAACAACTCGAAAGAGTACACTGATAGACGAAAGAGAAGTGTCCCCGCCAATTCAAATTTTTCACATACCACTGCGCTCAAAGAGCATGGTCCTTTAAGTAATTTTAATTTTATGCTGAAACAGCACAATACAGGTAAGAAAATAATTTATTTTTACTTGTACAGTTAACTTCTGCAAAAACAAATAATTATTATGTCTTATCACATTTTTTACAAAAAAGTTTACAAGGCAAATTTATGGTGACCGGGCAAAAAGCTAACAAAAAGAAACTAGAAACAAAGTAATACATAGAAAACTATGATACAAATGTTTTTGTATTTATGCAAGAATATAGCTACTGGAAAAGTATGGTATTCAGCACTCGAATCAAACATTGGGCAACAATAAGTGAGCAGACTAAAAGCAAGGGAAAGTGATCGATGAAAAATACTGCTAAACAGCCACGGAGTTTTCATTTTGCTCCAGTCGGCTGAAATTTAGATGGGCATATATTAAAACGCCGATGTCACGGTGCTGGTTCTCGACGGCAATACTGAGAGCAGTTTGGTTGTCCTAAAATAGGTACAGTAAGTAGTGGTAAACATCAATTATAAAAATGCGATTGTCTTTTTATGAAGACTATTTTTTAAGAAAATCAATTTCTTTAACAATTTTGTCATTTTTCAAATTCTGTAAAGACAGTTTTGTAGCCCTGCATTTTCTCTTTTAAATAACGCATAAAACTTATCAGAATCACTATAGAAATATCAGCATTTAGACAAAACACTTATGAGATGCATTTGAGTTGTTGACAAGTATTTTCATCACTTGAAATACGACTACGTGTACGAGGGCAAAAAAAATGACGGTACGAGGTACGAGTACGACAAAGTTCATAAATTCCGACCACTGGTTCAAATGCTGACTTCTTTAAAGAGATCCTACTAAGTTATACATGCTATTACTAAAGAGGATATACAGGGCTACAAAACTGTTTTTTGGAATTTTGAAATGTCTTCTGAAGGTGTCCTCAAAGTTTGTCCAAATACTTTTTGGTAAAGTCCAGTAAAGTTACATAACTGTAGAGACAATATATTTGTAGGGGTCGAGGAATACGTATTTTGTTCGACATCGCATAGATAAGTGGACAGCGCTGTCCAATCGTCCACTGTATTCATTTTTTGAAAATACCCTTTAGGAAATGCTTACACAATCAGTTAGAGAAGCATCAATGTTTGATCTTTTGAGCAATATTTTGACAATTTCCTTCTGTCCATGTTCAGCAGCGCACATCAACTAAAATTATAAAATTGCAATTAAAATTTTAATAATTATTAGGTTTATTATATACAGCTGTGGATCCGTCAACGTCTTGAATATTAACATCAGCACCAGAGTTAAGCAGCAAATTCGTGGTCTCAATTCGACCATGGGATGCAGCTAGCATGAGAGCTGTTTGGGCGTGCTGAAAATATTTTCACTCACAATTTTTTTGGTTGGTTTCGAAATTCTTACTTTGACTGCTTTTGCGTTGACATTGCCCACTTGAAACAGACGCTGAATTATGGCTGCCTCAGTTTCATTTTTGATTTCACAAAGTGCGCCCAGCATCACAGCACTAAATTTTTTTATTTTTGGTTTTTGAAAATTACAAATTGGCGCTACATCGATAAAACACCTTCCATGGCCCAAATAGGCTTTTTAGAAGTAAAAACAATGATACAAATTTGATAATAAAACCACAAAGGGGTGGGTGGTACAAGCAATTAACGTCTTAATGTTGATTCGCGTTGACGCAAATTGATGCAAAGGCGCCTTAATTCTAAAATAATTACCTATAACCAGCTTTGTTCATCTCATCCACTTTAGAGACTTTTGAGTCAAGCAGCACACTAACCACATCATAGTTTTCATGTGAAACGGCATAGTGCAAAGCAGTATTACCCTGAACAACCGAAGAATTTTGAAGTTGCGACTGAAGCATGATTAAGAATATGAAAATTGTGAAGAACCCACATTTTGATCAGTCAAATTGACCACAGTATCCATTAGCTTAGGGGAAAGCCTTCTAATGCATCAATAAATGCTTCAACTAGTTCAGCATTTGCGTTTTCTTCGTTGACAGTTTCAGCCATTCATGTTGTACATATTTAAACGCCCAGTCCTTAAATTCATTACTTTTAACTTTTTTTTGTTAAAATTGGTCATTTTACTAAAAAAAACATTTTGAAGACTGGAAGTATTTCAACACTAACCAAATAAGGAAAAATCGGAAGAGCGTAGAAAGCTTATTAAACTTTAGTGAGCTTTTTTGCGAAAGGCAATTGCGCGCATCAGAATCGCACTCTGATGGGCTAAATAGCTCAAAATGTCACCATTCTAATATCAGTTTGATCAATTTTAATAACACAATGTTTGCTTGGTCCCTCTGCGGCTCTAAGGTCCATTGAGATCCAGATTCAGTCCCAAATAAAAATTTGTTTTTGACATATGTGTACCAAATGAATTTCAGGCTCAAAATACTAAAAGCCCTTTTTCGAGATCGTATGAGAGAAAAAAACTTTGACTTTTTTCAATTAAGCGAATATCGCTCCGCACCCTCTGAAGATCAGCAATACGTGAAAATCAGAAATATCAATAATTTTCAAACAACAAAAATTAACCGTAGCATTGATGTTGATGACTTCTTGAGTGCCGCCATTTTCATTTTCTTTACCATTATCCGAAATTAATGCGTGATTGACTGTTTCCAGGGCTTCTTTTAAAGGAGCCGATAATTGAAAATCTTCTCCGAAAAGTGCACTGGCCTCTGAAACAAATGGGAATAAATTATATCATTAAGAAATATAAGTTTTACCTTCCCTCTCACTCATCTCGTACGTGTTTCCTCCTTCTAAATTTTCAACAATTCTTAAATTTTATCTTTGACTTCGCTAAAAAAAATATATGCCTGAAGAGGTTGATCCGTTATCCTCATTTTCTAAATCGTCATGGAAAGCTAAATGATCCTCTTCTATTAGAATTCCTGGTTCCCTAAAATAAAAAAGTTTGCTGTTTAAAATGTTTATTTATATACCACATTTTCTCTAATAGGCCGACAGTCTCTAATATCCCGACACCCCCTACTATGAGGGTCTGTACCTCAGACTAGAGAATTTATTTTCCAGATTTGTTTTTTTCCGTTTTCTTAGTTCCCACGAGCTCTACCGATTTGGCTTTTCATATTTTTGATTTTCCCCAGAAATTCTCAAAATCGACCCAAAAATTTTCAGATTTTCGAGAGATTGAAAAATAACTTGACATGTATAGCTATTAGAAAAAGTACGATACATATTTAAATATTAATTATTCTTTCCCAATAATTAAAAAATCTATATAATCATATAACTGGTTGTGTTAAAAACAAAAGTACCGTATTTTTTCTAAAATAATCCACTATCCGAAAAAGTATAATTTTGCCTCCTGGGTTAAAACAAGGGCTTTCAGAACTAAGAGCTGAAAAAAGTGGAACAAAAGAGAGAAGATACCTAAATATACCTAAGGGTGCCTATAATTTTCTTTCACTTTAGGCATCAGTACATTATATTACATATTATCAGGCTGCATCAAAATATTTTTTTGAGGGGAAAATTGATTTATCAAGAAAATTTATCAAGTAACTTAACAAACTACCGTATAACCTCTAATAATTACCCACCCCCTAATTCAAAATCGTGTTTTTGGCATTGTGTTTTTGACCCACTTTTTGTAGACCACTCTTAGGAAAGTTATGCCTCATTTTGTAGCTCATTTCACTGGCTACAAAAAGCAGGTAACTTGCCTAAGAGTGTTCTACAAAAAGTGGGTCAAAAACGCAATGCCAAGAACACGATTTTGAACAAGGTGGGTGGGTAATTATTAGAGGTTATACGGTATTCGGACAAAAATAATTTTTTAAAGATTGACGGTCCCTAGTGTACGATCGGGATGTTTTTTGCCTTCGTCCCCATATTGTTTTCTTCGAGATTTTTTGGAATTTTCTTTCTTTCTTTATCATTTTTGTAATATGAGGAAAACTAGGATCGATTCTAGTAGGACCACATAAAGCAAATAAATAAAACGACTTTACGAAACAAAAGACAACATTCCAGCTTTTTAAATTGCTCGTTTGGTATTTTGACAAAATCCTTGATCTGAGAAGCGGGAGGATTTCCAAGAACTTTTTTGAGCAAATTGTTAAAATGTTTGCGCAGCTTTACACTTTATGCGTAGCGTTACACCGCCCTTTTTGAATATATTTAATAAAATTAAATTATTAAGCTTTCTAAAAAAATTCTCGAAATAATAAACAGGGGAATCAACGCAAAAAACATCCCGGGACGCAACCGACTCGCCAAGGCTAAAAAAGTCGCCAATGTCGAATCTCTCCGACCAAAAACTCGCCAACAGCGAAAACTGGCCAACATCAAAACTCGCCAACGACAAAATTTGCCAAACAAAAACTCGCCAACGCATCACAACCCCCACCGACCCAAAAACTACTTTTCAGGACTGCTCAAAAACCATTTTTAATCAACGATTTTGCCATAAAAAGATCAGAAAGGTGACCAAAAAGTTAGATAATATCAGTTGAACCAGTCAAAGGAAACCCCAAAACCATCGATTTTCAAAAATTTAGCCAATTTTGTCCCGTAAATAAGCTTCAGTAGGTGTGTAACCCTGTGATAATAATCTTGTGGAATATCCAAGAGTGTGAGCACCATTTCGACACCAAACTCGTAAATAAAACGAGATGAAAAAATAAGACACGCAGCCAGTGGTAGTCGAACCTGTGACCTAGACGATGCGTTTGTGAAGTTTCCCATCCCATTAATGGTAAAGTAGAACCTCGTTATAAGATACACCCAATATAAGATACACCTCGTTATAAGATACACCTGGTCCGGTCCCAAGTTAAATAACTCCCGTCAAATTACCCCCCTATATAAGATACACCTCGTTATAAGATACAGCTGGGGTCGGTCCCTGGGTGTATCTTATAACGAGGTTCGACTGTAGAGTAGTTGCTCTAAGATGCTATCGTAATTAATGTAGTTTGTTATTGTACTTTCAAATGACTTACTTATTCTTAAACGAGATAAATATATGTATCCTTTTGCAAAATAGAAGAACTTAAAAATTCCTGAAAAAAGGTTTAAAATGTATATTTGCGGGTTTCGCAATGGCAAGTACTGCGTTGGCGAGTTTTTCGTTGGCTAGTTTTCAGTCGGCAAATTTTGCCATTGGCGAGTTTCGCCATTGGTGAGATTTGCCATTGGCGAGAATGGAAGTTGGCGAAACATGACGTTGGCGAGTCTTTTACGTTGGCGAATTTTCGCATTGGCGATATCTTACGTTGGCGAGTCTTTCGTTGGCGAGTTGGTTGCGTCCCAACATGCCGATTGTACATTAAGGCCAATTGATGCCTATATTTTTAATAAACTGACCCATAATAAGTGGTAGAAGTAGATGAAGCTAAGGGATGATGATAATTTCTTTGTGGCCCTGAACCCATGCCATTAAAGATCTCATTTCAGAGCGAAGAGGTGTCAGTCTAAAAAAAATTAATAATCAATTTGCATGCAAAAAAATCAATCAGACCGGTCGGCTGCTTCATCTTCCTGTAAATACGCATGTTTAGCTCATTTTCAATTCATTGAGTAAAAAAATAATAAACCTCGTCAGGATTTTCAGCCTCTACCGAAATCTGTGAATATTTAGTGAACTTAGGCCTGGGGATTTTGGCACGTACTGGCTCAGGAATAATAGATTGGGGAGGGGTTTTTTAAGCTGAACCATTTCTTTAAGTGCCATCTTCGAGTCGGAAGAGGGCGTCGAGGGTTCAGTGGTATCATTTTTCTGCAATTAGGTTATTTATTATGAATTAAAAATGAGAATTTGATAACAGTAGATTGCAGCTGTTTTCTGCATCTTTCATACTTTTAAATAAAGACAACGACCATATTTGTATTCAAATTGCTTGATCCTCACTGCTTTTTTGAAAAAAAAATTCCAAGTGACGCAAGAATCCTTTTTTTACACTTATATATCACTATTGTTCAAAAAAATTTTGATGTAAAAATGGTGAAAAATATATTGTTCTTGTCCACCAAGCTGATTTAGTGAGAACTTTTTTTTACTAAATGTCCGAAATATATAAATTTAGGCTTAGGCGAGGGTGAGCCAGCATTCGTAAAAAACGGGTTGAACGGTCCGGTGACAAATGATGGTTAAAAAGTGAGAATCTATATTTGCAGACTGTCTAATTATCAATTCGACGTTTGTTTGTAGACTGAAACCGGCAGACACGACATTTGCAGACTACAGTCGAACCTCCCAATAACGATCATCTTTCCTTTAACGATCACCGAAAAAACTTTTGGTTGGTCTACATTAACTGAAATCTCGAATAACGACCACTCCAATAACGATCACCTGAGGCCGGTCCCTAGGGTGATCGTTATTGGGAGGTTCGACTGTAATATTTGTTGCAGTAACGGTATACTTATAGGTGTTCAACGGAGCGACATAAAAGTGGAAACCATTTCAAAAGCTAGCCATATATGTTCCCCTTCGCGTCTAAAAGTCGCGTCTGCGAGTATGGGTTTCAAAATTTTGCTCTAAAAATTCAGCTTCTGTTATTGTCGGCCCTGTTATTACTCTGTTATTGTCGGCCCACAAATTTAGCGACTGCAAAAGTCGGTCTAAATTTGTCTGATATGTAAAAGTAGCGTCTGCAAACCACTCTAAATGTTAAAGCTGTCAATGTCTGAAAGTCAATGACAGTAATTTACTATCAATATGCAATTTTTCGTTTGCACAGCATGGCAAAACCGGCCGTTTTTTTTTCAATACCGAACCACTAAAGAAATTCGAGACACTTTTTTTAAATTTTCTTTAAATAATTACGTTAAAATGTCTGTCGGTAATGTAATCCAAGTCATCTGCTTTAGACTTTTCTGTCCTATAGCTGCGGTAGTTGCCGGAGTCTCGTTGGAAGTTGCTTTGTTGTCGGCGCTGTGGTTCTGTCAACAGTTTTCTAATGGCTTCAGCTCTGGATGGGTCTAGTTGTCTGGACTGACCCTAAAATACTGGAAAATTATTTTACCAATTTTATTGACAAATAATTTCTGTTGACATAGCAAGGGGGAGCCTACCGCATAAAAAAACTCTGGTTTGTATACATTTTTATGAGTCCCTTTCGAGTGATTTAAGGTTCGACTGTATTTAAGAACAAATTATACACCTGTTGGTCCGCCACATTGATAACAGTTTGGACGTCTGTCTCAATTGATATTGTGTCCAGGTCTGCATCCGGCAGTCCGTCCACGAGTTCTAATCCTTCATCCTCAGCTGTTAGTTCAGAATCACGGGGAGAGTTGTTTTGATTGAGGTTATTGCTCAGTGAAGTTGACAAATGATTCACTTCCTTAAACATACAGCGTATATTTAGACAAGCAATGTAATTCGGCAATATGGTTTGCAGAAAAAGTGTATGCTTTCGAGGGGATGAAGAATTATTTATGTGACCAAATATTTCGAACTTAAGGTTTGAATCCGCACTCTTTTACAATAAATTAAATTTTAAAATTAGGTGCTGCAATCTGATTTTATCCAAATAATAAAAGTATTTTCATGTCACTCGGAAAAATTAGGTGAAAAGTGAAAAATTTTTTTGAAAAAATAAAAAAAATGGCTTGAGCACAAAGGACAAAGCTTTTTTGGGAGCAAAAAGACTTTTTTGGGGTCAAATTTGCTTTTTTGGTGCAAACTTTTATTTTGCATAATTTTATTCCAATTTCTTATCTTTTTTCCGAATTGACAGTTACTATCATGTAGCCCTACTTCTCTGGAAAAAAAGCTTTGTCCGAGCACTAATTTTAATCCAATTTGCTTGAAATTGCCGGATCAAACGATATAGCTAATTTTTGTTGCTCGATAACTTTTTAATGTAAGAATAATATACTGAAACATTACCGAAAATTGGCTTATCCATATTTTTAGAGTCTAATAGACCAAAATTTTTAATTTAATGAATTTGTGACATATTGAAACATTTTTTACAAGAAAACGCACATTTTCTGATGAACCTTCATAGTCCACTATTTTCTCGTACAATTCTCCGGCAGAGGAAGCTGAAGATCTATCACATTTTGCACAAGTGATCATGATGAATTCGCTCGCCTCTTCATCATCTGTTTCAGTCACCTTATCAACACTTTTGCGTTTGTTAGCTTTCTCATCCATGAATCTTTGAGCCACTTGCTCTTCTAACCAGTCGTCGTCTGTTTGACACTCCACTTCTGCTGCTCTGGAAGGCTCTCGTTGTTGTACATCTTCTGTTTGAATAGCTAGACTGCAGGTTTGTTTGGATTCAGTGGAAGTTTCTTGGACCAAATAGTTAATTAAATTTGTGGTACTTGTGCAGATTTCTTTGGTTTCCGACAAGAATTGAATAGAATCACACCCAGTTTCTGAAAAAGATTAGATAATTTAAATTTTTTTTAAAGAATCATTTGTGATATTTGACATATTCAAATACACCTTTTCAAAAAAAAATTCGCGACATTTGAAAATTCGGCGCTACTCGGTTTTAACAACCCCCCTCCTCCTTAATAATTTCTAAGCTTAGGAATCAGATTTTGGCCTTAGGCTGATGGACAGCCTGTAATAATTTCAGCATTTTTCAAAAAAAAAAGGTTAGTGGTATTAGGGGTGCCTGAAAAATTATCGGGGGACGGGTTTTAACGAGTAGCGTCAAAAATTTATACGGTCAAAAATAATGGCAGCTAGATAAATGTCTCTTTTTGTTAATCTTTTTGTTGATGGCTTTTTGTTATTAAATTTTACATTTTTGTGCTATCTGACAAATGTGACATTTGTCGCGTGACAAATATTTAAACCATTCAAAAAAGCACAGTTCTAGTTGAAAGAGTACAGTCCCTCATCAATTCAAATTTCTAAGTCAGATCAAGAAAAAAATAGTTGTTAATCCTTACTCACCCACTGAAGATGGCTTTTGAGTGACATCCCTTTCTGCTAAAGAAGCCAACAAATGAGCCGGCTCTTCTCCCTGTCTATATTCTGGCTCGTGCCCTAAACAATACTGGAACTCAACTTCTAATCTTTGAGTTGGAACACTGGCAATAATGTCTTTTCTGCTAGGCTTAGGGGTGGCGGTGGCGGAGGTAGTTTGGACCTGAGAGAAGAAGGCTCTAAATCAGTTGTATCGGTGGAAATTGATACAAGCACAGGAGGAGCAGGCGGTGGAGTTGCAGTCTTTTTGTAGGTGTTAAGCAATGATTCCAATAAAGAAGAATCAGTACCAACCGAAATGCTCTGAAAACTGGTTTAATTAGCATAATGTTATTTTGAATTAATAGCAGGGCTCTCAGTTTTTTTTCAAAAAGACATTTTGACCATTATTGAAGAAAAAGGGTTTTTATCCAGCGTTTATTGAGTTGTTTATTTTGACTAAATAATAGTCAAAATGTCTTTTTAAAGAAAAAAATTGTTTGAAGCAAAACCAAAATTTTTGCGTAAAACCTCGAAATTAAAAAAATTTGGGGTCCCAAAAATGACAAATATTAAAAAAAAAGACGTCTGGGATCTTTCATTAAAACGCTTTTCGCAGGTTTAACAGTTGTTCATATCCAGCTCATTTAGAAGCGGTTTTTTCTAATTCCGGTTTTGCTATCGGATCAAGAGTCTGATGGCGATTTTTGGGTATGCCAGATTACTGCATATATACCATATTAACGATACATTGAACACGACCGAGGGAAAAAATAATGTAAAGTGACCTTAACAATCAAAAGTTTATAGAGATCTGAAATTTACGAGTGCTTAACTTCGGAGGCCATTATGTCACAATTAAGTGAGAAAATTAAAAATGCTGAGCGTCTCATCGTGTTCGGAAAAAAGTCCTGTAGCAATCCGTTCTGTTATTGTTAAGTGTAAAAAGTGTAACGAAATCATATCTAACACAAAGTTTTTCAAAAAATATCTACATTTTTGTACACCTACCTTCCACGAAGGAAGAGCTTCAGTTTGTGTTCCACTGTTGTAAAATATGCTTTCCACTTCTGCTTCTTTGTTGCTAATAGTAAAATTAACTTGGGGGTTCACATTTTCAACTCCATTCATTTGAAGTAAAGTGGTGAAAGCACTACCGCTATCTTTTGCAGCAAAATGGTCTGTTGTCCTTGTAAAGGAATCTTTCCTGTATTCATGTCCTCCATTGTTCGAATGCCCATTACTAATAGGTACTTCTTGAAAGTCCTGATGCTTCCATTTTGGGGCAGAAGAGCTGCGCTAAAAATATAGAAGCTGAAATGTCTGAACCTTTGTTTTATTGTAATGCCTCTACAGTTATTTTTATGCAACCAAAACCAAGAATTTACCTGAGGAGTCTCTTCAACTCTAATCTGATCTGTTTGGGAAGCAGATCTCCATTTATTGCTGCCAGCAGTACTACTAGTAGGGGAGTCTGCCCAGCTACTTCCGAAATTCGCTCCAGAAGAAACATCATCCACTTTTCGGCGTCTAACACTAGCAAAGGAGTCCATATCAAGCAAGGATGAGGTAGTTTTGCCACCTTTGTAGCGGTAAGGCATTTGATTAGACGAGGAGGAAGACATACCTCCCAGAGTATGATAGTATTGTCTGCTTTGCAGGTTAGAGTTACGAAGCACCTGAATCTAGTTTACTGATACGTTTTTTGTGGAAAAATAATTTTACCGTAGGGGTGAATCTTTGATAGGCTTGAGCTTCAGGCTCTGGCGATATCACTCTGTGTCTGTAAGCTCCCTCTAAGTATCTTCTAGGTGGTTGGGTTGATCTTGGATTGGTTTGGTAATTTGTGGTAGATCGATTACTGCTACTATCTATGCCAAAAGGGTGGACGAGAGTGTGTAATTATAAGCAAAAGCTCCAGCTGTGCCGCTGCCACTGCTTTGCAAAGGGGTTTGTCTACTCTTTCCCAAACTATTTGAAGCATTCAAGGCTGCGTGAATAGCTGAGGGTGATTTAGGCAGAGATAGTTTTTTCAACTGGGAAATACTTTGGGCAGTGGCTGTGTAGAAAGCTATAAAAATATTATGTCAGGTTGTTCAGAATGTTAGCGACCACTACAAAAATAGCTAAAATACTTAAAAAAAGAGAAAAAAATATAAATAAAAGTTCATAAAGAAGTGTGTTTAGGGGTGGTAGAAAATTTTCTGAACAACCTGATAATTTTTATTTCGACAAAATTTTAGAGAAAATACAGTCGACTGACTGAAAACTTTTTCTCGATATACCGTTAAAATTGTAATAGAAGAGCAGAGAGCCAGACGAAAACTAGGGTATAAACCATATTTTACTGCATTTTAAAGGTAAAGTTGAAAATTTTGATATTCAATAATTTAAAGAGCATGCTTCTGTATAAAAAGCACTCAGATCAAGAAATGTGGATCTGAGAGAATTATACTTTAGAAACAGAGCAGTTTTAAAAGATAACATTAGAGATCATAAACGGATCTAATGATTATAATATAGAAAACTGTAAAGCTAATACAGTTGAAGACAACTGTACAATAAACAACATTTACAACTTTATTTTGGTGTAAAAATGGTCATTTTTTGTTAGGTTTAAATGCCCTGTTTCTTTTATTTTTTATTTTCAGAGTTTTTCAATGTATTTTTTAAGAATAGAAACACTTTCTTAGATAACCAATTTGTAAAGGATTATGCAAAAAGAAAATAGGGCTTTTTACTTGCTCAAATACTTGTTTTTAATGGGCGCATAAGACTTTTTCAGAATGTTTGCAGTAAACATCATTTTGGCTGATGCAATGAAAATGTCACTCAACATTTTTAGAAAAAAAACAAAAAACTAACTTTTTGGTACGGGTGATGTTGGAGCTGATGTTAACGCTATTGATCTCCCGCTGTTTATTGTAGCATAGATGTTGTTGGGATGAAATTGCTTTTGAGTAGATAGAATTTGCTGGATTTCGTCATTAACTAAAATAAAAAGTAACTTTTTGTATTGTTATATCCTTATTTATGGTCTTTTCCTTGAAGGGGCCATAGCCACGCGTTCTGGACTGTCCCCTGCCAATTTGAAAATTTTCACCTAATCATTAGATTTGTGCACGGATTTTTCAGCTTAGTTTCTAACAAAACGAGGCCTAGAGTTTAATTTTCGGTATAGTTGTGTTTGAAACCAAGTTGAAAAATCCGCAGAGAAGTTAAATGATTGGGTTGATTCATAATTAATGCGGATTTTTGTTGCCTTATGATTCTTTTGATCTATTTCTTCTTTAAATTTGCTTTTTTGTTTTAAAGTATGCCCTCGCTTTTAGTTAAGAAGAATGCGCGTCAAAAACGACCTTCACATTCGCCATATCATGCTCTACCACTTCGAGGAAGGATGGAGGGCAGCGCAGTCTTTTCGCGATATTGTCGAACTCTTGAAAATCGTGTGGTCCAATCCATCAATGAGAAAGGCTGGGATTTGCTCGAACATCCTCTATATTCACCAAGAGAAGCTCCAACAGACGTCTATCACGTCAACCGGTCTCTAAAGAATTGGCTAGCGGGGAAGGTCTTCGAGGATTTGGACGAACTTATTGTTGATCTCAAAGCTTGGATTGCATCCAAGAATGCTCGCTTCTTTGCTCGCAGAATTGATCAGCTGCCAAGTAAATGGGAAGCTGTTATTGATGTTGATGGCGAATATGCGCCAGAGTGATCCTTTAGAAATGTTTATGATTATGCTTTCAAATGTTTTGTTGTCGAATAAAGTTACAATAAAAAATCCGCATTAATTATGAATAAACCCAAGATTAGAATTTTTTTTTGGCGGGGGACGACCCTCGTCGTAGACGGCAATGGCCCTTTAAAATTTTTACATAAAGACTAAGGATGTTAATTTTCATAGATTGTGTGTTTCAAATTTCTATTAAAAATAAAATTTCCTACCATTTTTTGAAGGAGTGGAAGTTGAGTGAAGTGGTGTGGAGCTTCTCAAAGGTATAGGCATTGGTGGTAGATGGGATTGCTGTAACGTGTTGCTTTTTACGTTGTTGTTGTTGTAAAAAGTATCTGCAGAGGTTGCTGTCGACATTATGGTCGGTAATGCATAGCCATTGTTGTAGCGTCGCGAAGTAGGTGGTGAGGCTATAAACGACCGTTGTTCGTGCAACTTGAGCCTACTTTGGTGATTTTGGGAAGGTGACTCTGCAAAAAATGGGTTTATTTAATTTGTGAAGAAGATGTATTTGCATAAATCGGTGCTGTGTTTACCTCCATTCTGCCGAATAACTCGGGGCACATTTGAGTCAGACCGGTGTTTAAGAATGGAAATAGGAGTGGAGGGAGTAGCAGAGTATTTGGAAGAGAGCATGTCAGGGTGCTGAACTAGAATGTCTTCCAAGTCACTGTGCCCCTCGTCCATCGACTTGCTGTAATGAATTAAGTCAATACTTATTAAATTTATATTTTGAGGACTAATAAACTATTTTTGGTTGTAGTTTTTTTCAATCAAAGTACAGAATTTACTTTATTAACACGGGAAAGGCAGAACACGCCAAACTACGCGTTTTGTGCAGAATTTCACGAATTAAAAAAAAAATTCGAAAAGAGGACGGCTTCGAACGGGTAAAAAAGCATTTGTAAATTGGTCATTTCCCTTTCATCCAACTACCTAAAAATGAGTAGTACTTGCTTAAATATATGAACCAGCTGGGCGTGTAATATCTCAAAATGTAGGGCATGATCAGGGCTATCCATTGTACATAAATTTGTATCTAAGTGATCACAATTCCACAGAAAATTTTCGATTTTTCTAATACAGTAAGTTTTTGAAAATTCTTCCACTCTAGACAACAAATATTCAAATATGCCGCAATCGAGAATTTTCGTAAACTGGCTTATATTAAACAAACCGAAAACTTTCTGTGAAATTGTGCTTACTAAGATACAGATATACTCTTGATCATAAAATTCATAGAGAGTTTATTTATTGCCACGGCTTAGGTTGAAAAACATGGTAAAACATCCAAAAAAATGGCCGAAAAAAGCTTTAAAAAAGTGGCCCCTATTATTTCCTTCTCATCCCCATACAGCCCATAATCTTTTTAGATCGTTTTTTAAATCTTTTTATACCAAAATTATCACTCACAATCGGCTTTTAGACACTCCCAAAAAGTCATGATTGGGGAAGGGGGTATATCAAAAGAGGTCCGATTCGGGAGCTTTGGTAGTTGCGCGGAGGGGGATGTGTTTTTTTTTAATATCATAGTAGCGATAAGAGCTTTCTTAAAAAATGGAAGGGAAGGGGGGATGGAAATTGTAGCTACCTCAAAATAGAAGAATCAAACATGCTGTTATTCATAGCTGAGCGTTCATCTACTGAGCTATCCAAGCCGTAGCCACTGCTAGTGACATTATTGCTATCTGCACCTATGGGTTCAAAAGGGATGTGAACAAACGTTTGGCTCTTTTCGAGGGAGTCCAGTTCTAAAATGAAAAAATATATGTATTAAAGTTTATCTGTTGTTACAGTCAAATCTCGGCTAATCGCCACCCCAGTGACCAAATCACAGCGACCATGCGACAACCGAAAGTGGCGGTTAACTGGGTGGCAAAAAAAATGCGACAGTTTTGAGCTTTTGTAAAATTTGTCAAGCGATATTTTCTAATTTTTTGTAAAAAAAATGGCTTCTAGACTGTAGGGCGACAATTCTGACTCCTTACGAATTCGTCGGGTGACATGGCCGAGAAATGGCTGTTTGGCTAAAGTACACTATCTATACTTGGCTAGTGTAAAACATGCTAGTGTAAAAAAATATAAATACAAAAAAATTGAAAGAAGAACCCAATATAAAGTTTGAGTGTGAAATTCAGATTTTTGGTTGTTTAATTTATTTATATACTTTTTTGGTCACTATTTTTCTAAGAACACGAAACAAGAATGTCCAGTTTGACATATAAATTTGACAGAACATAAATAAACTAATAAATAGGGTAATTCGGTTGGTAAACCGAAAACCGGATTTTCTCGACCAATAAGCCGAAAACCGGGTTTAGCAAAATACCGGTTTATTTACGACAAAAATTAACCAAAAACCGCGTACAGGTCGGTTAACTAACCGAATCTTTTTTTTAACTGGGGCCAAAAACCGGCTTTGAAAAAATCAGTTTTTAAAAACGAACCGATCTCAAAAAACCGACCGAATACGACTCTAGTAATAAGCATAACACGTCAAAAAAACTTAAAGCAGTCATTTCGCTCCCTAAAAGACCAGCTCCCTTTGATGATAGCGTAATGTTAAAGGTTTTGAATTTGTTAAATGCTAACTTACTTGCATCTGCTCCTTGCCCGTCGCTACATCCTCAGCATATTTCACAAAGCCTAAATCGATGTGAAACCCGTAAGGGCAACACATACATTTACTAATAGGTTCTGTTGCTGTGGACTGTTGGGTGGAAGGCATCCTGTCTATAGTGGTTTGACCGCTGACTGATATGTTACCATTGAGATAGTATGGATTATGACCATTTCGCCGTGCAGCTGCGCTTAGTGGATTTTGTAGTGGGGTAGATTCGCTTCTCCTCTTGATTTCTGATAAATGATGTGGTTGAGCTGGCAGAGGTGCAAATAATGGAGGTTGCATCAAAAATAGGCCACTAAAGAGAAAGTTAAAGGACCAATCTAAATAATCCCCGCCAATTCAAAAAAAAATCGTATTCGTAGGGTTGCTGTACGAATTTTTTTTATCGGGTTCTAACAAAACAAGGCCTAAAATTTAATGTTTGGGTTATTTTTGTTACAGAACCAATCAAAAAATCCGTACATAAATCCAAAGATTAGGAAAATTTTTTGAATTGGTGAGGGACAATTTAGAGCCCGTGATATGGACCTTTAAATAAGAGCTCTCTCTAATTGTAAAAATAGATTTTATAGTGTCGAATCTAAAACAAAATGGGCAACACTTTATTTGTACTATATTTTTCTTGTCCTGTTCTCTTTAATTTTCTGATCTTTATTAAAGAACAAGAAAAAAACTAAGAAAAGAAATTAGGTACAAAAAAGTATTTATTCTAATAGAAGGCTACCCCCTAATGGGGGTTGAAAATTTGAAAAATAGGGGGTTGAAAAAAAATAGAAAGGTTAGTCTCCATTAGAAGGCCTCCCCCGCCCGAAGTGAGTCCGAAATTGATAATACCGAGAAATTTCGGAGCGCTTTGAACCGTGTTTTCGGATTTCCGGTACAGGGTGCTCCGGCTTTCTTTTCCATTAAAATGCACAAAATTTAGCAGTAACGTGCCATGTACCAAAACGTACCCCTGCATCTAATTTAATTATAATAATATAATTATATGCGCAACGATGAGCATTTTAGCAAGGCACAGTGTTTGGATAAGTAAAAAATGTTATTTTAGTTCTAACCTAGTTTTTGCTATTAACATCAACAAAATAAGAAAACATTAGTGAAATATGCAATATCTAGCCTTTTACAACAACAAAAATAAAAAGAAATAAGGACTATTACTAAAAAAGTGGTGAAGGAGAAGAAAACAGATCAATCTGTCAACTATAATCAAAGTTTCTTCTTGCAAACCCTCACTACTGCAGTCCGCAAAGGAGAAAAAATAAAAATGGTGGTAAGAAAAGCCATAGTAAGTAAGATAAACCGCGATCACCTTCCTTTACAAGGTAGGGGGATGTGTGACATTCATTTTATCTACATTCCTTTCCTGCAGACACACCCATCGCGTGCATCCTGCACGCACTGCTGGTGAATATAGCGGTTTAGAACCACCTAACCCATTGCTTGAAAGCAAGAAGGCCGGAAGGACTGATTTAATACAGAAGAGAGTGACCATAGAAATAAGGGAGAACATAAAAGCAAGAGAACTGTAGAGACAAGGGCGACAGTGCAGTCAGATGCAACTATACGGCTAGTTTGTAATATACAGTCTACTCTCGATTTAAAGGACCCTGTCTCTTCCTTATCATGGCAATTTCAAAGGTTTGAAAGCGCGCGGGACCACATAGATTTTGTCAATGACAGTTGTGGAGCAGTGAAAGTCGTATATGTTGTCCGATCTGGCATTGTCAAGCGACGTTGGGCTGGACTAGTGAATGGTTCTAAGTTTTGAACAAATTTTCAAATTTATTTTTTTAACAATCAGCGCAAACAAAAAAATAATTCGGAATTATTATTAAAAAAATGTGTGTGGTCCCGCGCGCATTCAAACCTTTCAAATTGCCATGATAAGGAAGAGACAGGGCCTTTTAAGGACAGAAGTTCATTCCCACCTGGGTCCGACACTTTTTTTACCTCAAACTTTTCTGTTTCAATGGTCTGATTCCAAAAACTGCAAGGATTTTGATTTTGGCCATAATCTTTTTAGAAATTCAATTTTCTTTATTTAAAAAAGCAAAAACTCGGCGAAACGGGACTATACCCTCCCCCTTCAAAAACCTTACTGGAATATATACCTCCCCCTCCCCAATCATTTAGGCTTAAGCTGAAGCCCTGGCCAGTACCAACATGACCTTTTTCAAAAAAATTCTAAAATGGTGGTTTTAGGTATCCGTAAAAAATCCCTTGAGTGTCCTTAAATCGAGAGTGGACTGTAGTTTGCATCAACTTTTTTATTGATTTTTTATGAACATATGCATTCCAGAGTTTCTATATGCAGTAAACCGGTTAGCTTGAGTTCACAAAATCTTTCATTTTTGAAAGCGGACTGTTTGGATATGTAACCTCTTATTTGTCCCTTTCACCCTAATAAAGCCGATGATCTTTTTCAAATTTGTTCTCTCTTTTAATTTCGAAAATGTAATTTGGAAAAAAACAAGCTTTTTCAAATTAAACACTTTTTCTACAAACGATGTAATTTTACCAGCTTCGCTGTGACTTCGGCCAACCAAATAAAATTCACGGAGTTATATTATATCGAGTTATACAAAGGCTAAAGTGCAAAATTGAATTTAGCCAAAAATCAGTTTTACATGGTCAATCCTTAATTTTTTTCAAACTAGTACTTTACTTTGATATATCCATTATACTGACGCTGAACAAAATGATAATATAAAATTTTGTTTATGTTTCAGTTTTGTATGGGTGCAGGATGATAATAAAGAATAAAAGTGTGCCGAATGGATAGAAAGCACTAATAAATTTTTAATGGTTTTAAGAGAGAAGAAGATAAAATAATTTATGTTGCATCGTTGTTTAATATTTTCGAGAGCGCTGGCTCTCCTGGAAATAGAGAGGAATGTTAAAAGTATGAAAGATCTAAATTTAGGTGTCTTAGGTTTTCGGAGCCTCAATTTTTCAAATTTTTAGTCTACTTAGTATTGAACTCTAACAAAATTATTTAGTTTTTGCCAACTCTCCCTAGCCATACTTCTCATCATAAAAACCCTTTACACCAACGTCGACTCGCTTGTTGGAGTATTTTTTATTACTTCATCTGGTTCACGCATCTGATGTTTCATTTTCATTTCATTATTACTTCATTTTACCTTTTAATCATAGCTTAAACTAAATTGTCACGTATTATTTAACAAATTTCATCATGATGGAGAATATCTTTTCAATAACTGCAATTTCGTAGGAAATGTCTTCTATCAAAAACATATTACATTGTCTTATTTTATCTATTCTCCATCTAATTTGCGTTTTTTCTTGTATTGACATAATTAAATACAAAAAAGAATTCTTAGCCTTTTTGTAGATTTTGGTCTACACTTTACTCTGCAAAAAGGAAGCTAAAGAAGAATCACCGAAAAATCCATCTGAAAAAAGGTGTAACTTTCAAAACTTTTGTCTATTTACCAAGCTTAAGTTTTGCTCAAAATCATTAAGTTAAACCAGAAATGCTATGGCCCTTTTCTAAATATTGATTGGGGTTAAATTATTTTACAGAAACATACTGCAAATCAAACAAATCTACTCTGGTGCGCTGTGTTATTCCCGTCTCTCAAATGACCTTGTATCCTTGTACAGTTGAAAATAACAGAAATGGTTTCCCACTAATACATAATGCAATTTATTATAGGCTCTCGCAAAACCCAACAATTGCACACTTTTATTGTATTATTACAAAAGGTTTTGTAAGCAAAACCTATTGTCATGTCTTTTAAAGGAAATTGAAAGGTGTGCAAGTGTGTGAAAATAGAACGTAGTTTAGCGTGAAATATTGACAAATCTTTTGCCTACAAAGAGGGGTATTATTGATCAATAGAAAGCAGGAACACAAAGAATAATGGCATTATATACTACCTCTGCACACAAATTTCGGGTGAAAATCAAAAATCTAAAAAGAAGGATCAGTAGAGCGGGTAAGAGTTAAGAAAATGTAATAAACATATTTGCAAGGGCTCCGAATGAAAAATTTCAAAAAAGGACATTTGGGTAAAAAAGACATTTTGACTATTTTTGAAGTAAAAGGGTCATTTTATCCAGTGCTTATTGCCATTTTGAAGCGAAAAAAAAGATTTTGACTAAATTTTAAAAAATAAAAAAGATTTGGGGTGTCAAAAAAAGACAAATCTTTTTAAAAGGACGATTCGGAGCCCTGATATTTGCAGAATATTTCATCTGGCCTGAGATACAGATGCTGAAAGTCGAGATTAAGTCGAGGAAGTCGAGAGATTTTATTAGTAGGAGAGGCTTTATTAGAACATTTACGGTAGGTAATGCTACTGACACGGGAAAGCACGACCACCTCGTCACCTATCAAGAAACCTTATATACTAAAAGATATCTTTAACTGAGCTTGTTAGTCATCTGTAAACCAAATTTTTTAACACTCGGAGGACGCCCTGCAACAAAGGTATCTTCTGGCGCAGAAACTCATGCTGAACAACCTTGCAAAAATAGATTTTCTGTATCTCGAGACCGAAACTTGACAAAACACCTTTTTAAATTTGCACTGCTGAAAAAGTTGTGTTCAACTTAAAGACAAGGGTTAAGTGTAATTTTTAACACAGAAATACAAGTTTGAATATTTATCAGAACCGCCACAAATTTAGCTTTTAAATGGGCTATAACGCGTTTTTGGAAATTCTTAATATAAAGCCTTAAAAGGTTGAAATATGAAAAAGTTTTACGACTAAAAAATGAACAATGTTATTCAAACCCATTTTTATCGCTGAAATCCGTCTTACTAGAATACAATTTATATGTCAAAATGTAGCTAAGATTTAGGGCTTTAAAACGGTATATTATTTGTATGCAGTGCTGAAATAAAATATGTATATAGAAGCATTTTTATCGAAGTGGAAAAAGTTAATGAAGGGTATTGCCACTGTAAAAAAACTGAAACCTATAAATCTGACACCGGATTCTTGTTCAGCGTACCCTATTTGCTTAAAAAACTGCTCTTACGTTTTGAAGTTGACTGTTATTTTTCAAATTCCGCTCGAGACAATAAATATTTGAATTAACAAGTATTATGCTTGTTGAATATTTATTGTCTGTTTAGTGTTAAGGAGCTGTCTTGGCCAATATATTATACTTTAGAATTTGCTAAATGTAGCAACTTGATAATCATAAAAATTATAACAAATGTGTAGGTATGGCGCAGTGGAAGCGGTTGACAATCTATTTTTCCGTAAAAGCCCAACTACGGGGGGGGAGGCCTATTCCAATTTTGAAGTCGCCTGCGTCGCCTTCTTTTTACCGTTTTCCTGTTTTATTTCCAAGATCCAAAAAGACTAAAGTGACACTCTGCTACAGTGACACCCCAAGGACGGTCCCGAGGGGTGTCCCAATATCGAAGTTTGACTGTATACACATATAAGCTTATGACGCAGTTCAAGAGGAACCCTTTATTGGCAACCCTTAGGGTTGCCAATTCATGGAAAGTTAACTGCATAATATCATATAAAGCAATTAATAACATTTTTCTGTAAACTTTATTTTTCTGCATTCTATGCTTTAAAATTGTAAGGCAGCACAATTTGCAAAAATCTAGTTTTTAAAAATACACAGTTGATAATGAACAAATACTGATAACACAACAAGGATATCCGCCTATTTACTTTTTTCCTTGACTGGATTCATTAGATTAATCAATTGACGAGAGAGAATAATTGGAACGACCCAAACCATAGATAATTATGGTCATTTCTCTGCTAAATTCAGAATTTCACCCAGAAAGTTTTTAGAGCAAAAATCATTAGTAAATCAAGAAAACATGAAATAAAATACTAACATAAAATACTAGGAAGAATTTGAAACAGAAGAAAATTTAGTTTTGTTTCATGCTTGCTATTGCGTCAAGGCTGGAATTCGTATTCGCAGAAGAAAGCATTCTTGGAAAAATGCTGACTAGTTGATTAATCATTGGAAAATAGCTTGAATAAATTGATTAAAAATGAAATAAAAAAGAGTGTTAAATATTTTAATGTATTTTTGTGAAAATTGCAACAAACAAATAAAAGGTCTGAACGCAAACAAACGTTATCAGTGAAGCTTCCATTTCATAAAACTTATTTTCAAACTATATTAAAGGTGAAAATTAGCGCTACTTAGATATGGATGAATCTTTTTTCTGCCTTGCTTTTGGATCAAAAGTGCCTTGTTTTTTTCTTTTAGTCACAGCAGCAAGTATACTAGCAATTTTTTTAAAGTTATAACACCATAATGTAGCGTTGCTCTTCTAGTTTTTGATGGCGTATCATTGGTTGCAACATCTATGCAAAATCAAGCAGAAAAAATCAAAGTTTGAAGCAAGTCGAAATTTTTTGAAATAGTTTGGTTTATATTTTTACCTTTTTTCCTAACTTTTTTATCGATGTTGCAACAAATGATACGTCGTTAGAAACTAGAATAGCAAGGATACATGATAGCGTTATCACTTTATGAAAGTTGCTAGTATACTTGCAGCTGTGACTAAAAGAAAAAACAAGGCACTTTTGAGTCAAAAACAAGGCAGAAAAAATGCTTGACCCTTAGATATACCCCTCCCCAAATCCTCGGACCTACTTTAAAGTAGGTCAATATTTTTATATGATTTTTTTCCGTGTTTAGCGCATAACAAATTTCAAATATTTGTATTACTTGAAGTCGTAAAAAAGCGTGCTAGCAAAACATATCGAAAAAATTTGTATCATAAAAGATTACAAAGCAGCATAATATAGGTGCGGCCACAAAAGAGATGCAAATTCAAAGCTGACTCATCAGTGAAGTTAGGTTTTTTTCAAAAAGGTCAGCCTAACCTTTGTGCTAAGTTACATTTCTTAACCAACAGGCAATGTTTATCTACAAAAATAGGGACATAGATAAACAACAACAACAGTAACACTACTCCTACAAATGCAATGCCCTTGTCAATTGCGGCCGGCCGTGTAAAACATTGTAGAATAGAGGGAGAAGAAAATCGGCTTGTATGTTTTATAAAAAATATTTGATTTCTTTTCTGCTCTTCTGCTTTTTACTCTACACATAAGCTGTTGGGTGTTCACCCCTACCTTTTTCTCTCAGATGTTAGCTTAGTAGACAGAGAGAAAAGGGATGATAAAAAGTGATTTTGGCGGCGGCTGCAAAAGAATCGCAAAAGTGCTAGACAAGGGCAGCTAGCTGGCTGGCTACTTGGGTTGATCTAGCAAAACAGTTGATCAGCGGTTTCTTTTTATTATAACGTGAAAAAGTAAACGCCTGAGTAAAACTAATAAATTATTATAAAGTTAAAATTAAGTTAAATGAACATGGGACCGACACATCTTGGATAAATCTCAGATTGCCTTGGGGCACCAAGGCATATTGACTTATTTATTTATAAATTATTAATAAATTCATTAATTATTTAAAATTCCAAATGTTAAATCAAATGTTTATTATCTCGAGCAGAATTCAAAGTTTGGCAGTGTATTTAATATTTCGAGAGCAACTAGTTTTTGCCCGCCCTGCGGGCGGGATTTTTTCGATGAACGTTTGTGACAATATATTATTTATATTGTGACATTTTAAATTCAATGCTACCAAAATGAGATCTTTCATTCAACTAATTTCGAAAATTGTTGAGGTTCTCAATACAAACTTCTTTGTTTATAGCAAAAAGATAGAAACTTTCCCCAAAGAAGCGAGTCAAGAAAACACAGAACTTGATAAGACATTAAAAATTTTCAAGCAGTCTCAAGCGGCAACCACACATTTTCTACTATTAGTAGAATTTGTCGCGCGACATTTTCTATTATCTTTCGCTAAAATTTAGTTGTTTCGCCTGAATTTCACCAAAAGTTAGAAGAAAACCTCGCGCGACAAATTCTAGTGATGATAAAAAATGTCTGGTCGACATCATCAACCACTATTTAATTTTCACACGAAGAAATAACATGAACAAACAGAATTAGCAGATATGATAACAACAAAGAGTCCATTATTTCTCAACCATCTTACTTTACTGAGAAACCACCGAGCAGAAAAATAGAGACTGAATATTAAAGATTGATATTGAAACTTGCGGGAAAACGAAAAATCACAGTACCATGAATGACCACCACGCGGGTTAAGCACCTTGACTCTTTGCTTCTTCTCTTGAGGCACCACCGAGTCGAATGAGAGAGACTGAAGATAAAAGATTCATATGAGACATAGAGGGATACAGCAATCACCGTACCATGAATGATCACCACGCGGGTTGAGCATCTTGATTCTTCTCTTCTTCTCTTGAGGCACCACTGAGTCGAAGGAGAGAGACTGAAGATAAAAATTTCAGATTAAGACATAAAGGTATACAAGGTATCACCGTACCATGAATGGCGCTCACGCGGGTTCAGCAGCTTTATTCTTCGACACTTTACTAAATGAGAGAGACTTGACCAGGTCACGACACAGATTTAAGACATAGTGAGAGATGAGACATGAGCCATAAACGAAAACCGAAATTTTATTGTCATACAAAACAGGCGAATAACGCTAATAAGATTCTTGTAGATTCAATTTCTGACGCATTTAGCAGGACATCAACCGAGAAATATCATAGATGAGCAGCCCGTTTCTTGCATCAGTCCACTTGAGACTTCTTGAAGCCGAGAGACTAAACAAAAATAATTTATGATTGAAGCACAACCTAATTTAACACTCACAGTAACATATTTGACCACCGCGCGGGTCAAGAACCTTGATTCTTTGACAACTTCACTTGAGACGCCATGTCGAAAAGGGAGACTTAACAAAAAAAAAATAGAAGAAAGAGAGAGTCAACCACTGACTTTTCAGAAACAAAAAATTATGAGACTCTCAAAGACTGAATCTCGAAAGAAAAATTACCCATTTAAATTTCAAGACCAACATTCAAGTGACAATTTTGAGACATTTAAAAAAAAATCGGGCATACATACAGACAACTCTCTTTTAGTATATACGATTTTATGAGCAAATTGACCATGCTGAACACGTATTCGGTGTCAGAAGTGAGAGTTTGCTGAGCAAGAAAGAAGCTTATTCAAATTTTAGGTCCGACTCATACATTAATTTTGCGCATTTTATCAAGATTTTGTTATAAAGTGCTGCTTTAATGAATGTCAAAAAAACTGTGTGATTTTGCTATTTTTCGGCACCAGGATAAAACGGCAGAATTTGCTGTTTTCGACACGGATCCGAGTTTTATATTGCGAGTTTTCTTCGAATTTTTGTTATCATTTTCAAAAAAAAAATTTTCTTGTAGCCCTAAGTCTTGTCTTTCTAACAAGCTATCAAACTCCGTTGGGTAGTTTACGGAATGTAGAGATCAAGAGGTTTTAAAAAGAGCTTAAGAGGCATTTTTCATCTTTTCAAAACCTCTTGATCTCTACATTCCTTAAACTACCCAACGGAGTTTGATAGCTTATGAGAAAGAAAAGACTTAGGGCTACAAGAAAAAATAATTTTTTTTGAAAATGATAACAAAAATTCGAAGAAAAATCGCAATATAAAACTCGGATCCGTGGCGAAAACGGCAAATTCTGCCGTTTTATCCGAGGCGAAAACGGCAGATTCTGCCGTTTCATCCTAGCGCCTATTTTTTTTGTTGAAAAAAGTTAGCTAGATATTTTCTTAGCAGAAAGTTAGGCTATACTATAGAATGCCCCCCCCCCCAGCTAGCGAAAAATTTACTTTTCCTGAAGGGGAAAGGACCCGTCTCATTTTGATTCTCGTGCTCTGAATAGGCACGGAAACACTTTGGTTTCCGAAAAATCGAAAAAAAAATTTTCGATTTGCCTTGGTCCCCCAAGGCAAAAATTTAAGAAAATTAAAAAAAAAATATTTTTTTGAATTCCCGCCAAAACATTTTTAAAGGAATTAGGGCTGTATTGGGAGGGGAAGGGACAAAAGAGGGCCACTAATCACACAGAGCCCATTAACAAGAAGATGTTGAACATAGTTTTGAATACTGGGCCTACCGCATAAATAAACTCTGGTATGCATGCTTTTTCATGCATCCAGAGTCGCTTTCGAGTGATTTGTGTCTAAGGTATGTGGGTGTGCGCATCTCAACTCCAAGCCCCCTGCGCCCCCTTCGGGTAAAATAATATAAAACTCGGATGGAAGCACAGGGGGCTTGAGAGTTAGAGATGCGCGCACTCACTTACCTTAGACATGATTCCGAGAAGTACACTTGACCATAAAATGTATATAGAGTCTCTTTTTGCCACGGCCCAGTTGAAAAACATGGCAGGACATCCGAAGTAGTCCAGAATTCACTTTTTTATAATTTTGCCATGAAGGTGGCCCTTTTATTCCCTTCCCTCCCAATACAGCCCTAAATCCCTTAAAAAATGTTTTGGCGGAAATCAAAAAAATATTTTTTTTGAATTTTCTCAAATTTTTTACCTTGGGGACCAAGGCAAATCGAAAAAAATTTCTTTCGATTTTTGGAAACCAAAGTGTTTCCGTGCCTATTCAGAGCACGAGAATCAAAATGAGACGGGTCCTTTCCCTTCAGGAAAAGTAAATTTTTCGCTAGCTGGGGGGGGGGTCATTCTATAGTGTTACCGAAAGTTATGGCATGTAGAAAATTAGAGTAGGACATTTGAAAAAATTACGACCCCGACAAGCAAGTCATGATTGATCTCGACTCCGACTACAAATATAACATGCTTAGTATCATTAGAAAGCTGAATTCCTGGCTGTCATTTTAGTGTAGCATAAGCGTTAATGCAGTATGAAAATCATGGCGCACCACTTGAAACTTGTAGGTTCTTAGATGATTTTTTACCATGACACTTTGTTACATTCTGAGCTTTTTTTAGCCCACATCATCACAGTGCACAGCAAAAACAATTGGCACTATTGTGTTGAGCATAAAATTGTGAGTTGAAAGCTGCAATTACGCCGCGTGACCCGCGGAGTGTTAAAAGGTCATAAAAGGGTCAATGCACCTCGAAAATCTTTGGATTTTGGATTCCATTATAAAACCAAACCCCCAAATACGTTTCAGACTATCCGAAAACATACTCAACCATAAAATCACCCTAAAATTCTTCTAAACGACCTGAACAACTTCAAACTGCCATGAACAACTATATATTATCGCATCGCAGTAGTTTGGGTGATCAAGGATGATTTATGGTGGTTTTGATGGGTGCGGGGAGCGTGTTAGGGTGGTTGAAGATGGTTATAGTTTGGTTGTTTGAGGGGATTGAATTTAGACATCTGAAATCTAAAAAATTTCGAAAAATGTGAAAAATAAGCCGTTATCTTCCCTGTTTTTGTATTTACGATGGGGTTTAGGTGATTGAAAGCTGGCTATAGAACGCTTTGAAAAATTAAAACAAAAAAATACCGATTATTTTGTTATTGTTTAACCAAATGTTTGATGTTATTGCATGTTTTGAATTTTAGTTGTAAAAATAAAATAGTTTGAGTTCAGTGTTCAGTAACAAAACTTCAAAAAATTAAATCATTATTTTTGTTAGCGCCAGATTTGGAATCAGTACCAACATGTAGGTTTTAAAAAGTGTCTTCGTGGCGAAGTGGATTAGCGTTTGTGTTTTATGGCCCAAAATTGTGCGCAGATTTGATCCCACCTGGTGGCAAGTTATTTATTTTGGCTTCTTGACGAATTTATCGAAGTAATTCGACTTTTTTTAGCGCCAGAGTCAAAATCAGCGATCATACTTGCACGTTTCGGAAAATAGGGCGCCAGCGCCGGGCACTTTAAAATTTTGGGCCGGGGCGCCAGGGTGAAATAAGGGCGCCACCGCCGGGGCCGGCGCCAAGCTATTATGAAATTTCGGCACCGGGCGCTATGCTAGAATACCGGCGCCGGCTCCGACGCCGGTATTTTTGTATGTAAATTGAGTTTATGATGAAAAAATGTATACTTTCATCTTTAAAATACTCAGTTTCGAAGAAAATTCAAGAAAATATTAAGAAAATTTTAAGAAAATTTTTAAAACATTTTTCAACATTTTTAAAAAACAGCGTTTCTGCAAATATTGTGACAAAGTCGGCGCCTTTCCGAAAATCTCGGGCGCCGGCGCCAGCTGTAAAAAACACAAGGGCGCCGGCGCCGGGCGCCAGGCATGTGAAAATCGGAGCCGGCGCCCATGCAAGTATGTCAGCGACCCAATTACTCTAGACATTGGTCAAACAAGCCAAATAAATAACTTGCCACCAGGTGGGATCGAATGTGCGCACAATTTTGGGCCATAAAACACAAATGCGTATCCTCTGCGCTACCAAGGCCGAAGGTTTAAATGAAAAGGTTTTTTCGCCTGCTTTAAATAATAAAGTAGAAAAAATTCCAAAAACATCATATTCTTCAGGTATATGGCCGGTACTGTTTAGTACTCTTGCGGGTTACTTTTTCAGTGTTTATGTTCATGGAAAAGAGAATTATGTCTAAAAAGTTTTAGTACCAGACAGGGATGGCCATTTTTATATCCTAAGTGCAATAAAACCTCGTTATAACATAGCCCTTGGGACCGACCCTAGGGGTATGTTATAACGAGGTTTCAATGTGGTCCAAAACAGTCACAAAATAGGCACACAAATGTGCCTATTTGTGCTTAATTGTGCCGGAATGTGCCTATAAAATAACATGGTGAAATAAACCTAAATTATGGAGTGTACATATTTCAGGCAAGTTTCCATTTGATTTTGTACCCTTTTTGGAAAATTTTTAAAAATTGCTGTCCTTTTTTCCCTATTTTAGGCACACCCCACCCCTTGGATTGCATCCATATGCATCCATCCGGAGCTTCTATTAGAGAAATACGATATTTCATTTTTGGTAATTTTGACTGTCAGAAAATTTACGGCGGCAGTCACAAATCATAATAAGCTCTTTTTATTTTATGCAAAGACCATTCCCTTCTGCTGATGTCACACTTAAATGGGTTTGTGTATGCAAGAGGATGAATTAAAAGATGTGCGAAAGCAAGGAATAGAAGAGAGCACAGGCACTCTGTGTTCGAGTGACCCTTGTGCCCCAACTATGGAACTTCAGCAGAAATGCTTGTGTGTTCTTGTTGATGTATTCAATATATTGTATTGTTAAATTTAATTTTATGTTATGTATTTTCTTTTTTGTTTGAAAGTTTGTCGTTCAGAAAAAAACAATTATAATGAATAAAAGTTAGTTAGCAGTTAGGTCTACTCCACCTAAATTTATGCAAACAATTAGCGCCCGAAGCTGGTAATATAAATATCTTCATCCAGAGAACCCACAGAAAAGTTAAAATTTGCAACACTGAGTGTGGCACTGACGACGAACGCACAAGCATCGGCACAAGGCATTTTTTATTACTGATATCAATTAGTCTAGCATCTAACTTTTTTAGTATCTGCATAAGAATGAACAGAAGACTTTTAAAATCCGGCTCTCTCCTGTTTCGTCACAAATTGTTTCCGCCAAAATCGTTATAGCCAAAAACGTTACATTATTAATTAATTAAGGGCAGGAGCAGCCTGTGTTAAATCACATTGTGCCACCGCGAATTGTGCCAAATTCAAACTGTGCCAATTCGAATTGTGCCAAATTACACTGTGCCTTATTTGAATTGTGCCAAACTCAAATCGTGCCACCGCAAATTGTGCCAAAATCAAACTGTACCAGAATAAAAATAAAATAATAAAAATAAAAAGAATAAAAATTTGATGATTTTTTAGTGAAATGTATCAAAACCGCGGTACAATTTGCGATGACATAATTTGATTTTGGCACAATTTGCTCCTGCCCTTAATTAGTTTTTTACATATGGTTTTTCTAACTAATTTTATGGATATTCTCATTTACAAGTTCACCCTCAAATTGATGCTAGAGAGCAGGGCTACATTTTGAGCATTAGATTGTAAATGACCATGTCTGCAATATTTGCTGAAAACTCTAAAATTTCCGGAATCCTGGACTTTTTGAGAAATTTTAGGGGTTTCAGCAAATATTGCAGACATGGTCATTTACAATCTAATGCTCAAAATGTAGCCCTGCTCTCTAGCATCAATTTGAGGGTGAACTTGTAAATGAGAATATCCACAAAATTAGTTGGAAAAACCATATGTAGCAAATTAATTAATTAATTAAAAATGTAACGTCTTCGGCCATAACGATCTTTGGAGGAAACAATTTGGGACGAAACAGGAGAGAGATTAAAATTTAGATTAAAAATATCGGATTTTAAAGAGAAGGAATTTTAAAGTGTATGTTCAATTCAGCGTCAGATTTATTGGTCAAAGTTCTTTCTTGCAAAAAAATTTGTTGCAAAAAAAAGGTGCTTTTACAGTGATAAAAAGCTTCGTCCACTATATCAAACAATTTTAGCCGCAAAAAAATTTTGATTTCTTGATTTTTTTTAAAATTTCGCCATGTTTTTCATTGATCTAGCCTCATTACAGTCAACCCTCGTTTAACGTCAGCCTCAAGAACCAGTTCTAAGGTGAGGTTAAGGGTTTACTTTGACTAAAAATTTAGTCAAGACCAAGCGAATTGGTCTATTTTCGGGTGACGTTAAATCAGGTAACGTTAATTAGAGAGTTGACTATTAATTCAAGCTGGAACTTTTGAACCTTGCGTTGACTGTAGTTTTAGCAAAAGCTAAGACGTTGCTGTAATCAGCAGGTAAGTCTGAATGTAGTGCTATTTGCGCTCCTTTTTTTCTTTTTTTTCTGCTCTTAAAGTGGCTCTTTTCGGCTTTCATCAAAGCTACTTTCTGTCTCTTCTTTTTAAGGTGCAATGATTGACACTTGTTTCATTAAATCAGATAATCGCGAAAGACTGTTTATTGCAGCAGTTACTACTTTTACTAGGCGCAACTACTTTTTTCCATCTACTAGTCCAATTTCTATTACTTGTACTAAAAAAATTGACGAAAGCGTTCAACCATAAGCAATTTTCATTCATTTTTGATTGCCATCTCCTTTTTTTGGTTAAAAGTCAATGTAAGTCGAAATTTGAGTGGATTTGCTTTTTAGCCTTTGGTCTACTTGGATATTTATTAGAGGCGACTTAACCTTTTTTACGCTTCTCCCATTCATTTCAATGCACAGTTTTTTCTTGTATTCTATTCTATGTTTCATATAAAATAATAGGCCTGGCCCCGGCCAGCCCAGCTCTCATATAGTCAAAAATAGTCAACAAATGCTGCATAGTCAACTAATTCATACCAAATTTTATTCCGAAAAAAAACATTTATCCGGCACTTTTCAAATGAGATTTTTCCACGCAGGCGAAAAATCGATTTAGCGGACAACTTTTCTGAATCTGCTCAGAAAATGCGCAGGGTTATACCGTTCACAATTCAAGTATATCCAGAAAGTTTTCCAACGGGTTTAAAAAAATATGGTCATTTAACAGCGATGTTATATTCTAAAACAAAAAAAACTGGAACTCAGTACAAGACTGTCAGCTTTTCTTTGAAAATAGTATGTTTAGACTTTGTTGACACTTTATGGCTGCAGTATACAATATCTATGGCTCTAAAATGGCCGAAATCATGCCCTAAAGCTGTTTTAGCTGCTTTAAACAAAAAGATGCTACAAAAAAATTTCAAGGCACTTTTTAACCCGTTTGTGCCGACGTGTACCGAAATGGTACATAAAATTTCCTTATTATTCCTTTGATTCAAATTGCATAAAAATTGAAATTTTTTTAACCATAATAATGTAGGTTTTTGGTAAAATTTGAGATTCTTCAGAAATTGCGTCTGTGGTTTGATGGTGAACAAGGTACACGGTGTAACTTAAATTAAAACTATTTTAGTTTGGAAAATTTTTCTTTCACAGTCACAGTAAGGCAAATAAAATCATATTTAAAAGCCATGAGTCTTGGATGTATAAAAAAATTATGATCTGCTCAGTGTTGTTTATTTTTGTGACTAGACATTGATTTCAAAAAAATACATTTTTTAAGTATGTACACGAAATTCAATATTCAAGTATGGATTGATCCATGTACTTTGATGGCTTATTGAATGTGGCTACGACTATAAAGCATTTAATGGGTGTGTGTGCGCATCTCAACTCCAAGCCCCTACAAAGCCAAACCCACATCTCCAAGAGATGCGCGTGCTTAATTACAGTCAAGCAGCATAACGTATACTTCAACTTAGTATACACTAGACTCGAGACTTGAATGTATCTTAGAGATAGATATTAGCAAGTCTAGTCTGAAAACAGACTTTTGCTGTCCCGTAAGAAAAATGTAGTAAAAACCACTATAAAAGGTAGCCTCCATTGGGGGATGGTGCGTAAATATAATTTTTTGGGAATACAAATCTATTTTCTATGCTCGTCGAATTTAACATGCAAACAAAAGGAAAATTTTTTATAACATTATCGACAAAACTGTGCGGTACCGCTTATTCTTTGAGATTGCCATAATAAGAGAGAGATTTAGTCCTTTTAAAAGAACCATCGCCGTTGCCGACAACGAGAATTTCACACGTTTGAATGCGCACGGGACAATTTTTTATTTCAACAATTTTCGGCACAATTTTTTCGAATGTGTTATAGTTTTAGAAATGAACTTACTTAGGATAAAGTAGTTTCACCTAAAAGTTACTAGGTAGTGTAGTGATAAACGATGGACAGCATATGAAGTGCACCCCCAGAAATGAGTATTAAAATAGAGGGGGATGTAGACATACCGAGGGTAATTCGCCGCTTCGCGGTGAAAGACCAGCACACTCCACATTGCGAGGAATTGGCGTTTTTTCAATATGTACCAGTTTGTTCGACAACTAGAGAACTCACACTGTTTGGAGGGGGATTTGTTGTTGATGCGTTTAATTCCGAATGTTGGCTCTGCTTTTTCAATGATTTAATTATTAGTTTACTGTAAAATAATTCTGAACATTTTCGGAATAAAAATAGTGTCCCGCGCGCCCTGCCAAACGTGTGAAATTCTCGTTGTCGGCGATGGTCTTTTAAAGCAGCTAAACAGCTTCAGGACACTATTATGGCCATTTTTTGGAGATTCTGTTCTTTATCCGTTGACTGTGACCGTCACTTTGTAAGAATTAAATAAAATCATTTCTCTTACAATCTAATATTTTGTCTTAATTACCAAAAGCACTGCTTATCACTGTTTCAAGCACACCAGAGCTCTTTGCAAAAAAGATTATTGGCCTGCTAAAGGCAAGAAAACGTTCATCTCCAAACATTGGCTGCTGGTGTCAGCTGGTGAGGAGTAATAACTATTCGCTGGCTAAGTCCACTGGATGGCCACTCCACCACCCTTCCTCTTCTTCAAAATGGACTCTGGTCTGGGGTTGCCTGCACAGAAATTCCATCTCACCACTTCACCAAGGCTGTGAAAAAGACCGATAGTGCACATTTATTGGACGACCAGAGACATGAAGGGATTCTGTCTATCCCACCACCAGACAGCCCATTTAATCCAGTGAGTGTGGGAGCTACCCCTTCTATGGTCTGCTTGCCCTCTAAGGCAGTCTCATAAAGCCTAGGCTTTAGGCAGAGTAGGTCGGAGAAAAGTCAGTTGTTTAAGAACAATTGTACTCGTCCATTCTTTTGCCTCCTTTTTTGTTCGGCTTACACAATAGATTTGAAGAAAAGCAGGTTTTTCATGAACTAATAGTTTATTTATTAAAAAATAAATGTGTGGTGAATGGAATTAAAAATTATATTATTTGTTCATGGCTGTAGACATTTCGGCTCAGTTTTTTGTCCACCTCTAAAGTTTTATTAAATTGACTTTGTTGAGACAAAAACTATGAAAAAAGATGGAAAATCATACCATGCAGTCCAGTTTGTACCAAGTTGCATTGCTTGTCATTTGTTCGTTATAATCTCTATTAATTTCTTGCCAAAAAGTAAAAATATGAACCCAAAATAACTTTTGTTTTTAATTTTTTCCAATATTGGATTTCATTGTGGTTCATAGTGAATTTATTTGTCGATTCTATGCATTCTAAAAAGGCTTATTTCGTTACTTTTGAAAAAAGAAAATAGTGTGAATTTTACAACATGAACGTTAAGCGAAGCTAGCAGATGTTATCATTTTTGAATTGATACCATTAAAACTTTTAACATTTTTCGCCGATTTTATGGAAATTAGAAAAGCAGCATGGTCCACTGCGAATCGAATTTTTCGTAGTTTTTTAGTGGTTTAGCTGCTTAGTAAATCTATCACATCTTTTTTATTTACTTTTTACTTTTCAATGTTGTATCAAGTATAAATCAACTTCGCAGTGTTTGCGAAATTATTTGTTGCATTCACTTATTGTGACCGACTTTTTAGGAATAAAAAAGAAGAGTGGTTTTTTGATGTTATTGGCTAAAGGGAACTTTTTTGGTGAGAAAGATGAGAGCACAAAGGGTGGACATCAAAAGGGGGCTTGTGTTACAGCCTGACACACTCACAGGTGTTTGCTGACTGCAGCTTGTTTGGAGGCAAAAGTACACTTTGCTGATGAATTTTTTTTGACAGCTAGCTTCATTTGGTGGTAGTGTCACTGAAAATAGCTATATGAAAATATGTTATAACCAAAAGTAAATTTTAAAGTCTCGTCTCTTTTTGTAGCGATCACTTTTTGTAGCGCAGTTAAAGAGCTACAAAACTATTTAACAGAATAATTTTCGAGTGAAAGAGTGTTGAGATATGGTCTTCAAAAAATGACTAAAATTATGGGTTTCTTCATTTTTTTGAACTTTGCTCATCTTTTTTAAAATCATGTCTTGACAATCTTAAATTCAAAAAAATCTGTAAACTAAACTCTGTAACCCTTGAACTGCGCTACATCATAGTGCGCAAATGTTATTATAATAAAACATGACCTTAATGAAGCTATCCACTTGTTAAAAAATAATGGTATTATTTGAATTATTCTTTTCATGATTAAAAATACATTTTCTTGAGAAATGACTGCAAACATAAGTGATCCAAATTTATTTAAAAAATTTAACTTAAAACATTGATTTAACAAGTTTTTCTGCAAAATTATAAAAAAGGACTTTTAAACATTTACCGTATTTTCTCTATTAAGGAACCCCTCTCTAATAATGAACCCCCCCCCCTCATATGCTTGACTAGGATTTTAGAGTTAAGGCCATTTTTGATTGACAATTTTGAGATTTTTCGGGGGTTGAAAAATAATGAACCCGGGTGCCTTAATAGAAAAAATACGGTAAGTTGTGCAAAACTGTTTTTTTGTTTGTAACAATAATAGCTGATATTGAAATAATTTTTGCCGACAAATTATGTACATAATGCCTATTCAAATCGAATTGGCGTAATGATATTGAGCTTTCTACTTTTCTATTTGCATCAAAGTATCTAGTAGCTAGGGATATGCTCTTTGTTTCTCTGTGTTTGTGTAGTCTTTTTTACTGCTTTACAATTTTTCTAGTCTGGACTAAGCAAACACCATTTTACTTCCTGAGTTTTTGTGCTTGGTCATTTTGTTTATGCAATGTCTAAACTACTTTTTGATTTTTTCAACATTTTTGACCAAAAGTTTAATAGCAAGCAATTCAAATGTTTTTATTGGATGATTTAACGATAGTTTTGCTGCTTCAATCATTGTCACCTTTACGATGCAATAAATAACATTTTTTGGTTTAAAATTCTTTTTTCTTTTAGGTCTTCTTCGCTCTGCTCCTTGGCTTGTGGTTGATGGATTAGCGCTCTTGCAAGTGCGTCTCTTTTGGTTCTAAGAGGTTGGCTTAATTTTATTTTTTGTTTCATCGAAAAGTATTTTTTAAACCAAATAGTTATTAAGATAAAATTAAGCAGAAATTTTTTAGGACAGGGGGTTGTAATGCCGCTTTTGACTTTTACACTGTTTTTAATTTACTACATTTTTCAAAATTATCCAGAGGAAAGACAGCTTAAATCCAGTTAGCTTACCTGGCTAACTCCATGAAAATGGGTCTAAATCAGGGCTCTCATCTCAAAATTTAAAAAATAAGTACATTTTTGAAGAAAATAAGATTTTGAACCAAAAAATAAATACATTTTCCAAAACACGTTAAAATCGGCTCAAACATTTTATTCTACAACAAAAAATAACATTTTCAAGCAAACAAAACCAAACGAAAGTACGCAACTTCACGAATTTTGACAATACGGCATAGACATTCATTAGAGCGACGTCTGGCAGGCTTCCTTCACTGTCGCTTGATTATGTAGAACTCACATCGATATTTAAAAAGACTGAATTGAAAAAGGGACCTTATAGGATATAGGGCAGGAGTACACTATTTGGGGCGGCCCAAATACCCAACACTATTTGGGCTAGTGCGTTTTTTCAAGGTCTAAGTATTTTTCAAGCCGTTTAAACGATGAAAACGGCCCAAAAAAGTGTGGAAGGACATTTTTCGAAAAAAATAAGTTTTTTTTTCGACTACCTTGGTCCTCCTGTGGTTTTTGGTCTATTTTTGCCTCGATACCTCTATGGTTCAGTCAAAGTGAACCCTCGATTCAGTGTCACCGGTGACGTTAAATCGAGAGTTCTATACCGAACTCTATACCAGACTCTGTACAAAAAAATATTGCCCACTTAAAAAATTTTTAACGAAGAACTGCGCCGCAGGCGAAAATTTTGAACAATTTGAATGTTTTCTTACATATTTTGGAGCCAAATCAATAAATAAGTACGAAATAAGTACACAAGGCGAAAATAAGTACAAATCTTATAAACAAGTACATTCGAATTTCGTAAAATTTGAAGTCTCTAAATAAGTACAAATCTTATAAATAAGTACAGATGAGAGCCCTGGTCTAAATGCTCCTTTTTTTTTAAATTTTAGCAAACTATTTTAGAGCAAATTGACTTTTTTACTTTTGCTGTTATTAACAAAAATTTAATGAAAAATAAGCTTTTAAGTAATAACTAATAATTTTTGTTTATTACCTATTCTTAAATAAACACTCATTATGTTTTAGAGTTTTTTTTTCAAAAAAAAAGATTTCAAAGCACGAAAAAAGCTTTTGACCAACATTTATTGGTTCCAAAATATTTAAAAAAGCCATTTTTGGATAATTGAATAAGAGCTGCTTTCTTTTCAAAATCAAAAAGGAACATTTTTGGTTAAAAATATTGCAGCAGCATTTTCAACGCTTTTTTGGGTCATTGCTTGCTGTCCTTGGCAGCTGTGGTGTTACTTGTCCTAGTGCCATGCCATTATTTAAATAGGGCGGACATATTTTGGTTTGGGAAATGCTTCTTCTTTTTCTTGGGCTACTAAAGTTGCTTATTTAGATAATTGTTTTAGATTTCGCCTTTTGCCTGAGAACAAGAAGACTTTCGCACGTTGGCTCAGTTCTGGAATAATCGTCTATGCAAATATTCCACTACTTTCATCGATTCCTAAATTAATTATTCTACGAAAATACTGTTTCCTGTAGCAGTATTTTAAATTTTGCTGATACACAATTATTTTTAATGTCGTCTTTTTTGAAGAAGCGGGTCAGAAGCTTGCTAAGGTAGGAATTTTCGAAAAGAGGAATTCCAAAAAAATTCAGTTTTAAAAATTCACTTAAAATTACATTCTTGTAAACAGCTTTCAATTAAAAAAAAATTAAAATCTAAAAAAAAATTGTCGTTCTGCTGTTCGTTTATAATTTGGATACAAAGAAAGAAAAAGTTAATTTAATTTAAGTTATTTGCTTTTTATCACTTAAATGACGGACGATTTATTACAGCCCAGATATTTTATTTTTTGCTTAACGTGTGGAACTTTTTTTGTAAAGTTCGTTTATAACACCTATAACTGTCTATTGTAACGCTTGTATTTAATTGAAATGTATTTAATTGGAAGAAATACTTTTTTTATGATGGTGTATCATCGATTTTTTATATCCCATCAGCATATATTCTTATCTAACATATTTAAGAAATTAATTTAATTTTCATGGGAAAAACTTTTGTTCTTTTTGCTTGAAGGCATATTTTTTACTTTTTTTTCGTTCTAAACATTAGTTTTGACAATAAATAATGTTATAACTGGTGTCCAAAAAGTTCGGAGCGGACTTTTAAGCTTAATTTTTGAAATGAAAATTATGCAATAAAAAAATTCCAAATATACAGTTTTGTTGCCCTGAGTCTCCTCTTTCCAATGGCATGTTTAACTTAGCTTGATTATTCTGGATAACTCACCATTTGGGTCCAAACACTTGTCTGGTCATTTTGAGAAGGTTACCCGCGTTTTCATCACTTTAACTGGTCAAATGTTTTATTGAATTTTGAGCGTCACGACAAAATTTTATCACCATGTTGTAGCGCAGCTCAAGAGCTACAAAACCCATATTACAGAATGATTTTTGAAAATCTAAGTATTGAGATATGGCCTTTTGGAAAAAATCATTTTCTTGAAAAAATGACGAAAACGCAAGTTTTTGCCAATTTTTCTGATTTTGGTCATTTTTTCAAGAAATTGATTTTTTCCAAAAGGCCATATCTCAATACTTAGATTTTCAAAAATCATTCTGTAATATGGGTTTTGTAGCTCTTGAGCTGCGCTACAACATGGTGATAAAATTTTGTCGTGACGCTCAAAATTCAATAAAACATTTGACCAGTTAAAGTGATGAAAACGCGGGTAACCTTCTCAAAATGACCAGACAAGTGTTTGGACCCAAATGGTGAGTTATCCAGAATAATCAGCTAAGTTAAATATGCCATTGGAAAGAGGAGACACAGGGCAACAAAACTGTATATTTGGAATTTTTTTATTGCATAATTTTCATTTCAAAAATTAAGCTTAAAAGTCCGCTCCGAACTTTTTGGACACCAGTTAAATAATGTTATTAAATGTCAAAAATTTTAGAGTATCCTAAATGGTATCCTAAAACTAGCTAAAAGTCAAAACATATTTATTATGACCCCAAACAACATGATTTTAGTGTCTTTTGCATTTCAATTGGTCTAGAAGTATGCTTAGCTTGGGTCCAGTCGAGAATTTTTTTTCAAGAATTGGTATGAAGGGTATATTGCTTCTTTATATCATTTTTTTGTTCACGTTTTAAGCTTTCAATATTATAGGCCATCATGGAAAAAAATATTTTTGTAAATTAGATACAAATGTGGTCATATGTGTTATCAACACACATTGCAAAAAATCACAAAAGTTAATCGCAAAAGTCGAAATTTTGGCTGTTAGGAATGTTAAAATAGTGTTTAAATATTTTTTGACGTATGAAACCTAGCTTATCTCTAAAATCACAAGTTTAGCAAAACAATTAGTTTATTAAGGATTTTAAACAATTTTAGAACAACTTTTTCTGCTCCAAGTACTGATTCTTGTCTAGACGATGTGCTAGATGACAAATACTCACCAGAGGATGAGAATCGAGCGGGAATAGCACCATCTGCTTCTAGCGAAGATTTTTCTCCAGTAGCTTCCACTATCTATGAAAGAATTTTGAACGGCAAAAATGGTAGGAGGGTGGAAGTACCCGAAGTGTATGCAGGTAAAACAGGACTAGGTAAGCAAAAAATTTTATGAATTTAAAAAACTATCTATGAAAATAACTTTAGACTTGCCAGTGATCCACTTAGCCAGACTATCTTCAGATATTCGCTCATGCTATACTGGACCAGATGGAGGACTCACTAAGGTGTGAACTTAAATTTTGTGACTTAAAAAGATCTTTACGAAAGCTTTGAAGTACTAGTAACAGCGGAACCCCCTCTTATTTTCTTTGTTCAACTCTATTTCCCGAATCCGTAATCAATTGTTTGCGGCCTACCTTCAAAGTTTGGAAAAATTGGTTTTTAGCTAAGAATTTTTCGTTTTGGAAAAAAAGAACTTTTGTGTAAATTGTCGATTTTTTTCTCAAAAACGTAAAGTTATCTGCAATTACGATCTGTGAAAAGCAAACTTACTCAGAATTGTCTTCTCTTTCAAATGACGCCAGAACTAAAATTTTGAAAAATTGAGGTAACATAAGTGGGCCCAAAATTACAGAAAACGGTTTTTAAGTAAACGCAAAAAAGCAGATCTTAAAGTACTGAGATTAAGCTGAGCTTATTCGGAAGTAACCATTGAGAGTAAAAGTTGAGAGTAAAAAAAGATGAAATTAAAACTATGGCTGAAAACACGCACCAAAATACTGATTTCCTGCAGTAAAATATTGATTTACCGCAGTAAATACATAAGTAAGAGTATTTCTCAGTGTTTTCCAAATTATGAAATTCATTTTTTTGGATCAACATGTAGCCCTAAATCTCTAGTTTCTAATCAGCTATCAATTGGCTCAATGTGATATGTGAAAGTGAGAGCACTAATGGTTGTGAAGAGAGTCAGTAATTTCATAAAAATGCATTTTCCTCAATTTTTTTCAAACAGAGAGCTGATATCTGCCAGTTGATAGCTCATTAGAAACTAGAGATTCAGGGCTAAATGTTGATTCGAAAAAATTAATTTTAAAATTTAGAAAACACTGAGAAATACTCTTGTTCATGTATTCACTGCGGGAAATCAGTATTTTGGTGCGTGAAATCAATTTTAGCCTTAAAACTATTAGAGTGTGGGTCAATGGAGGAATACTTGACATTTTTTCAATTTAATATTTTTTAGGTCCAGCAAATGCGTCAACAACCCATCATAAAAATGGTAAAACTGTGTAACTCACTTTTTGTCATATTTGCTCATCAAATAAATTTCCAGGCGAATCTTGACGACGAACTTAGTCTATCCATGGAAGAAGAAAACGACGAAGAAGAACAAGATCTGGATTTAGAAAATCACCTGAACGAAGAATTCCTCTCGACCATGACTTATCAACTAAAATGACAATGAAATCTAACAAAACTACGCCTACTGCTCTTAATGGCCATGCTTCACATAATTTTCAACTTAACGGAAATGAATCTACTTCGCTGGCAATGACCAACTCTTGCTCTCTGGAGGCTCTTGGCTTTACTCAAACTGATTTGTTGCCTGGGACTAGCACAAGTAGAGATTTTTTATTCGCTAAAAAGCATGTAAACAATTTTTTAGACAATTTTAACTGGAAATCTTGGGATGAAGAAAAGGCTTATGGACTATCGACTTCGTTGTATGAAAAGCATCCCGTCACAGGCACTAACGCAGGGACTCCTATAGCTGATGTCTTTGGAATAATAGCACGTGATAACAATTGCATATTGGCTTTGGCAGATGGTGTTAATTGGGGTGAAGGTGCAAGATTGGCAGCTAGATGTGCTATCCGAGGTGCTATTGATCACTTGAATTCGGCTGTGGAAAAGAATAATTTTGAGAATACTACGGTAGGGTATATTGTTTCAAGGAGTTTATAGTTGTGTTTTCCAGCTCGGGTAATTTCGGTGTTTAAATCCTGCTCTTTCTGCTCCTATCCGGAATTTGGGGATAGGGTTTGAAAATTTCCAGTCCTAGCGAAATTCAACTGTATGACTCCAAAATTTTGAGTTCTATTTGAATTTGGGTACTTAAACAAACCAGAGTAACAAGTGTTTACAAAATCATTTTTGTCCAGGATGTGTTCCACTCACTTCTCGGTGCTTTTCACGCAGCTCATGCCTTGATTTTACAAGAAGGGGGCGCTCTAACCACACTTTGTGTAGCTCTGGTAGCTCCTGTTAGGAATTCAGAGAGCAGCGTACTATGTGTTTGCAATGTGGGTGATTCTCTGTGCTTTGTCTTCAACCCGTTGTATGGTGTTAGGGAGGTAGGCCTTTTTCTGGTTAAACTAGGACTGCAAAATGTATTTTATATTTGTTCTCCAGGTGACATTAGCTTCCCATGACATTGGTCTGAATCGAGATATGCGCGACGCCGGCGGAGCAGTATGTTTCTATATTCAAATTCTGAATTAATTTTGAAACAGTGAAGTTGAAGATAAAAGCACGGATTTTCAAAACGCCCAGAATGTTTCTTTTAGCTTTTGGCAGAAAGTTTTGGGCAAGATTAAAAACTAACAAAAAAATTTCACTGATTTCGAACGTTCACAACTGTTTTTCTTAAAGGGGGGGGGTAAAAGCCATTTAGGTTTGAAAAAGTGGCTTCCGTGGCGCAGTGCGTAAGTGCTCGCGTTTTTCGGCCCAAAGTGGTGTTTTTTTAATGTTGCAGGTTCAATCCCACGTAGTGGCACATTATTTTTTTTGGCTTTTTTGGCCAGTTTAGAGGTAATTTGGGTCGCTGATCCCGATTCTGGCGTCAAAAAAGTCTAATTACCTTTAAACTGCCCGAAAAAAGCCAAAAAAATAGTGTGCCCCTACGCAGTGCTGGCATTTCGAAATTTCCGGCTCCGGATCTGGCTCCCGGCTCCGTTGGGGCAAATTTCTCGCTCCGGATCTGGCTCCCAGCTCCGGGAGGCAAAATTTCCGGCTCCGGATCTAGCTCCCGGCTCCGGGAGGTAAAATTTTCCTCTCCGGATCTGGCTCCCGGCTCTGGGAGGCAAAATTTTCCGCTCCGGATCTGGCTTCGACTCGGAGCCGGAGCCGGAGCGGAGCCGGATCCAGAGCGGGAGCAGAGCGGCTCTGGCTCCGGTGCAAGAAAGTGTCAACAAAATATCTGATAGAATGAGCCATATAAACAAAAATATGACAACAAGTACAGTACAGGAACACAGTGATAACGAATAAATTGGGTACGTTCTCTATTTATTGCACGATAACAAACACACAAACCCTCACAAATCAATTAAATCTCCGGCCAGGGTCAGCAGCACTTTCTCTCGAATGTAGCTCTCTGAAGTAGATCCTTTATGCCCGCTAGAGTGTAGGGTGACTTGACTGAAAACGCGTTCCACACATGCCGAGGTAGCAGGGACACCGAGAATTGATTTGGCCAAATGCGATGATGATGAGCTAAATATAGAAAGTAGAGGGTTGAAAATGATGGAAGGATGATTGGCGAGAACTAAATAGCAAAAGTAGCATGAGGATTTCAACATTTACTCGGGTTTAATTTTATGGACATTCCATAAGCGAAGATTTTTCGTCACAATACGAATTTCTATTTAAAAGTACATTTTATATCCAAACTTTTCGGGCAACTAAATTAACGAAAAACTGGCTCCAAAATGGCTCCGGGAATTCAAATTTCCCGCTCCGGATCTGGCTCCCGGCTTCGTCGGGGCAAATTTTTCGCTCCGGATCTGGCTCCCGGCTCCCATCATTTAAATTTTCCGCTCCGGATCTGGCTCCCGGCTCCGGGAGGCGAAATTTTTCGCTCCGGATCTGGCTCCGGCTCGGAGCCGGAGCCGGAGCGGAGCCAGAGCGGAGCCGGAGCGGAGCGGATTGCCAGCACTGCCCCTACGTGGGTTTGAACCTGCAACACTGAAAAAACACCATTTTGGGCCAGAAAACGCGAGCAATTACGCACTGCGCCATGGAAGCCACTTTTTCAAACCTAAATGGCTTTTCAAACCTAAATGGCTTCAAAAATTTGCCCCAGCTTTGTACAGCAGATCTAGGGCTATATTTTGGTATATGACTCATCCTCTGAAATGCAAACCTCCACATTGTCATCACACAAAAAGGAAGTTTCATGTACCTTTTTGCACTTACGTCTGGCCTGTACTGAAATTTTCGAAGAGAAAATTATAAATCTGATATTTATGACCTTGACCCACTTTTTGATTTTATGTCGAATGAGCTAAAAATAAAAAATTTCGAAAAATTGAAAAATCGAAACTGTCGGGAGGTGCGGTTGAACTCGTGACTTCAAGAAAAAAGCCCTATTTGCTATGTAAAGTGGTGTGACGGAAAGCTCTACCTACTGCGCCATGCAAACACGTCTGAAAAGCGGCTGGAAACATTTTCGGGCGTTTTGAAAAGCAGTGAAGTGTAGAGACATTACATTTATACTGAACTGCTTAGCAACACAGATAAACATAAATTAGGACAGAATCAAGTTTAGCATAAAAGTTGAGACTTCATAATTTAACTTAACTGAAGAGACAATACAGTTTACAGTTAAACATAAATTCAGAAAAAAACACTGAAACAAAGTGTAAAAACTTAAGTCAAAACTGAAACATAAGTCAAAATAACTCACCGTATTCTCTCTAATAGAACCACACCCCCTAATTCAAAATCGTGTTTGTAGCATTGCGTTTTTGACCCACTTTTTGAAAACTTCGTTTTTCTCACCTCTCAACCTGTAGCCAGTGAGATGAGCTACAAATTGAAAGTAACTTGTATGAGAGTAATCTTCAAAAAGTTTGTCAAAAACACATGGCCGAAAAGACGATTTTGAATTAGGGGGTGTGGTTCTATTAGAGAGAAAACGGTACTAGAAAAAGAAGACCCACACAGTTCTCATGAAGTCAGTTAACTTGCCAAAAAAGGACAAAGCTTTTTTCTGCTACTGCAAATAGACTTTTTTTGCTGCAAATCGGCTTTTTTGCTACAAAAAATATTTTTTGCAGCTTAGAAGTCTTTTTTGAAGCAAAAAAAGCTTTGTCCAGCTAACTTTCTAGCATACAACAACCCCATTTTGAAAAAAAACCCCAGGTCTCTCGAGTTGAAACTTCGTTTGCTTCCTAATCATGTGATTTATTTTTAGCTTGGCCCAGTAGACGGTAGAAATCCTCAGCTTCATAATCTTACTTGTTCTATGACTTTTGTTGAAGAAGGTTTGAAATTTTTACTTTTGGCTATGTATCTTTGCAATTTTAATAATTCTTACAGGAGATCTCGTTTTTATCACCTCAGATGGAGTATCCGACAATTTTGACCCAGTGGTTGGCAAGTTCTGTGTTATTAAAAGGCTGGATACAGAGAAAGAAAACTTCCGTGTACCGCTAGATCACAAGACTTCTTCGCAGCCAAGAATGTAAGTTTCGTTACAGTTTAGCGGTCTTATTACGAGCAATAAGTTCATAATTTTTGATGGAAGCCTGGTGTCGGGTGCTTGAGATGCCATAGCTCTGCGATTTTTTAGTAATCTTGTCTGTTTTCATAGTTCTTTTCCCCGAAAAAACATAAATTTACAACAGTTGGACAGAAAAAATAAAGAAGGTTCGAGGTGCTTTTAACCTTAAATTTAAACATCTTTTTTTCTAACTCCATAGAACTAAGCTATTAACTATTTAAGTAAAGCTGCATGAAACGGTAATCTAAATGCAAAATTCTTTCTATTTATATCCCTACCACGGAATCTCACAATTTTTAAAATGAGTTTTGTCACAAATTTTAATTTTGTATGAAGTCAGCTAGCTTTTTTATTTTTTATTACACCTGATACCCCAAACGAAATCTGAGGATATCCTCTTTCAGAATATACAGACCAGGTAGCTACCTGAAAGTGACAAAGTAAATCTATTTTAAAATTTAAAATTTGATTAAAAATTTTTTCTATTTTAAAAAGATCAAAGAGAAACAGGTAATCAATGATCAAACTTTATTTCACGGTCAAGTCGAATTGGCTGGGAGAGTAAACCAACTAGAACTTCTATAAAGACTGCCTATGAAATCATTAACAAGTTTTAAGAGTAAAGAACTTACAGTAACGAGCGCATGGCAACATAAAGCTGAAATCAATTCCAAGGATACTCAAGTCAAAGCAATAATAAAATAATATGTTGCATGAAAAGGATTGAAAAAGAAATTTTTGGTTACATTATTATTGTTGAAATATGAAAAAATTAGGCATTAATCAACCACTGACTCATTTTTATGGAATTCAGGGGCACAAACGCTTTCCACAAGACCAAGTCGGTGCCAGCCACCTCCTCGTGTGCCATATCTCTCAGCTCTACCCTGCTCCCAAACGTTGCACTGCTACATTGCCGTGTGTCGATGCTTTAGAGAGACACGAGCTTATGCTCCTAAGGATGGCTGATGTCATTCCTAATGGGTAAGTCCCTAATCCAGCTGATCAAAAAATCCATTTTTCTTCAGGCTAAATGCCTGTCACAGATTTCGAAACCAATCCAGGAACAATTCTACTAGTTTTGTAAATGGTTACCCGTCTTCTAGTGCATCCACGGCGAGTTCTGCTCAAAGTCCTTACTACGCTGGCAACGGAGTGGATTCGACACAACCTGACAATAATACTAATTCCGCTTCTTCAAATGCTATCACGGCTTCGGAGCTATGCAAAAACTTGATCCAATTTGCTTACCACTTATCAGCGTAAGTGTTTGACTCTAATTTGTGGCCAATAAATTTGAAATTGAAATCTTTTGTAATTTGCAGAGCCAAAAGAAAAACCTTAGAAGACCCTGAGCTATACAGAACCAGAACCCATTCCAAGACTGAGGAGCGTCTAAGAAGGAAAATGATCCGCAACATGATCATGGAGTATATTTTTTTTCTTCAGCCTGTTTAAAATTTTTTAAATCTCAACTTTTTACAGAATGCCAGGAAAGCTCGACCACGCTTCGGTTGTGGCTTACCGAGTTGGTGCATGGAAAACTCGACAATCTCAACAAAACAATGTTGCTGTGCAACCATCCGGACATCCAAACCATTCAGTAAACGGTCTATCCACTCCTTTAGCTGTGTTTGACAACCAGCCAGCTCTAAATGGTTACCACAGTCACACCATGCCTCGAAAAAGGATTGAGCAAGAAAATGAACATGAAGAACAGCAACCAGCAAGTGTGCGCAATAACATTAACTGCTCATTGATTTTAAAAAAGAATGCCCAAAAGGAGCTTGTCACCAAGGTAGAGATTTTTTCCTGAGAAGTATTGTCAATAAAGGTAAATTTTAGACACTGGTTGAGAGCGGAGAAACAGCTGTTACTGGTAGGAGACGGCTCAATCTTGATATACCTCCTGAGTTGCAGAGCGAAATAAATTTTTCTCCTGATCATTCAAGAAGAAGTCCATATGAAGAGCAGGCGGTTGGTGATTAAATTTTTTTTCATAGAAAATCGAGTTTGCGAAGAACAGCCCAACTTAAAGGGGCATATCAGCGCGTTACACTGGCAATTTCAAATTTTCAAAAGGCGGGGACCAGGCATATTTAAACGAGCATTATTTTTAAATACAAATTTGTCATTTTATATAAAAAGCTATGCATCATGTTGGAACCGAACCCACGCATGTCATTAGGCTGACACTGTGCTTTTCATAACTTATTGCTCTTTACAGAATAACAAATTTGCATTTAAAAATAATTCTGGTTTGATTATGGCTGGTCCCCGCCTTTTGCAAATTTGAAATTGACCGTGTAACGCGCTGCTATGCCCCTTTAACCAGCTTATGTAAAATGATAAAGGTGCATACCAGCGCGTTACACCGCAAATTAAGGCGGGGTCCAACAAGTTTTCAAAAATTCCCCTTGTTTTCAATCATTTCATGTCAAATCTGATATTTATGACCTTATTCTACTTTTAAAAAGTAGGCAGAAAACTTTCGTCTGATCAGGTATAACACTTATAGAAAACGGTCATGAGAGAATCAAATTGCTGTTCCCCGCCTTAATTGCAGTGTAACGCGCTGTTATTCCCCTTTCAAAAAAAATAAGAAGGTCTTTTGAAAATAAATTTTACGACGTCTCAAAGCACATAATGAACACCATAAGATCTTTGTAATCTTGATTTTTCCATGCAAGGTGCATTTTATGACGGCGTAAATCTAACAAAGCTTACTAAAAATGATTTGTGTAGCTGTTACGCAAGCATTGATTTTTCTTATGTCTTATAGATCCACCCTTATCCATTATAATTTTAGGGCAGTTTTGAATCAGCAATGGAACCCTTGCTTCTTGAACTCAAACAAGAAGACATTAGTGGCAGAAAGACATATAACCACAGCAAAAGTATGGCTTTGGAAGCCATTCTTAACCAAACTGTAGACAGCCCACCCGCATCTACTACAGAGAGTGTGATCAGACCTAAGAAAAAGAGGCACGCCAGAGGCAGTCTCAACAGACATACTTTGGGCGTGGATGTGACATGGTTCAAGGACTTTAAGAATTTGGTGACCAAAAGCAGCAAATCCTCATCCGCAGCTCAAGAGCATGATCCGCCACCTACTACGCCACTGCCAATACCTCATACAAACTCAGCCAGAACTGAATCTCATGCTTCCCCATACGACATGGAGCCATCTTACCCGAAGTAAAAATTTTAATCAATAATTTTTCCCAAATATTATTTTTTACTTGGAATTTATATGATATGGACCTTGAAAATTGCTGGGCTTGACTAAAATCACGACAATTAGAAAAACACCTACAAATGTTTTGCTGTTGCACTCAAATCTCCAAAAAAATTTTTGTTTTCATGTAGGCCGAGGCGTAGCCAGAAAAATCTGACGGGGGGGGGGGTGTGGTGCTAAAGCCCCCCGAGAGGTCATTTTCCCTACACCGTTTTCGAGTTTTATAGTGTTTTTATTTAACAATTTTTTTCGAAAAACCTGACGGGGCAGGACCTATAGCCCCCTCAGCCCCCTTGGCTACGACCATGCATGTAGGGCCTGAAAATTTTAAATTTTTTCGACGTGTGGTTTAATAAAGGGCAATACTTTTTTTTTTGTCACAGATTCACTTTTTTTTGTAATAAATAAATATTAAGTGTAAATATTTTCAGCGCTGATTTCAACACTAACCTGAACGAAACCTCACCGACAAAGTTCAACACACAGCCAAGAAACTCCAGCTCGAATAACTTTTCGTTAAGGAAATTGCGTGGGCTTATTCGACAAAACAGGAGTGGAGGGAGCTGTGCATCGGCTTACGAGAGTGTAGAATACCTTAATGCTTCTACGCCATCTACACCTACTTCAACAGTTATCCCAGGACTGTCTGGGGATGTCCCTCCAATACCGCCTCACCGAACACATGTATCCACCAGAGTTTAAGCTTCAGGAGTAAAAGAGGCCAAAAAAATGATGTGAAAAATGTTAAAGAGACTTAAATTGACTACTATAATAATCAGGTCTTTCCTTGAATATCTTTCGGTCTAATCTTACTTGTCGACGACTTAACAAAAGGGTTTAGAAAACCCTTTTGTATGAAAACCCTATGAAAACCCTTTTACCCAAATATATGCCAAAGACCACGAAAAAAATTCGTAAGACATTTGTAGGGGGGGATATTCTACACTAGTGCAAAAAAACTTTTTTTGTGCAAATATTTTTTTTGTATTATTAATAAAATAATCCATTTGAATGAAAATTTGGCTGTACACCGAAATATACACCGATTTTTTCAACTTTTTCAAAGAAAAATTATTGGACGATATTTGCGATATCTTATATTTTTTAAAAAGAGTTTACTGAAAAAAAACTTATTTAAGATATAATGAGTTTATAGAATATATAATTCAAGCTAATTAAAAATTTTACAATTAAAAGGCCTAATATTTTTTTTTGAAAATGTTGAAAAAATCGGTGCCCTCTACACCCCCCCCCCCCAAGTACATAAGTTCCTGATTTTAGTTAGGGTTTCTTCTTTTATTATTTTCGCTGGGTAGACTCATTCTAGACCCTAACCCTCTCATTTACTTCATGTTTTTTGACTATCTGGTAATAAATATTTTATTGTACAACTTTTATTTTTGTACAGCAACAACAATCATATGAAAAATAACAATCTAGCTTATTGAATCTGTACTAGCCATATTTAATTTGATCGAATTCTTGCCCATTTAAGATTACTGAGCTAGCATCTGCGTGTTGTTGAGCTTCTCGGAAAGTTGATTGGCAAATCTCTGTCTGTATCCTGCTGATACAAAGTCTAGTAGCTGGTAGATCGTCTCAAAGTATTTGGAATGCAGCTCTAGTTTACGAAAGTCTCCGTACATGCAGTCCTAAAAACCAATTATAATTAAATTCCGTATGATTAAAGACATCTTATTTTGGGCGAAAAAACACAAGTAAATTTTTGAAAAATAAAAAAATAATTTTTGGGCAGTGAGCCCATCAGAATCCCATTTCGATCGGTTCAATCGCTCAGAATGTAAGCCTGAACTAGTCATTTGCGGGGATTCTGAATGGTCAAAAGTTAGATTCTGAGCGATATGCTATCCGCACTATGGACAGGTGTAACTGTATGGGAGTGCCTAAACCCTAAATTGCGCTCTCAATTCTAATCTGTCCAAATTTTTTCGCAATTATCTATGATAATAATAGCCAATATGTATGATAGAAACAAAAACCCTCTGCTCGACTGAGCTTTTGACCGGCTGCTGCTAACTATAAAAGTAACAAAAATATAATTTCACAGTTTTCGACTTTTTTGAAGACAATGCGGTAGAATGGATGGTGTTTCCGAGCACAATCAAGGGTCATTGTCTCATAGAGTAAAAGTCCAGGATTAAATCGAGTAAGGAAGGGGCGGGGGTTTCATTGTTTCATTGTATCAAGAACACCTTACCTGCCGATCCGAGCAAATACGCCATCCCTTCTGTGTTAGTTCTAAGCAGTAACATTCTCCTGTAAAAATATGATTATTCAAAAGATGAAAAAGCCAAATTTGAAAACTAACCTTCTACTGTGACCAGATTTAGAAATATAAGCTCGGGTGTTCGAGTCAAAACTTCACTTATACAGATGGAATGAACAAACGAAGATATTTCTCTCACAGCAGCAAATGCTTCAGTTTCCAATAACGACATGTTAGTTGAGTTTGCACAGGACTCACAACCAGTACTTCGTAGATTGGAAAGTGGTGTAGACGATCTACAATTTGGCAAGGTTACAGCAATAACAGCGTAAACAAACACTAACCTTGAAATTTCCGGAGAAGAATTATCCGCATTGTTACCAACACTGTTCATTTTGCCCAGATACCTGAAAAATGAATGTAAAGTCTGAATACAACGAGATTTCAGCCAAGCTTTCATTTAAGGACTCGCTCGGTAGACTCAATATGGCTGGTGGTTAGAAAAGTAGCTATACTTTGGATTGTCCCTCTACGGTCAGTCTCAAGAGCGGGGGGGGGGGGGTGGTTCTGTAAGAGTGAAAAGAGCATTTTTCGACTTTTTTTAGCGGTTAGCTGTATCCGTAATGTTCGTTAGAACCGATCAAATAGAAACTTTCGACGGTAAATTATCGATTCGCGACCACTTTTTACCTAACTTTGGAACCTTAGATAATAGTTAGATAATTTTGTCTGTCAAAGTTTTTCAAAGGGAGTAACATGTTTCGTAGGATTTGTGACCATTATTACTTTCTTCTCCTAAGCTGGATTTTTATACTTAATGACTTAGCTGTGAATATATTCCTTGGCCAACTTTTTGCAGATAATCCGAAAACGTTATCAGAATACAGATGTCTTTAGAAAAATCTCAAGAAAAACACAAAAATTGACAAAAACATTCATCCGGTATTTCCCTCACATACCCTTTTCACATTCAAAGTTGTGTTCTTGTCATTGTTTTTGGCTGCTTTTTTGCACACCTAGTCAGCAAGTTAGCCCTGAGATGATTACTAAGGCAATAGGTCACATTTTGAGTGGTAAGTTGCCTAACAACTACCGAAAAGAAGGAAACCAAAATGAAAAGCCATACCACAGGAGTTCGAAATAGGTACGTTATGGAAAGAGATAGGAATTTCTTGTTCAATTTTCGTGTTTTTCATGAGATTTTTCTACAGTCATCTGTATTCGGTTAATGTTTTCGGATTCTATGCAAAAAGATAGCCGAGCCGACACATCAAAGTTACCATCTGCCCACAACACAGGCATCGTGGATTTTGTTGAAATTTTTTATTCAATTTGTGTTGTTCACATTTTTTCAGTTATATGCATTTAGTATTCCAAATTACCGCTAAAATCTAGCAAATATTTTGGTAGTAAAAATCTAGATGTTATAACAGTAAGTATTTGGAAATAATCAAAAAACAATCGAAAAATTTGTTGCGGTTTTTAAAATAACACTTGAGAGGATTTCTTGCAAGCCTAAAAAATTGCAAAAAAATAACCGGGTAACCAATTCAAAAAAACCCCTTCCCTCCGTTGAGGATTAGAGCCTCACTCACCTACTTTAAATCATATCTTATCTCCCCGGAATTTTTCTCGGTTTCAGGAAGACATTTAAAAAAATTATGGTCAAAATGGTGCATTTGCAATCTAAAGTCCTAAAGGTTAAATTTAAAATTGTCACGAATCGATAGTTTTCTCTATCTACTATTAGTTAAAGCAGGCTCTTCGAAAGATTCTTGCCTTTTTAATTTTTTTATTTATCTTTTGCTTGGGCTTCAGGCATTCTGAAATACCGTATTTTCTCTATTAATGAACCCCTATCTAATAATGAACCCCTCTCTAATAATGAACCCCTCTAGCAAGAGGTTGAAAAATAATGAACCCCTCTCTAATAATGAACCCCCCTCATAACTGAAAGAAGACGATTGACACAAAGCAGAAATTTCTATTCATCCACTATCAAAAATCTCATACACCAACAAGAAATTCTACATCATCTTGAAGATTATCCAGATTAACTTCGTTCTCATCATCAGACATTCCGGCTCCTTTCTCGCCGCTGCAACTATCTTGCGCCAATTACTTCGATTAAATGCTTTTGAGAAGCTCCAGACTTCTAGTACTGAATGATCCCTCCACCTTGAAGCATGCAATTTTGTCGTCTCCTGATCTATCCGTCGGTATCGTGAGCGCGCTCACTGAAAACACAAAATAATCAAAGCTCACACTATACCAAATATGAGCCTTTAAAAGATTTGATAATCATGTTTTTGCTGAGGTCCTGTCAAGCGCTATCTACTTAATCCAATACCACTTCCAATAACGGTGCTTCCGGGTTTCCTGCAGCTGTGTATTCTTGCCGATCTCCGTTGCTCATCCGAGTGGCGTAATAGAGGCGAATCTTTTCCTTGAAGGGATTGTTCCATCAGACATCTGGGGCCTGGGAAAGATAACAATTGAAGAAAGCATTAAAATGAAAAAAGGTGCCTAGATGAACTTTGCACATCCTCCTGGATGTAAGCCGGTCCCGGAAAATTTTCGTAATACGGTATTAACTAAAGAAGTGTGTACTTCAAAAAGCTAACCTCTTGACCACTGACATCCTGTCCTATTTGCTCTTCTTCATCTCGCAGAATGGCCTCGCGCTCCAAGTTGTTGTTTCATTCCTGCAGCGCCTTGCTCTGCGCTTGCTGATCTTCGTTTAAGCGCATCTGAAAGGAGCGAGATGATCATGGAATAACAACCAAGTACACATCAGCTATTGAACAACAGACAAAACCGTACTGGTGAAAATAATTAGACAGTCTGCACAACACTTTCGCGGCTCAAAATTTTTCAGTGACTCTGCGGTTAGTTGTTTGTAAAATAATGAACCCCTATCTAATAATGAACCCCTCTCTAATAATGAACCCCCTCCGAGAGGGGTTGAAAAATAATGAACCCGGGTTCATTAATAGAGAAAATACGGTAAGTATATTTTGTCACTTTTGGGGTGGGAATAAGTAGAGATCACACGTTGACAAAACATTAAGAAAATATTTTGTAGTACTATGTTTTTCGAAATATTTGCACGCAAAGAATATACATGTGCTGATATGCCCAACTGTACGAAAACAAATATTTCAACAGTTTATTGACAATAAAACATCTACACATCTACAACACAAATTATTGAGCGCATCGAAAAAAAACCTATTGGTCCAAGGAGACTGCAGAACTGCGCACAATTACTGCAGCCTTCTTTCTCAAAATTTTTACACCTTTCAAAACAAGAACAACAAAATCAATGAAAAAATTGGGATGGTACTTTTCTAACATAAATTTAGTCGATGCCTTGTTTTATCAACTGTAATTTTTATATGGCCATTGGATACTATAGGTACTCAGACTTTTTTCACACTCTGTGTAGCTAATACTTTTAGGGCAAAAACTTACCTTAAATTTAATTTAGTTTTCTTGATACAAAAAGTTTATTTGAATAAACAAAGCCACATTCTGTCATGAATGGAATTATATTTTCACAAAAAAGCATTAGGCACGAAATCGCCAACGTGGATCAGAATGAAAGTGTTGGCCAAAATAATATATCTAAGTAAGGTCACAAGTATGGAATAGAGGATATGTGAGCATTAAATTAGGGCTGAAAACATGATTGAGAATATTGTCAGTGATAATCTCGATTCTTATCCACTTTCGAAAATGTCTTTAATTTTTTTCAGCATTTAGTTGAGTTGATCAAACTTTGATTGACGTTGATCAAGCAAAACTCGAACTGTTCGAGTGCACCATTTTGTTTACAGATATTTGTGGAAGTTACCAAAGAACCGATTGAGATTGAGAGAACACTATATAAATGCTTTTTGCTACATTCTTATGGAATTGTCTGAAATATTTTTACTGATTCTTACCAAAACATAGATTATTGCCGGGAATATTCTCAAAAACATCCTTATAGATAAAAAAAACTTAAAAAGCATCTTCTGATTAATTTATAACATTATTTTCGGCAGACAACATTGACTGTATAAATACAAAATTAGAAAAAATGAAAATATGGAGCAATAAGTTTGGAAGGATGTATAGCACACAAATTAAGTTGCAATAATAAAATTAAGTAAAAGTCACAGTGGCAGACTACGAAAAATTGTCGATGAAGTAATAAGGAAATTCACAAACATTCTACCCGTAAGGCTCAACTCATAAAGTTTAGAATGACAGACAAAAAAGGAAATTTTCAGAGAATAAAAGATAAGTAAATCAGTAAGACAAATTGAAAAATGCCTTTTTCTTAGAGAAATACGCAAAGTTTTTTTTTCGTTGATCCTAGGACATTCAGAAATTTTTGTCAAAATAGAATCATTGAGATGTGTATATAACAATGTATCTAACAATCCGTAGAACAGAACACAGGATTTTTAGCAGCCAATAATTGGCCATACTGCATCAAAATCTTTTTCATAGATGCCAAATGGGATGAGAATTCGGCAGGTAGCATATTTTCACCATTGGCTTCATAGTCAGCACCAAATTCATAGGCAAAAACTTGATGTTTGGCAGTCACAAAGAAGGCTTGAATAACTTTTTGCCTCCTTCGCTAAAACCTATGCACATGCAAAGTTTGAAGCGGGTCTCCGGGAAGTTGATCTGCAATTCGAAAGATGTTGATAGGAAAGTATTTTATAGTAATTTTTTGGCTACTTATTTAGTTGCAAAAGCTAAAAAAGCTAGGAATTTCACTAACGCTAGCCAAATCAGTCAATAAATTTTGAAAGCTTTTAAAAAAAAGCTACAACCATTGTTTATAATTTAAATTTTTGAACTACATACCGTATATCTTCTAATAGGACCCATGGAACCTTATTTTTCAACCCCTCTTTGGAGGTGGGGCCTTATTAGAAGATGCCTTTTTGGCTTTATTAGGCCTTATTTAAGGTGGGGTCTTTTTTTAAACGCCTTTTTGGCCTTATTAGGCCTTATACCGAGGGCTGAAAAAAAAGGAACAGAAGAGAGAAGATACATCAAAGAAACACCTCTCAAGAGGTGGGGCCTTATTAAAAGGACTGCCCAGCGATTGGGTACACATTGTGATTGGGTACAGCGGTTGGGTACAATTGTGATTGGGTACAGCGGTTGGGTACAATTGCGGTTGGGTACAGCGATTGGGTACAGTTTAAAAATTAGTTTTCAATTTATTTAGTCCCACCTAGAGTTGTAGAAATTCCCGGAAATATAGAAACCCGGGAATATTCCCGGGAATATTCCCGGGAATATTGGGAAACATTGGAAACATAGGGAAATATAGGAAATCTGGCTTTCTTTTCAATTTTTAAAGTCCTGAATGAATTGTACCTATACAACACAACAGCTTTATTTACACTCTCAATCGAACATAAACATATCGTCATCAGTGCAACATACATCTTCATTTTCTTGTTGCAACTTTTCCACCAGCTCTTCTTGCGCTACCTCCGCTTCCTCATCGCTAGCCAATTTGAATAGATGAGCATATTCCAACATGAGATTGTGCTTGATGTAAACAACCTGGCTGACTGTGTCGACGTGCATTCTACAAATTTAAAATAAGAGGGAGTTCATGAAAATCATGTCACTTACCGATTTCTGAGCTTTGTGTGAATCGCGCCCCTCAGAGACCAATTTCTTTCTGTCGCTGCACTCGTGATCGGGATGTTTGAAAGCATGTGTGCTGCCTTGGCCAGCAAAGTGTCGGAGAACCAGGCCTGCCACCATTCCGCTGCATTCATTGTTTCTGTCGCGTCCCAGGCATAAGGTCGCTTATCCTTGTAGAAGACACCAGTGCCGGCAATTCACTGTCCGAATTCCGCCATGAGCTACAAAAAAGCATTCATCACAGTATCATAAATTATTCCATCATTACCTGTTGCTCCCTTCCTGCAAACATCAGATTCTTTGCCAGCTTGTTGGCTAGTAGCTCGATTGCTGCTTGCTTCTCTTCTTCGCTCAGGCTCCGTCCTCTGTCGCCCGGCTCCATTAGATCCATGAGGTACGCGACGTCTGTCCTTCCGAACTCTTCTCTGTTCTCAAGCATCTGAAGCATTTGCGGCTAGAAATTATTTGACAAATCAAATAGTACCTCCAATATTTCCTGCTGCAACGGACCACCAAGATCGCCTTCTACCACCGCCTGCTTCGCATCAACGTACGCTTTTTTGATCATCTTGTAAGCGCCTCTCGAATCCATTTCGTTGCCCTCGATGCGAGTGATGGAGTCGGCCAGTGGCCTGAGAATTTCCTTTGTACGATTGAGGGTTGGCCAGAAGAATTCATCCGAGCATAGCAAGACACGCAGATTTCTGAGAACATCGTCCACAGGCAAGCTTGCATCCCAGACAGCACTTTTCAAGCACGCTTCATTGGCGGAGATGGAAGAGACAAGTTTAGCATAAGTTCCCCATCGAGTCTTGATCGGCAGCTGAAGAAGTGTAGACGATCCATTCATTACCAGCTGAATGTTGGAGAGGACACATTGAGGTACAGACTTTCTGGAGCGTAAAATACCGTATTTATTAAGTAGATTAAAATTTAATCTATTATTGAAGTCATCCAAATATTACCTGAAGTACTTCACAATCTTCATGCAGTTATCCAGCAAGCCAGCGATCACCGTCTTTTCGCAGATATCCTTCGTCGCCAAATTTAGCATGTGAGCCTTGCATCCCTCGAACAGAATCCACGGATAGTCTTTGGCCAGCAGCCTCCAGGCGCTTCTCATATTAGCTGCATGATCTGTGACTATCGCAACCACCTTGCTCTTCCCAACAGCATTGATCTCTTCAGCTAGCAGCTTGGCGATGTATTCTCCTGAACGTCGCCAATGATCAAATAGACCAAAACTATCCAACCGATTACCTGTGTGCGATTTTTTTGTTGCGTCAATTGAGTTGAGAAGGAATGGTTTTGGGCAGTGCACCACCACATTGACAATCTTGCTACTGTTCACATCAGTCCATCCGTCAGAAGATATTGAGAGAAAGTCGGCCTTGTCCATCACAGCATCCAAAGACTCTTTCACTCGCTTGTATTCGGCAGGCACCAACACCTTCGGAAATTTGTAATTTCGACTTGGAGGCTTGTATGATGGACGGAGCTTGCCGAGGAACTGCTTGAAGAAGGGATTATCCAAGAAGTTTGGCGCAATATTTCCCGTTGCGAAGGCCTATTAAAACTGATGCTAATAATAATCACTTTCCTCATGACTGAAACATACCCGTGTCAAGAGAATGTCTGCATCTTCCTGGTCTTCTTTGCTGATATTGTCAAAGAAGCCCTTGATCCCAATAGAGCTTGGCATGGCACAGTCAGCGCTTGGCGATCTTCTTGGTAACTTCTTTGGCGGCTCTCTGGATGGCGACGCTTTCTTTGATAGACAATCGATTCGCTTTCTGGCTTCGGCTCCCACTTTTTTGCAATCCTGAAAAAGCACATTACATTTAAATCGAATGAAACAGTAAATTTGAATACCTCAAGATGCTTTTCCATTTTGGTTGCATTAGCAACATAGCGCGCATTACAAAACTTGCAATAGCCGACAAGTATTTCCTTTCCTTTTTCGTTCTTCTCTGACACTCGGTTAAAGTAAGTCCAGCACCAAGACAGCGGCTTATTTCCTTTTGACATTGAAGAACCTATGTAAACGATAAATTAAATATCGATCAATCGATCATAAATTTGCTACAAACAATGAAGACAGCTTCACAAAAGATTTTTAAAGAGCTAAACAGTGTGAATTACACTGTAAATGTAGAATGGAAAGACGAAAAATATTCCGCGAATTCAAAAAAAACATTTTTTCAATGTTTCCGATTTTTGATTAGTCGGACACATAGGAGGACATATTCCCAATGTTTCCGGGAATATTCCCGGAAATATTCCCGGGAATATTCCCGTTGTACAACCCTAGTCCCACCGCATGTTTTTTGAAATTATAAATTGAAATGTATCAATATGTTACTGTTTTATAATAAAATTTGTATTCATTTCAGGTCCGAATACTTTCCATCGAAAATTTTGACTTTTCTAGATTTTTTACCTGCCTGCCTTCGGCAGGCAACCTAATTCAATAGGAAGCCCCTTTGGGGGTACATGGTCCGGGATAAGGGCTGACCCTTTGGGGTACATGGTACGGGATAAGGGCTGACCCTTTGGGGGTACATGGTATGGGATGCGGCCCAAATGCGTGTCAACGAAGCGGCTTAAGGTGTTTTTTCCGTGGCCCGAAAAATTGACAAATTTCAATTTATAATTTAAAAATATAGAATTTTAAGATCGGGGCCCAAATGCGGTGTGCCAAAATGCGGGTGCCCAAATGCGGTGCCCAAATGCGGTGTGCCAAAATGCGGGTGCCCAAATGCGGGTGCCCAAATGCGATGTGCCCAAATGCGTGGTAACGGTCCTATCGAGCACTGGTCTACCTTGCACCTAAGGCTAAGCCTAAGTGAAAAAATTTCAAAAAACATGCGGTGGGACTAAATAAATTGAAAACTAATTTTTAAACTGTACCCAATCGCTGTACCCAACCGCAATTGTACCCAACCGCTGTACCCAATCACAATTGTACCCAACCGCTGTACCCAACCACAATGTGTACCCAATCGCTGTTTTACCATTAAAAGGTGGGGTCTCAATAGAAGATGAGGGGCCTTATTAGAAGATATACTGTAAACGCAGATAACTCAGAAAAAAGTATAGAATTTTTTCGGTTTGTTGCTGTGTCTGTTTTTTAGCTATGTCAAAAACACAATTTTTTCTTGGTCCTTTCTGTGGTTTAGGTCCTGGTCTGTGGATGGCCACTGGATCGACAAGTCCAAACAAGCAAAGACCGCGCAAAAATTATCGAGCAAAAATCAAAGTAAATTTTGAAGAAATCTTATTTCGGATCAAAAAATGTTTACCCTACCTGAACTGTCCCATCAGACATGAGCATGAACAGAGCATTGGAAATCTTGCGGAAATCTACCAAGTGAGTCACTGGCCTTCTAGCATGACATTCTGCATGACTACTGTTGCTTCTTCTTCTCTGTTCACTAAAATTACTACTGCTACTCCTGGCCATACGTCGAGAATATGGCTGTTGATGGTTGTCGGTAGACACAGATTCTCCCCACTCTCCTGTCCACTACTTGCTTTTCGCTGGCGAGTTTCTTCCACATTCATAACATCCATTTTGACAAAAGAATAGAGTTCTCTGTCCATATAGTCACGGAGAAACCTTAGCAATTCTACCTTGTCAATTATTTCCGTGGTTGGGGGTTGGTCATCAGACAGCCAGGTAAGTGACTCGTCGTCAAATTTTCGGCGACGATAGGAGAAGCGATTGTAGGGTTGACTATAAAACAGGATTTAGTGTTTGCGTGACATAGCTGTGGTGCGCAAGTTAAAAAAAACAGTTTGTTGTGCTTTTTTGATATTTGTAGTTCTATTCCACAGTATCTATTAAAATACATCTTAAAAGCTTAGTCGGCGAAATTTTATCAGAAGTTTAAGCCATAAAGTAGAATTTTTTATATAGAATGTTAATTAAAACAATTCTACCATTTTTTTTTAAATTTTTAGTTCTGATATTTTAACTTTTTTTGTAAACAGTGTGTTTGTATGCATCTATGTGTTTTCTTAACTTTAGGCAGCTCCCAGGGAGCTTAATTACTGTCATCGATTTTCCTGGGGCAACCGATGCGGCAGTGGGTTACATAATCAAATTTTTTAAAAATGGTAGAGTTTTTATTTGATGTATTTTTGGTTAGTGATATATGAACATAAGTAAGAAAGTCTTATTTCAAATATCAGTAGTCCAATTTATATAAAAATATAAATGATCTGTTTTGTTTTAGATTCCTGAGTAAATCTTACTTATTAAAGATTCTCAAAAAAATTTGGTGAAAAATCAGGTACTTTAATCATAAGATACATATAAAAGTACAAAGACGTTCAGAAAAAAAACTACCACAAATGGTTTTTCACTATAACGCAATACCTTTTAACTCAATAATTTTATTTTTGAGCTTTGTTTAGGTTTAATAAAACCTGTGGATCGTACATGTTTCTTCTACAGGTCCAGTTAGCTTACGAAAATGGGGGTTAAAACACAATTGCAGAAAATCTGTTCAGATCAGGTGCCATTTTTAGAGCAAAGTAAATTTCGGTAAATATCCTCTGCTTAAGTTCGGCGCACATCCCGGTCAGATTCTCTGCACACCTCTCAGTTTACTTCGGTCCTTGAACTAATGTTTTTTGAAAAAATTTTCCGAAGCCCAATATTTTGCGAATTTATTATTATTTATCGATCCAAATGTTTATTTTCTTATAACTTACGAAACAGCTATAGTAGACTGATCATTAAAAAGCAGGGCCCTTGTCCCATCTCTCAAAGTAGCACCAAACCCAAACTTGTTTGTGTAATCCACCCATTTGGTCACAAAGGAAGCAGGCAGTTCTCTGTTGCAAGGCCCCAAGCCTGTAATTCATTAACATAATCTAGGCATAATAAAGTGTTTAATACACTCACAATGAGAATCCATACTGTCTGTGGCTATTGAAATGCATTGTACATACTTGTCTACCACTTTGCGCATAAATTTACAGGTATGTCCGAAGAGCACTTCACTTAATCCAAGGCCAGAGTCCACCAAAGCATTTTTGTTCTAAACAGAGGTTTGTGTCAAATGGTAGAATTTAGTTGAGTTTGACCAGTTTTTTAATTACCTTCTCTCGACACATTATATTGGCGGAGAATTCCGTAGCACTTGAAGAAGGTCCTGTGTTTGCCTTTTCGACACCGCTGAAAATATATGAATTCAAAGTTGTAAAAGGAGTTGTAAGCTCTAGCTGCAATGAGACTTCAGGACCCGTAATGAAAGCAGAAATTAACGACAAGTTTTTAATTAATCTCAGGCTAAATTAAATGTATAATTTCAGGTTTTTGTAATAAATTTGCACAATCTGATTGAGAAAACTTGACGTAACCTTTAATTTTAGAGCTAGTCTGTTTTATAAGACTGTGTAATTTGTTTGCGAAAATCAAAATTTATGCAAGTTGTATTTCAAAAATTACTCGATAATTTACTGGACAAACCTAGACCAGTATTTTTATAAATCACAGCAAAAAGAAAGTCAGAATGGAGATTTGAAAAAATACAAAGTCCAAATCGCAAAATTTCAAAGCAGGGCTACCATATTTTTTCCGAAAAATCAGATAAATCTCAGATAAAATACAGATCGGCATATTCGGTCTGCCTATAGTATTTTCTTTAAATTTAAATTCACTGTCGAATTTCTAATTCCTTTCAAGACGAAAACAGTTAACAAAGTTCAGTATTTTCAAATTTCAGTGAGTTTTTAATTTAATTTCACAATTGTATGCAAATAGACCATGCTGAATCGGAGTAAAAAAAACTTTATTTAGCAGGGACGTCAAAAGTCAAAATTCGTAGAAATTTCATCTACGGAATTGTCTCCTCAGAAATTCTCGCCTTGCCTCAGACATAAAAACCTCAGATCTAAATATCTGTTGATCCTCCTATTTGTAAAATCTTGTAGCCCTCTTTTGGAGTCTGTAATCTGTCTTTGGGGTCTGTGTCTAGGGTCTTATCTTAGCCACAGTTTAATGCTTAGAGTCTGGGTCTCTAGTCTAGGTCTGAAGCTAGGGTCTCGATGTTGCCAGATACAAATGTAGACCCACACTGCACTCGTTATTTATTATAAAAGTATCATAAATTTCAAATACCTATTTAATCCACTAGCATATGAAAGACTTTTGCTAATCGGTGAAAAAATTGGATGAACCAGCATAGTGTCTACCGTCAATCTCTTGTGGCGATCTTTTACCAGTGTTCTGAATTTTTTTTGACTCATTTTCGAAAATTTTCAAACAGCAACCTCTTGATAAAGTCTTGAGCCTTGGAAGACACAGGGAAATATTTGTGAAAAGTGTAATCACATCTCCTTATCTTGGAGTAGGTGGTCTCCAGACATTCGCTATGGAACGGAGGCTTGCCATAGACCATGCAGTAAAAAGTGCAAGCTATGGCCCAGCTCTCAGAGTGAATTGAATGGCCCATTTTGTCAATCACTTCCACAGGAACATAGTTAGGAGTCCCACAGACAGTGTGAGTAATTTTATATTCTAGTTCTTTGATAGAGCAGCAAAAGCCAAATCAGCTAATTTAACGGTGTATTCGCGAGATAGCAGAATGTTTCCAGGTTTGATATCCTAAAAATTAGTCGCTAAATTTTTTAAAAGTAAATATTGAATACCGCAACATTTTTGAAATTTTTATTATACATCTAAAATTTTTAAGTAAATATTCCTACAGTAGCGGCCAAAAAAAATGCACCAAGGGTGTAATTTTTAAAAATTGTATGTCTTGCAGTGATTTTTTCACATTATCAAAAAACGAGTAGAGCCATTTTGTAGCATTTTTAATGCTCTTTCAAATGCGCTAGAGATTCCTGCGCAAATATAATTCGATAAACTCTAAAAAGTCGTTTTTATGCCATGACTTCGATTTTCAGCGGCCAAAAAAATGCACCAAATATTTTATTAAATAACTAGTACTTGGTACTGTAACCTTTTGCATCAATAACAGCTTGACAACGTTTAGGCATAGAATCAAAAAGTTTTATAATTCTTTCCAATGGGATTTTCTGCCATTCTTCCTTGATTGCTTCCATCAGCTTGTCCAATTTCTTGTAAGTCTTTTTGCGCAACCGACGGTCCAATTCCTCCCATAGATGTTCGATCGGGTTGAGATCCGGAGACTGAGACGGCCGTTGCAAAACGGTAACATCATTATCCTTGAACCATCCAGCCACTATTTGCTTCGGCGCCCTGGCCTGCTTCACTTTCTTTCCTTTTTCACCGCCCTGGCCTTCCTCATTTCATTTCCCACAAGCAGCACTGAAGCATGTTTCGGATCATTATCTTGCTGAAAGATCCATCCTGGCGCCATTTTCTCCTTTGCATGAGGCAACATGTGTTCTTCGAGGATTGCTCTGTAATCGACTGCTTTCATTATGCCTTCCACACGAATTACCGGACCGATGCAATCACGAGAAAAACAACCTGAATATTTGAAATTTTTGGGCTGCATGAAAATACCGATTACCCCAAACCATTAATGAACCACCTCCATGTTTGACTGTCGGAACTTGGTAACGGACGTCATAACGCTTGCCAACTGGTCTTCGAACATATTTCACGCTATCAGAAGAGAAGAGATTTAATTTACTTTCATCACTCCAGAGAACCTTTGCCCATTCTTCCTTTGTCCAGTGTAGATGATCCTTTGCAAACGCCGCCCTGGCCTTCCGATTAGCTTCAGAGATGAGCGGCTTCCTCGATGGACGTCTTCCGAACAAGCCAGCTTCATTCAATCGCCGACGAGCAGTTCTTTTGCTTATATCTAACCCAATTTCTTCATTGACCTCCCTCATAACATCCACAGCAGTCTTCTTCGGATCCTTCTTTGCCTTCTTTACCATAGCCCGGTCTTGTCTTTCAGATGTTTTTCGAGGTCGACGACTGCCAGAGATTCTTTTCACGCCCTTGCCTGCTTTGCTTTTACCATAGATTCGCGAAATTGTTCCATGATCAACGCCAAATTGTGAGCAACCATACGATCACTGTCTCCTCGCTTCTTCGCTTGTATAATCGCTTTCTTCGCATCAAGAGATAACTGTTTCTTTGCCATATCTATAATTTAACCAATAAATATAATATTTCCACAAAAATAGAAACGAAGTAAAGAAAAACAAGGAAGAAAACAGATATAATGTCATTTGGTGCATTTTTTTTGGCCGCTGAAAATCGAAGTCATGGCATAAAAACGACTTTTTAGAGTTTATCGAATTATATTTGCGCAGAAATCTCTAGCGCATTTGAAAGAGCATTAAAAATGCTACAAAATGGCTCTACTCGTTTTTTGATAATGTGAAAAAAATCACTGCAAGACATACAATTTTTAAAAATTACACCCTTGGTGCATTTTTTTGGCCGCTACTGTATATAGTAGGGTTGTACAACGGGAATATTCCCGGGAATATTTCCGGGAATATTCCCGGAAACATTGGGAATATGTCCTCCTATGTGTCCGACTAATCAAAATCGGAAACATTGAAAAAATGTTTTTTTGAATTCGCGGAATATTTTTCGTCTTTCCATTCTACATTTACAGTGTAATTCACACTGTTTAGCTCTTTAAAAATCTTTTGTGAAGCTGTCTTCATTGTTTGTAGCAAATTTATGATCGATTGATCGATATTTAATTTATCGTTTACATAGGTTCTTCAATGTCAAAAGGAAATAAGCCGCTGTCTTGGTGCTGGACTTACTTTAACCGAGTGTCAGAGAAGAACGAAAAAGGAAAGGAAATACTTGTCGGCTATTGCAAGTTTTGTAATGCGCGCTATGTTGCTAATGCAACCAAAATGGAAAAGCATCTTGAGGTATTCAAATTTACTGTTTCATTCGATTTAAATGTAATGTGCTTTTTCAGGATTGCAAAAAAGTGGGAGCCGAAGCCAGAAAGCGAATCGATTGTCTATCAAAGAAAGCGTCGCCATCCAGAGAGCCGCCAAAGAAGTTACCAAGAAGATCGCCAAGCGCTGACTGTGCCATGCCAAGCTCTATTGGGATCAAGGGCTTCTTTGACAATATCAGCAAAGAAGACCAGGAAGATGCAGACATTCTCTTGACACGGGTATGTTTCAGTCATGAGGAAAGTGATTATTATTAGCATCAGTTTTAATAGGCCTTCGCAACGGGAAATATTGCGCCAAACTTCTTGGATAATCCCTTCTTCAAGCAGTTCCTCGGCAAGCTCCGTCCATCATACAAGCCTCCAAGTCGAAATTACAAATTTCCGAAGGTGTTGGTGCCTGCCGAATACAAGCGAGTGAAAGAGTCTTTGGATGCTGTGATGGACAAGGCCGACTTTCTCTCAATATCTTCTGACGGATGGACTGATGTGAACAGTAGCAAGATTGTCAATGTGGTGGTGCACTGCCCAAAACCATTCCTTCTCAACTCAATTGACGCAACAAAAAAATCGCACACAGGTAATCGGTTGGATAGTTTTGGTCTATTTGATCATTGGCGACGTTCAGGAGAATACATCGCCAAGCTGCTAGCTGAAGAGATCAATGCTGTTGGGAAGAGCAAGGTGGTTGCGATAGTCACAGATCATGCAGCTAATATGAGAAGCGCCTGGAGGCTGCTGGCCAAAGACTATCCGTGGATTCTGTTCGAGGATGCAAGGCTCACATGCTAAATTTGGCGACGAAGGATATCTGCGAAAAGACGGTGATCGCTGGCTTGCTGGATAACTGCATGAAGATTGTGAAGTACTTCAGGTAATATTTGGATGACTTCAATAATAGATTAAATTTTAATCTACTTAATAAATACGGTATTTTACGCTCCAGAAAGTCTGTACCTCAATGTGTCCTCTCCAACATTCAGCTGGTAATGAATGGATCGTCTACACTTCTTCAGCTGCCGATCAAGACTCGATGGGGAACTTATGCTAAACTTGTCTCTTCCATCTCCGCCAATGAAGCGTGCTTGAAAAGTGCTGTCTGGGATGCAAGCTTGCCTGTGGACGATGTTCTCAGAAATCTGCGTGTCTTGCTATGCTCGGATGAATTCTTCTGGCCAACCCTCAATCGTACAAAGGAAATTCTCAGGCCACTGGCCGACTCCATCACTCGCATCGAGGGCAACGAAATGGATTCGAGAGGCGCTTACAAGATGATCAAAAAAGCGTACGTTGATGCGAAGCAGGCGGTGGTAGAAGGCGATCTTGGTGGTCCGTTGCAGCAGGAAATATTGGAGGTACTATTTGATTTGTCAAATAATTTCTAGCCGCAAATGCTTCAGATGCTTGAGAACAGAGAAGAGTTCGGAAGGACAGACGTCGCGTACCTCATGGATCTAATGGAGCCGGGCGACAGAGGACGGAGCCTGAGCGAAGAAGAGAAGCAAGCAGCAATCGAGCTACTAGCCAACAAGCTGGCAAAGAATCTGATGTTTGCAGGAAGGGAGCAACAGGTAATGATGGAATAATTTATGATACTGTGATGAATGCTTTTTGTAGCTCATGGCGGAATTCGGACAGTGAATTGCCGGCACTGGTGTCTTCTACAAGGATAAGCGACCTTATGCCTGGGACGCGACAGAAACAATGAATGCAGCGGAATGGTGGCAGGCCTGGTTCTCCGACACTTTGCTGGCCAAGGCAGCACACATGCTTTCAAACATCCCGATCACGAGTGCAGCGACAGAAAGAAATTGGTCTCTGAGGGGCGCGATTCACACAAAGCTCAGAAATCGGTAAGTGACATGATTTTCATGAACTCCCTCTTATTTTAAATTTGTAGAATGCACGTCGACACAGTCAGCCAGGTTGTTTACATCAAGCACAATCTCATGTTGGAATATGCTCATCTATTCAAATTGGCTAGCGATGAGGAAGCGGAGGTAGCGCAAGAAGAGCTGGTGGAAAAGTTGCAACAAGAAAATGAAGATGTATGTTGCACTGATGACGATATGTTTATGTTCGATTGAGAGTGTAAATAAAGCTGTTGTGTTGTATAGGTACAATTCATTCAGGACTTTAAAAATTGAAAAGAAAGCCAGATTTCCTATATTTCCCTATGTTTCCAATGTTTCCCAATATTCCGGGAATATTCCCGGGAATATTCCCGGGTTTCTATATTTCCGGGAATTTCTACAACTCTAGTATATAGTATATTTCTTATATAGTATATTGATTGTAGGAGTTGCTCAATTTTAATTTTGGTTCTATATTTTGAAAAAATTTACATGCAAACAAAAAAAACAAAGTTAGGGTGGTCCCGCGCGAATTTCCAAATTGCTGTGCTTATCAAGTTTCATGGTCCTTTAAAGAAGGCGGGATGTTTTCGACAATATTGACTTTTTCACTTTTTTGCTACTTTGTAAAGGTCGGGAGGACTTTTTCAGACTCCTCAGTGATAAGGCTTGAGGCATATCAAGAGAAATATCATAAAAGACCCCCTAAGTTTCTGTACAGCTACTTAAATTTATCCTTTTTCTGCATTCATTCTTGGTGTAAATATATTTCACTTAAGACTGATTGCCTTTACAACGGAAATACCCGAGATGTTATTCTGGACACGGAAGTTAATATTTTTTATTGGGCATTCTTGTAGAGCACCGCCGGGTTGCAAGTGAAAGTGGTTCACCCAATCCTGTGTGATAGCCAAAATTTTGAGAAAAAAAATCGATGACGCAGTAGTGATAATCGCCTACTTACTCTATGCAGGATGCCACACTCCGAGTGCAAGTACTTGACGGCCTTCAATAATTGCTTCAAAAACACTAGCGCATTGGCCTCGTAAATATATCTTCCTGCAAAAGTTTTTATTTTAAAACCACTATTAATCAGATCAAAACAACTTTTTACCAGGCGTCAGCTCGATGTAGTCTGCTAAAGTTCTATTTGGACAATATTCCAGCAGCATGTATTTGAAATCAATATCCTCAAATGTCGTATACAAGGCTACTATGTTGGGATGTCTGAGACTGTAATGCGTGAGAATTTCCTTCTTGATCTTGTTCAAATGAGAGGGCCTCTTGATTGACTCTTTAGCGATCACTTTTAGAGCAAATTCTTGTCCATCACTGCTGGCTAGATAGCATTTGGCAAATCCACCCTAAATTTTATATAATAAAAATGGTTGCTTTCAATCATACATAATTTAGCTTTTTTGAATAATTATAGTTAATATTTTACATTTTACTCGTATGAAGGCGTTTTCAAGGCTTGTCTAGTGTTTAAAAAGTTTTTTTTTTCAATTTTCATTGTGCCATTGAAGGAAGCGCAAGGGGCTTGGAGACCCGTGCGAAAAAGAGATTCTATATGCATTTATGATCAAGAGAAGTCATCGGAATCATGTACAAGGTAAGTAAGTGCGCGAATCCCAAACTTAAAGGACCATCGCCGTTGAGGACAATGGAAATTTAGAGTTTTTGAATTGGCGGGGACATGTAGAATTTTGACACCCCGTCGACAGCCGAAAATATGGAAAGTGTTTTTGCGAATTATTTTTTTATTTGCATCTAAATTCATATTCTATGAATTAGATAAGGCCAATCAACAGTTACTAATAATAGGTTATGGCTTGGTGTCCAGTAAAAAGGCCTACGCAAAAAGGCCTACGGTAAAAAGGCCTACAAATGCTTTAAGTTAATGATCATGTTCGAATGGTTGTGGTAGCAGACATTATTTTTCCTTGATCAATAGTCATAAACTAGTTTTTATAGGACCATTTAAACCTCAGATTGGATATAGGGACCCCGTGGTACCTACCCGAAGCGAGCATCCACAAGTGGACATCCAAGTGGACGACGCGGTTGCTGGTTCGAATCCACTCGGGTGCATAACTTATTTTTTATCATAATTTTATATATAAAAAGACTAAGGTTTGACTTTTCAGGACATCTGGGTGAATATACCCGTACTCTGGAGTTACCTGGATATCAACCTGTCTAGGTGGTACCCACCCAGGTGTGGGATCGGGTAGGTAAAATCGCACTTTGGCTTTTTTAAAATAAACTTTCTTATTTTTACGCCATCCTGGCCAGATGGTACTTACAGCAGGTATTGAAATTGGGAAAACCAGGTATTGAAGTTGTAAAAAACCCAATTCTCCACACAATTTTAAGTTAGAAAAAATGGTTTATTTTATTTTCAAGAAATTTTAATTTTTCGGGTTTGGGGGTATTTAAGGCGGTTTTGGGGTACTTTAGGTGGTTTATGATGGTTTGGGGTAGTTCGGGCAGTTGTAGGCCTTTTTACGTAGGTCTTTTTTAGGCCTTTTTGTGTAGGCCTTTTACTGTAGGCCTTTTTGCGTAGGCCTTTTACGCTACTCCTATGGCTTAATGAGAGTCGGCTAAGTCGCCCGATGTGGCATTGTCAAGCAACTTCGTACTCGACTAGTGGATGGTACTTAATTTTGAACAAATTTTAATCGCAAACAAAAATAATTCGAAATATATTTTTGAAATAAAAGAGCTGTCCCTGCGAATTCAAAAACTCGAAATTGCCATTGTCATCAACGGCGATGGTCCTTTAAGTTCCTGCATCTCTAATCCATCAAGCCCCCTGTATCCCCTTCTGGGGCGCAGAAGGTTTGGGGCTCGGAGTTGAGATGCGCACACACGCATACCTGAGACATAAATCACTCAAAAGTGACTCTGGATGCATGAAAAAGCATGCATATCAGAGTTTATTTATGCGGTAGGCCCCAGTATTCGAAACTATGTTCAAATTATTTTTTTTTCAGGGTAATTGGGTATAATATGTTTTAGATAGATAATTTATTTTGGTCCTCCAATGCAAAAAGTCAAAATTCATCAAAATCCAATCCATAGTCAAAATCTAATTTTTTAGAAAAATAGTAGTTTGCGCCCTTAAATGACTCTGTTTCTTCCTTATCGTAGCAATGTAAAAGGTTTAAATGCGCGCGAGATCACACACATTTTGTCAATAATAATTTCGAATTGTTTTTTGTTTGCGCTTATCGTTTACAAAATAAATTTGTAAATTTGTTCAAAACTTAGAACCATTCACTAGTCGAGCCAAACATTGCTTGACAATGACATATCAGACAACTTCTACGACTTTGACTGCTCCACAACTATCACTGATGAACTGCGACTTATTTCGAATAGAAGAGAACGTTTAAAATTTAAAATGCAAACAAAAAAATAATTCGAAAACATTATTGACAAAATCGATGTGGTCCCGCACGCATTCAAACCTTAGAAATTTCCATGATAAGAAAGACACAGGGTCCTTTAAAATACGTTTTTAACACATTCCGACTCTCGATACATAAAAATGGTTGAAAAATGATTTTAAACGAGTTCGAGATTGTTTGGTTCAGCCATAAATTTGATATTTTGTAGTGCAGCATGTAGCGTGCTTTTTCTTTTCCTCAAGAACAGTATAACTTTTTCTAAACAATATGCTTCTCTAATAGTGATTAGTTTTTATGTTTTTTACAACTAATAAATTGACTGCTATTCGGAAAAGTAAATGAATCACTACTCTTAATAACAATTTTTAAGCCATAAAATCAACAAGCAAACAATGATTCATGACCATTTTGTGTTCTTTCAAGCTTAAAGTGCATAATAAGTAAATAGAAGTAGCTTTTTTACGAACCTTTCCTAAAAATTTCCCGACTTCGTAAGTGACTCCAGCGTTATCGCAAACATGAGAAGGCAGTTCATCGGAATGGAGAGGAAGATTGCTAAGATTTGGCACTGAGATGGCTCGATTTCTTAATTCCATACCGATTGGATGGGCTGGAAAAGATTGATATATAATAAATGTAATGCTGGGTGAAAAAATTACCTGCGTACTGATTGTAATCCAGCATAAGCAGCAAAATGGAGAAAAGACACAATAAGGCACTAGATAGCAAATTTTCCACCCAATTAACTGATCACCATTGCCATTTGAATCTCTGTAAATAATTTTTAAGAAATATGAGAAAAGGTACTTTACATTCCATCCCCCAAGCTCACCCATCTCGTCACCTTATGATTGACCGATTTGGTTTGTTTTTACTAAAATTTAGTCGAAGTGAATCCTCAATTCAGTCTCACCTCAGGGCTGGGCCCTGGCGGTGACGTTAAATTGAGGGTTGTTGATTGTATTTCCTTCACTAAAGCTAATGTATTAAAAGAAGTTTAATTTTTAGAATAAGCTAGTTTTTTTCTCTTCTTATTATAGCCGCGGTCTACTCTCATGCGAAAAAGTGTAGAACAGGAAAAGGACTGAAAATCATAAACAAAGAAGATATCTTGTCATAATACGGAAAATTAAAACTGGTAATCAGAATTTCACAGAAACAAAAAGTAGAAAGTAGACACCATTCAGAACTGAAACCACATTTTTTACAAAAATACAGCAATAATAAGAAAAAGAAAAAATTGAATAGAAGCACATGAGTGTGAGTGCATTGTTTGTCCATCTTGCAATAGCAGAAATTGATGGCGATGGACAGAAGACAGATTTTCTAGCAAGAAAAAGGTAGAGAATTACAAAAGACAGCCTGGCTGCTCTATCAACAAGCCAACCACCAATATACACAAATTTGATTTGCGACTTAGAAAGAGCCCCAATGATTAGAGGCTGAGTCATACAAAATGAAGGGGACCAGTGTAATATCTTCTCTCTTGCCTGGTTTTACAGACCCTGCTTGATGGTCATATTTGCAGCAGTAGAAATAAGTGGTAAGGAAAAAATAGGGTGTGAAACAAATGCCGAGCCATTAGTTTAGTTTACTAATAATGGTGAAAAGGAAGGGCAGTAACTGCGATGGACAAATAACCTTGAAAACGAAAGCACTTGACCCAAGTAGAGTGCAGATGACAGAAATTGGAAGAAGGCGCTAGTTTAAACACGGCTTTTAATACACTTTGATTTGATAGAAGGCTGTATGTATAAGAACTGAAGTTATAAAGAGATAGGCTCCATATGTGTTGAGGTGGCCTTCAAAAAAAACTGCCTTGGACCCCCTGTTGATTTTTTAGCATTTTTTTTCTCAATTTTTAAGCTTTGACGGCCCTATTTTACTTGACGGTAGTTTTTTTGCCTTGGTCCCCCCTATTGATTTTTTCATGATTTTCTATTAGGAAATTGTTTCACTATGCAATATTGGTTGCTAATTTTAGATCATCATGGTGCGCAAGCAGTTAGTCGAAATAATTGAAAAGCCAAAGTTTGCGGACATTCGTCTAAAGCATTTGTTTAAGTTCTCAGTCGAAGATGCGATTTTATTTCTTGCAAATGCCAGTCTCCTAAAGAACAATATGAAATGTAGCATATGTGCTAGTGACATGAACATTCAAAAGCGGAGTGATTTGCAAGATGGAATCCAAGTAAATTTTGTGTTTGAAACGAGTTGTTGATCTTTCCTTTAAGTGGGTTTGCCGTAACAACAAAGTCCATGCACCATGATGATCTAAAATTAGCAACCAATATTGCATAGTGAAACAATTTCCTAATAGAAAATCATGAAAAAATCAATAGGGGGGACCAAGGCAAAAAAACTACCGTCAAGTAAAATAGGGCCGCTTTGACTTAGACGCAGGTTGCAAAAAAGATCTTAGAAGCCCTGTTGTAGAAACTATGTTTATTTATTTTGTTCTCTTTTTTTACCTTTTAGGGGTATCAAGGCCTGCTTTCAGGTTCAATAACCTTGGTAAAAAAGGTCAAGTCTTCGTCATCAATTTTTTTGCTGAAAAAAGCTGACAGAAAAAAGGTGATAATATGTAAAAAACAAGGATTTAGGCCGTTTTTTAAGCTAGCAGGTGTAGTGTACTCGTGCCACACTCACATTACAACGATAATTGTTCCCCAACCCATGATTTAACGAACCCTCGATTTAACGAAAAACCCGGAGTTGGAGTTGGCGTTGGAGTCTAAGTTGAAGTAATGTGTGCTCACGATGCAAAATACTCCAATTCAAACCCCAACAACTCCAATGTGTTCACGAAGGAGATTGGAGTTGAAGTATCTCAGTATCTCTGATTGGTGAGCGCGTTTTTCGCCAAAACTTTTTATTTTCAAGCTTTTTGATTGATCAGACTCATAGCTGCAATGCTGCCGCCACTAATACTCATTGAGGGTATCGTGAACACACTTTACTCCAACTCCGACTTCATGAACACGTTGGCGTCGGAGTCGGAGTTGGAGCAGAATATACATTTGTCACGAACCGCCCTCGAGGTGTTAAGGTCCTAAAATATTTTTTGGCAAATGCACATAAAAAAGACCTGAGAGTTTTGGCCTAACCGAATTCTTCTGAATTTGGTGATTTAACAAACCGGGCATTTTTTCCTACCCTTGATGTATCGCAAATCTGAGGCAGTCACGAGGGCTGCCATTATAGCTGTATTCAACTGTAGTTGCACTAGCACCGCGTCGATGCGCACGCACCCTTCACGCTGGTTGCACAAAAGATCTTTGCATCACTAGATATAGCTTAAAAATCAGCAAAATACAAATTTATTTATAATATTTGCCATAGATAGCTTCAATTTTTCGAAAATATTTTATTCATTAATTTTGTTTTTTCTCATTAGTCAAAAAAGTTAGTTTGAGAAACTTTAAAACTTTTAATTTTTCTAAAATTTCCTTTTACTCAATTATTATCGTGCTAGCTATTTTTTATATTCGACAATAATTTTTAGTTGCACAGTGTAATTTTTATAATAACTGCAAAATACTAGTGAAAGTATTAGTAAAAAATTTTTCTAGACGCAAATATGCTTGCGAAAAATAATTTCTTGATAGTTTTATTAATAGCAAGGTAAAAATTTACGAAAATTGTAATTTAATTTGCTTAACTTGGTCAAAAAATGAGATAAAAAAATTGACTAAAAGCACTGCCCCTTCCACGTTTATTTTCAGATGCAGAATTACAAGCTAAATACGTCTGTTAGTTCAATTTTTGTTTCAAAACAATGTTAGTTGTAGATTTTTCAAAGATTTTCGAATCTTTTTTGATGAACTTTACTTTAGGTCCATTCACCAAATTAGTCAGAAAGATTTTTTAGAATACTAGTCTGAAAAAGTAGATTGTTGACCAATTTAATCAATGGAACGAAGTTTATCAAATATTTAAAAATTTTTCGAAAACATTTCAACTAACAGACCTACTCAGCTTGCAATTCTGCACCTTAACCCAAACTTGTAATGGCCTGTTCACATACTGAGAGGGAGAGTGGGAGTGAGAGTTAGAGTTAAGGGTGTGACAACTTACTCTCACTCCCACTCTCAGTATGTGAACAAGCCATAACAGGCAGTGCTTCTCGTGCTAAAGGATATATAAATATAACGCAAAATCTTGCTTATTTTATCAGTTTTTGGAAAAAAAATACGACTCTGCTTTATGATTCAGATTCTTCAGAAATGTTCAAATACTGGGGTGCTTAGAAGTAAGATCTTTTTGCGAAAAGATATACAGGGTGAACCAAAAAAAGCTCTATCATTGTTTTTGAAAAATTTTAGTTCTAATTTTTTAAATTTTGTTGCTGTTTTTTGCGAACAGTGTGTTCGTATATATCTAGGCAGCTGTAGCTTGCCCCATCGATTTTCCTGGAAAAATCGATGTGGCAAGCGGTCACATACACCAATTTTTAAAAATGGTAGAGTTTTTTGATTTGCCCTGTTTATATATTTGTAAAAAAAAAGCTTGAAGACAAACACTACTACAAACCGCGAAAATCTTAACGTAAATTTCGCCTCCAAAAATATTGGTCTGTAAATGTCCTGCTGCCAATGGCGTTCCACAAATGATTTTCTGTAAATGTCGTATCCACAAACGCTCCGTCGCATAAAAATATCTTTAAGACCATGAAACTTGATATGCCCAGCAATCTGTGAAATATGAATACGGGCGGGACCAGCCTAATTTGGCCAATAATGTTTTCGAATCATTATTTTTGTGATTATTTTAAATTTTATGTATTGGTCAGTATAGAGTTGAAGCTTTCTGTAATAGAAATCTGTAAAGCAACGGAAGTTGCCTAACGCCTCCGATTTGCCATTATCAAGCAACGTTCAAAATTTTGAACAAATTTTAAATGCAAACTAAAAATAATTTGAAAATATTTTTGACCGATTTAGGCTGGTCCCTCAAAAGTTCAAATTTCGCAAATTGCTGAGCTTTTCAAGTTTCATGGTTTGTTTAAAAGTTAGAAGGAATTTTTTTCCTTTTCGATCAAAATCTCATGATTTTCCCATCCTAAAAACCTCAATATAGTTGCTTTTATTTCAAATAAGAAAGTTGCTAAATCGATGTTCGACTGCATTATAATTTATAATATAATATTTATAATATAATATTTTATAATATAATATTTATAATTTAGAGTACTGACTTTGGAAGTGAAATTTCACTGCGGTGAGCAAGAAGGTACAGTGACGGTCGAAGACAATGCTACTACTACTACTAAATTAATAGAGGCAGTTGCTAATCATTTCAATAGACCCAGCCAAAATATACAAATAAACTTTGCAGGCCAGAAATTAAATTTTAAACTATATCATAAATAATACACTTTAGACCAAGTGGAAGTAACCAATAACGATTTGCCCTTATTTTCATTTGGTTTTACAAATGTTGACCCACCTGTTGTAGAAGTCACATTAATTAACAATATCTACGTGCATGTACCTAAAGAGAGTGGCTATACAGTGCATGTGCTAGCTTTGTATCCTAGCCTTCGGTCTGACACCGTAAAACAAAACTTTCGGAGCAGTAGTTTTGTACCTATATTTCACGATTTAAGACATCATACTAGTGATGGCACTATTTTACATGAACATACCACTTTGAAAAACCAAGGGGTACAAGTAGATGACCATCTATATTTGGTTTGCAGAAAATCATGCCCAAAAAATCATTAAGTTTTTTTAACTTTTTATTGAAATAAATTTAACCTTTATTTATGTACCATGAATCAGCTACAGTAGAACTTCTACTTAACATAATAAAGTGGACCCGTTCTGGTTTGGGGGAGGAACGCCCATTTTTCACTGTATATTTTTTTATAATTACTTATTTCTAAATATAATTACTTATTAAGCTATTCATATAGGTTACTGAAATTATCATGATTACTATAATCAACCTGAAAAATAAAAATAAATATATAGTAAAAAATGGGCGTCTATATGACCTTTTGCAAAAAATCAATCTTTTAAAAGTGATCGAATCGGTCATTTTTGAAGAAATAGATTGTTTGCAAAAGGTCATATCTTAACACTCAGAATTTTAAAAATAGTATGTAAGTAAGGTTTTGTAGCTCTATGATTATTTTATATGGTATATTATCGGGGAAATTTATATTATTGGAAGGTATATGACTTTAGCTTTGACTTTGCATTCAAAAAATATCAAAATATCTCCACTATATTATAATTTAGCGTGATGACTATGTACTTTCACTACCGTTATCATAGTCAACATGATCAAGGACAAGGCAAAGTGACAGTCAGCGACAATGTTACTCTTAATCAACTACAAAACACAATAGCTAGGCATTTAAATAGACACATTGAAGATTTACGAATAAAATTTCCAAGTAAAAAATTTAATTAATAAATGTTAGCACACTTTGAAAACTTTAGGCGGAATAGAAGTAAATGACTACAGCTTGCCGCTTTATCAGTTTGGTTTTCCAGGTGATCACCCACCTGTTGTGAAAGTCATATTAATCAACAACATCTTCGTACATTTATTAGCAAGTGGTCAAGATAGAATGCATGTAGTTCCTTACCATCCTGGCCTTAAGCCTGAGACTATCAAAAAATTCTGTTTGATTGATGAAACTGAACATGTAAACTATAGTTTAAAATATAGAAACAGAACTTTGCCTGAAGATTCCAGAATAGGACAGCAAGGTGTAAGCGTGTATCGACATCTATATATGGTACACCACCAATAATGAAAAGTGCCTCATTTTGAAAAAAAAAGAAGCATAACCTGATGAGAAATCATTAAGCTATTGTCATGCTGTGCATTTTGATTTTTTTTTGTTGAAATAAAAAGAAAGACTAACTAAGTCTGAGTTTTAGGTTTACAAGTTCAGTAAGCGACTTATTGTGTGGGATGCCTTTACTGAGCACTATAGTGTAAAGACGATAGCAGTGCCGAAAGAACTGAGCTGTGAGGTTTTATCCCTAAGAGTTGTGCTAAGGGAAACCGGCCAAAAACGACATTTGCCAAAAAGATTTTGACGTACTCTCAAAAAAATAATATTTGGGGTCAGAAAATAAGTAGAAATTTCTTTAAAAAGTACAGTTACCTACCCTGGTTTATTAGCACATCAGAAAGCCCGAAGAAAGAGCTACCAAGTGGGTGGTCTATGGTTTAAAAAAATACTTCGATTCAACTTATATATTTCGTATATACTGCTTCTTACCGCTGACTTCAACACCTGACTTTCTGCTGCGTGAGGCAAAAAATGCAAACGACTTTGAATTATATTTGTTTTTAAAGTTGCAGTAATTTATTGTTACTTTTTATTTTTTTGATATTGCTGATTGAATTTGGTGTAATAAGGATGGACGTTTGAAGCCCTAGGTCATAAGATCAGCTTCGAGTGCATATGGGAATCAGCCACGTAGTGAGTTAGTCCTGTGCAGTGAGCAATGTTAATCTCTGTAGAGACAACTAGACCTAGGGTTACGGCGGAATAAGAGGACTCATTAATGGCCTCAAAATTTTTATTTCAAGACCCTCGACACCCAATTAATCTTTGTTTCAGGCGGCGCGGGAAAGCCCTTGACAACAAATTTCAAAAGTGTCCGCTTGTTTTCGCCCTACCCTGTATCTCAATTGTAGACACGTTCTTAGAGCAGCACGTTCTGTTGTGAAAGTCTCCTTCGAATAATGCTTTATTGGTACAGGGAGCTTTGTTTGAAGAAAAAGGGCAGTGGAAATTACTTTTAGTGCAAATTTTCAAATTTAAATGCTTTTTCTAAATGCTGGATTATCTTTCTATTTTGTAAGACGCGAGAAAAGACTATCTTGAAAGATCAGCTTTGCAAATGAGACTCAGCGAGTAATAGCTAAACGAAGGTCAGGCGTGCATTGATGTGATTGCTTCTCTCTCTGACACAATTTCTGCATTTCTGTTTGGCTGCAAAATGGATGTAATCCTCTCCTATTGCTATTGTACTTTTGTGTATATGTATTGGTACGGGTAATTAAACGCTTCATTTTCTTTTTCAGTCTTTAAATAACTTTGAGTCACCTTGGTGTTTGTCCTATGAAAGGTTTATAAAGACATCATCATAATCGTTAGAATGTCTAAAAAATTTGCATCACTGACTGCAAGGGATAAATGAGCTGTCAAAAGTCTGTACTAAATAGAAAATTACTGAATTTTGCCTTAAGATTTGATATTGCCATTTTTCTTTGAGTTTTCGTTGTAATTTTTTTTTCGATTTGATGTGTATATCCTTGGATATGATCTTTCTACTGAGCAAACAAAATGAGTGAATTTTTTAAACTTCTAAATCGCTGCACTTCTAAAATCATGCAGCCGAGACTGAAAGATTATAAGAAAGCCAAGATCGGGGCCATACATGGGTAGAACAAAAAAGGCTAAACTACACAATCTTGAGCTCCCTCGAAATCAACTTTTAACCTATTAATGTTTCAGGAGTCAAAACGTGTAAAAACATGTTTTCAGGGTGCGGAAGACCGTTTAATGAAAAAACATTTTTTTGACTAAAAACCCATTTTTTAATAAACCAAAATAACCTGGAAGGGAACCTAGAGACCCCAAAAAGATTTAATTTGAACATAGTTTTGTTAACTGTGGTCTACCGCATATTTTCATGCATTTTATACATTTTTTTTGCATCCAGAGTAATTTACGAGTGATCTGTTTCTGAAGTATGGGTGTGTGCGCTTCTCAACTCCAGGCCGCAAGCCCCCTGCGCGTTAGAGATGCGCGCACTCACTTACCTTAGACATAGTTCCGAGCAAGACTCATGATCGAAATTGCATGTAGAGGCTGTTTTTGCCCAGATCCAGTGACCGAAATAGGTTAGAATACCCTTAAGTAAATAAATAATAGATATCCAGGTACTCTCCAATATCCTTTACCTTGGTCTCCCAAGGCAAAAAGTCGATTTTTAATTAAAAAATATATTTTTACTAGAAACGAACGTTCGCGCCATAAAATATTTTTTCTGCGCGTTTCGACCCTTACAGCATCGAAAAATGGGTTAAAAGTTGATTTTGAGCGAGCTGTGCATTCCTGCCCGAAAAAATTAAAAATTACAACAGAAATTCAAAAAGTTGACAATATAACATTTGAACGTGGATTTCAGGAATTCGCATGCTAGTCAAATTTAGACTTTTGAATCAGAGCCGCGTTTTGTGAATTTAAGTAATCTGCGTAATTGAAATTAAGGTAACTTCTCAAGAAGTTTGTGTGTGATATTATGAAGCAGTGGTCTTCAAAAAGTTTTTTCATCACTGCTTTGGCTGTGCTTTTGTTTAGTTGGGCTCGATCAATTGAGTTTGATAATGTTTTCAATTTGGTAGGTTTCTAGAATTATGGATTCACCTTAGGGCTACCATATAAAGCGCCTCTAACAAAAAATGACTTTAGGTAAAAAAATCACTATAGTACTTTCTGTCTAATGGCTTTTTTCTGACCCCGAAAAAGAACCCACTCATCCCGAGTTAGATTAATCCCTATTGTTAACTGTAGAATTTCTCGTATATTATAAGAGAAATTTTACAGCTATTAACGTACACTTATCGACGGGTGGTAATTAATTTTGTCTGCAAATTGCTGAAAAATGTCCGTAAATATTCTGAAATGTGTCCCAAAATTTGTTTTTTTATTAGCTCAGAGTGAGGTTTTGCAGGAAAGGCATGATTTTCACCTCTTGTTGCATAGAAATACCAAAATTTTCACATTAAAGTTTCAAAAATCATGCTTAGCACACAAAATTACACTCTGAGTTAATAATACTATTTGCGGACACATTTCAGCAATTTGCGGACATTTCTCATTTGCGGACATTTTTCAGCAATTTGCGGACATTTTTCAGCAATTTGCGGACATTTCTCATTTGCGGACATTTTTCAGCAATTTGCGGACATTTCTCATTTGCGGACATTTTTCAGCAATTTGCGGACATTTCTCATTTGCGGACATTTTTCAGCAATTTGCGGACAAAATTTATTATCACCTCTTATCGACGGGGCCAAATCTGACTTAGAATAAGTTTGCGCAAAGTCGGAAATTTAAAAAAAAACTTGGAGGCGCATTATATTGTTTGAGTTTTTGTTTGAAATATTTTGATTTCGATTTAGCCTTGCTTGTGCCTACTGTGCCTAGCTTTCATGTTCTACACCTTTCATGAAATCTATTGGAAACGTAGAAACTTGCCTCCAGGCCCATATCCCTGGCTGTTGGCCGGCAATATGCCTCAAGTTCTACTCCATCCTAACAATCTAGACCAGTTATTTTTGAAGTGGAAACAGAAGTATGGAGGAGTGTTTACATTCTGGATGGGCCCCTACCCCATAGTTATGGTAGGCGATGTGGATAAAATGAAGCTGTACTTTGTGCGTCATGCAGATGTGTTCACTGGAAGGTGGCAAAACTTTATTACCCACACTTTTATGGGTAATCTTTCTTAGTGGTGAGCTGGTTGAGTTGGTAGTAATTCAGAATTGTTTAGGTGGACACAATGGAATAGTGCAGGTGCAAGGAGAAAAGTGGAGGTAGATCATAATATACGGATTGGTCTATCAATCAACACCAGAACCGTTGTTTGTTGAATGTATTTAGTTTTATTCAAAATTTCATGCTGAACATGATAATAAAACAATTTCAAAGGGTACTATTTGAAGGTTACCTCCCACTCTGAACCAGCCAAGTCCTGATTCTCTGGTTTAAGGGCAAAACCTAAATTCTGCAACTGAATTCGTGTTCAGCATAACTGTTTTGCGTAAAAAACTGCTTGTTAAGTTTTTAAACTCACTGGCCAATGCCGTGAAAATCACTATATAACCTAACTCAAATACCGTATTTTCTCTAATTATGACCCGTCTCTAATTTTAGACCCCCCTAAGTCGCTTCACCTAATTTCCCATATTTATTCGAAAATGTGATAAAGATGTGATAAATATGCCTTATTAGCATTTTTTCTCTAATTGTATACCCGTATCTAATTATAGACCCGTCTCTAATTAAGGACGCCACTCGATGGGAGTTGGAGCATTATAGACCCGGGTGTATAATTAGAGAAAAACACGGTAACCCTTCTTAGTTCAATTAGTTGAGGATTGATTACCAGATGAGAACGTCAGGACGGGCTCATCTCCATCCAAGACAAATAATTTTGAACTAAGGGGGTTATTTGAAGGGGAATTTGGATGGAGGTGGTTGTTGCTGGGTTACGTCGTCCAACTTCAAGTTCTCATTAAGACAGAAAATACTTTAAACTTGAAAAATTACAAAAAATTCAATATTCGAATGATTGTTGTCTCTAGGGTTGTTGGGACAACTCGAAAACAACTCAAAGAAAAGTCTGTTTTTCTCAGCTGTGGCTTAATATTTTTCGAAACTGTTTTTACCGTTAAATGTGCTAGATTATATAGATTTAGAAAACAGGTTACACAATACATATTAGATAGCTAGTCAAAAAGTCGTATGTAATTTAAGTAAATTTCGAGTTGTAATTTTGGAGGACTCGAAAGACGACAACACGCAACACACTCGACAAACACTCGTTCTAGTGTTACGAATAAAAATATAAAGTAAGCATAAACTCCAAAAAAACTAATCCATACAGGGAACAACGGCGATTTACCCTACACACCCTTCGCGACTTTGGGTTGGGCAGGTCCAGCATGCAACACAATATCCTGACTCAAGTAGATTCCTTAATCCATCATTTCCAAAGCCAAATACCCAACCAGTCCAGCATAGAAGTTAGCCGACTAGTTGCTGTCTGCATTGCCAACATCATAAACAACATTCTTTTTGGCAAAAAATTGAGCACGTAAGCCTATCCTCCACTTATTCACCAAATCCAATTTCTAGTTCAGGACGACGCATCATTTGTGCAGTTGCAAGCCATGCTGGGTCAGCAATCCAGTCTGGTCACTCGCCCTATAATGGGGCTGTATTTGACCTTGCCAATCACTGTGCACATACCCTGGCTCAACAGCTCTTGGCTGAAATTGATTCAAATACGTGACAATCTCTGGGATTTTTTGGAGCGGCAAATTCAGGTCCGTTTTGTGGACATTTCATCAAATTTTTGGAGAATGGAGAAAAATAACAACAAAAATTTACAAATCTATTACCAAGTCGAAAATAGCTCAATGTCACTCTGTAGAGCAACTCCTTAGCTACATTTCGAGCTATTGAACGAATTGATGAAGCAATAATTTCTAGATGAATATCACCTTTAACTTTCAAAGTGCCAAATTGCACTTTTCGGGCATTTTTCGAATCTTTTCAGTGCACGACTTTCATGTTTGGTTTGTTTTTACGGTTTGTTTTTTCAGTTTTCTTGGCAAGAGAAGTAGTTCTGTGACTTTGGTTATTTTGGGTATTTTGACTTTGGGTAAATAGGGGTCCAGCGCCGGGTACTGGTTCCAGGATCCGTCAGCGGACCCGGCGTTTAAAATTACTGCCGAACCGGCAGTGATAGTGGCGCTTGCCACTATCACATGGTTATGAAGGTAATATGGCCGTAGTGAACAATTTCAACCAGTGGCATCTTCCGTCTAAATCGGAAGCTTATTAAAAGAATTCATAAAAGGCGGTTATAAGGCGCCTCTTCACCTTGTTTCATTTAATATTACGATATTCCTGTTCCACACTTCCGCCCTGAACTCCGATGCATCTGCGCTGACGGCGTAAATAGCTACTTCTCAGACATACCCCATGCACACCATATTTAGAGGGAGCTTTTAAAGCTGCTCTTCGGATATATTTTTTTCAATTTGGTCCAGTTTTAAAAAAATTTGAAGAAAAATTTTTCGGTAACTGATTTCTCGGTAACTGATTCGTAAAAGTAGAAAAAATAAGCGAACGTCGCTTTTCGCATGACTCAGAATTTCATATTTTATTGCAGGAGCACAAAGTAGCTTTCCATTCAACCCAACCAGCCACTGATTTCACCTTTGCCTACTTGCTGGAAATGCACAAAAGGAAACATGACAGCCAAGAAGACATGGGTCATTTCAGGCGAGTTTCTTCTAGTTTGAAAAAACACCTAACTAAATTTTCCTGTATCTTTCGTTTAGTGAAAAGCAGTTGCAAATGGTGTTGCTAGACCTGTTGTTTGCAGGCATTGAGACCACAGTGACTACCATCAATTGGGGATTTTGTTGCTATGCTTGAATCCAGACATTCAGCACAAATGTCAGATCGAACTGGATGGTGTGGATGGATGTAGAGTGGAGTTGAGACATAGACCACGACTCAACTACCTACAGGCCACTCTTTTGGTGGGTCAAGTTTGGGTATACAGTCGAGTCTCGATAAACCGTCACCCCCAAAAGTTCGTTCCCGCCGAGGGTTCGACACTTTTTTATCTCAATTTTTATATATTTTTTCCAATACTGATTCTTCAGTTTAGTTCGAAATATCGCAAGGATTCCGATTTTACCGATCATTTCTCAAAAAGCTAAAACTTCGACCATTAAGACGCGCATCTCTCGATTTTACTCTCTACTCTATTTTAAAATAGAGTGACGGCTTATCGAGAGGCGCGGGTCTTAATGGTCAAAATTTTAGCTTTTTGAGAAATGATCTGCAAAATCGGAATCCTTGCGATATTTCGGACTCGACTGACGAATCAGTATTGGCAAAAAAAATAAAAAATTGGACGCTACTCGTTTATACCCCTCCCAAAAAAACTATTCGGTTTTACCCTCCCAATAATTTTTAAGGGGTACCTAAAACCATACTTTTTAATAAAAAAATCTGGTATTAGTTATTGCTCGGCCCTGAGCCTAAGCCTAAGGGCCAAAGCCTAAGCCAAAGCCTAAGGGCTAAGCCTAATTTCGAAGCCTAAAAATTATTGGAGGGGTAAAACCGAGTAGCTGTTTTTGGGAGTGGTAAAACCGAGTAGCGCCAAAAATTGAGCTAAAAAAAGTGTCGGACCCTAGGCGGGAACGAACTTTTGGGGGTTGACGGTTTATCGAGAGTCAACTGTACACAGGGTGTAAATTGCCTTTGTGCTGAAATTTCGAGTTGGGCAAAGCCAAGCAGATGACTACTGGCTTTCGGAAAAAAGTCGACATCAATTTTTTTTCTAAAAAGATAGCTGTTGAACTCAAATGTACTCTTGAATCCAATCCCGTTCAAAAATATAATCAAAATTGTTCTCGGTCGCTAAATCGTTCCTGAAACCTGATGAGCAGTGACAATTTTATGTGTAGCCTATCCAAAATAGTCTTATTTGTAGCAATTAGGAACTTTTTTGAATATATTTTAACTGGTTCAGATTTAAAATTCAGATTTTTTTAAAAGTGGTGACATTATGTTGAGAACCAGAAGTATTTTTGGCAGAACTGATGTGTTGGGTTGAGGGATATTATGGTTCGTTTATTAAAAATTATTTTTTTGGAATAAACTGATAGAGCTTTTTCGGCAAAAGACTTCACAAATTGAAATAAAATGATATCCGACAAAGCTGGTGGTCCAACATGAAGCGATTTCGGTAACACTTTACTTGACCCCCCCCCCCACGGCTGACCCACTTTTGATGACAATTTTGAAAAACCGATTGCATATTCGTGTTTCTCGACCCGATTTAGGCGCGAATTTACCAATCGTTTCCGGTAAAGTGAAAAAATTTTTTTTTTCAAACCACAGGGGGGGTATCAAGGATTTTAGTCAAAATTTGAAAAATTTGAATTCGCGCCTTTTGAATTTTGAAGGGATTAAGGGCTGTATAGGGAGGGGAAGGGAATAAAAGGGCCACTTTTATGGCAGAACGTTAGAAAAAACATATATTGGTATATTCTGGCTGTCTTACCATGTTTTTTAACTGAGCCGTGGCAAAAAGAGCCTCGTTGGAGTTGAGATGCGCACACACACATACCTTAGACACAAATCACTCGAAAGTGACTCTGGATGCATAAAAATGTATGCATACCAGAGTTTATTTATGCGGTAGGCCCCAGTATTCAAAACTATGCTCAACATCTTCTTGTTAGTGGCCCTTGTGTGATTAGTGGCCCCTTTTATTTCCTTCCCCTCCTTATACAGCCTTAATCCCTTCAAAATTCAAAAGGCGCGAATTCAAATTTTTCAAATTTTGACTAAAATCCATGATACCCCCCTGTGGTTTGAAAAAAAAAAATTTTCACTTTACCGGAAACGATTGGTAAATTCGCGCCTAAATCGGGGTCGAGAAACACGAATATGCAATCGGTTTTTCAAAATTGTCATCAAAAGTGGGTCAGCCGTGGGGGGGGGGGGGGGGTCAAGTAAAGTCAAGCCGCGATTTCCGGGGTTGGAGTAACTTACCGTATTCTCTCTAATAGGCCGACACCCTCTAATAAACCGACACCCCCTACTTTGAGGGACCGTATCTCAGTCCGAAGAAAAAAAATTACATCGCTGTTTATTGCGTTTTCTTAGTTCCACGAGCTCTATCGATTCCGCTTTTTCGATTTTGGATTTTCACCCGAAAATGTCGAGTTCGACCCGAAATTTTCACGATTTTTGAAGGGTTGAAAAATAAACCGACATGTCGGCCTATTAGAGAGAATACGGTACCACTGATCTACCATACTTCTTTTGAACATATTGTGGGTTTCGTGCTATTCATACTTTTTAAATATGTTTACAGTTTCTAACTAGCTGCTTCTACGAGTTGCTATATATTATGATGACTTCTAGTTCACATCTATGTTCAGATACCGTAATTTCTTTAGTTTAATATACCGCCCCCCCCCCCATTCAAAACCATGTTTTTAGGTCTGTGGGATACTGGCTACAAAATAGGTAGTGACTTGCTTTTTTCTTTTAAAAAAGCTATATAGCGGCTCTATTTAAAGGGCCTGACCTCTTCCTACTCGGTGGTCCCCGCCAATTCAAAAATTTTCCCTTGATCATTGGACTTCTGTACAGATTCTTCCGCTAGGTTTCTAACAAAACTAAGCCTAAAATTTGATTTCAGGCCTAGTTTTGTTAGAAACATGGCGGAAAAATCCTTACAGAAGTCCAATGATCAAGCGAAAATTTTTGAATTGGCGGGGGACCACCGAGTAGGAAGAGGTCAGGCCCTTTAAGAATCCGGTGCCACAAACAGCTTGTTCCCCACTATTTCTACCTGTATTTCTATACTGTTGATTTTTGATGTAAAACAGCTTGGTCCCCCTGTCGTTTTTCATTATTAACAAAAATTCATTTTCGTCTTGGGCAGATTTTGTTTCGTGTCATCTCTTAGACAATTTTTGTAGTTAGTCTGTTCTCTGTTCTCAACAATTACCTAATATTTTTAGGCTCAAGAGCTTCAACTTTTAGAGAAATGTTTGAAAATATTTTGCAATTTCGATACTGGTATTACTTATCGCACTTTTCGTTCGGAGGGAATTTTATTTACATAGGACCAAGGATTTTTCAAAAAAATATATGGCTCGAGAAAGAAATTAAAAAATATATAAAGGTACATTTTGTCTTTTTGGGGGAAGTCTTGAGCCTGGAAAAAATATACTTGAATTCTTCTTTGAGCGTGTATCTATGGTTCATCGAATAGATAATTATGAATTTTAATTCGTTTAATTGGCATTGATGCCTTGTGCCTAATAAAAATATTTGTAACAGGGGGGCCAAGCTGTTTTACATGAAAAATCAACAGGGGGACCAAGCTCTTTTTGGCACCAGATTCTTAAATAGAACCGCTATAGCTCTTTTCACCAATAAATTTAAATTTCAAACAAAATACTTATTTCTACCAGTAAATTACTGAACTCTACCAGTAAATTTTGGTGATTAGCGCAATTCAGGTCGAAATTTTGATAAAAACTGACTGAAAAAAAGAATTTCCGCAAAATTTTGACCTAAATTGCACAAATCACCAAAATTTACTGGGAGAAAGTAGTAATTTACTAGTAAAAATAAGTATTTTGTTTGGAACTCAAATTTACTAGTGAAAATAATTAATTTACTGGTGAAAAGTAGTTTTTTACTGGGTGAAAACAATACGAGCCTTTTAAAAAGAGGTCAAAAACACAATTCCAAGAACACGATTTTTGATATAAATTAGAGAAAATACGATATGATGTAGTACATGTATATTTGCAGGAAATTCAAAGGGTTGCCAACATTCTGCCCATCAACTTGCTGAGAACGTGCACCCAATCCATCCAACTAGATGGCTACCATTACCCTAAAGACACCATGGTGCTACCTCAAGTGTCCATTGCTATGAACGACCCATCCAACTTTAACCGACCCCATCTATTCCAACCTGAACGTTTTCTGAATGTCAAAACCAACAGCTTGAATAAACCTGAAGCTTTCTTGCCCTTCTCCCTAGGCAAACGACAATGTTTGGGAGAGTCACTGGCTAAGGCTGAGCTGTTTTTGATATTAGCCAATTTGCTCAAGCAATTTGAGTTTGAATTGGACGTTGAGAGTCGTGGGAGGCCTCTCTCCAAAGACAATATGGTCTTACGGTGTCACCAAAACCATTCAATTGTTTGGTGAGAAGCAGAAAAGGGGGTGAAAGTAGGTGATAAGCCGCTGTTTTACTGTAAGATTGCACATTTTGCAAAAAAAAATTAACTTTCAAAAAATCACATAACAAACCTAAAAATTTTCGAATCGGCTCGAAAACGAATTCCGAGCTCGTACAACCCTACTCTCGATATAACGGTACCTTCATCCGGTCCCAGGAGTGTCGTTATTTCGGCACTTGACTTCATACGACACTTTTTTTTAGCTCAATATAAAAAAAAACGAAATCTGGTTTAAAAGGGTGGCCGGTCACAAAAAGGGATCGAACTTGAGCAGTATTGAATGTTGATTGTGTAAATATTGACTGTGTTGTGAACTGATTTTCTTTATCCTTTTTACTGGATTTTTTGTGCATATTAAAATAAATTGGAGTTCATCATCCATCTGTATGCACTAGTAAATCATTTCAATAGCACACTCCACCAAATAATTTGACACTCTGCAGCTATCCACCAGAGGATGCAGTTTTTTGCAGAGGCGTTTAGATAATTTATGGCTTTAGCTGCTTTTCAGAGCCTATGTGTTGGTCCAAGGAAGTTTTGCCAGAAGAAGAGTGATGATCACTTTACCGAAAAAAAGATCAGTTAATTTAAAGTAACGAAGAAAAAATTGTTGGACAAATCGATGATTTGTGTGTAAGCTAACTGTATCAAATAGTTAACGGTAAGAAAATTTTAGCCGGTTGTTATTACCATATTCTCTCTAATAGAGCGGCGTGCCACTCTATTCACCGACCACCTCGAATTTGCCGCTCTATGAGAGAGTGCCGTTCAAATTGAGAGAATATGGTAGTAATTGACAAACTGTAGCGGGTGCATCAAAAGTCCTTGCGATTTTTTAAAGCAGCTAGATATGCATCAAATTCATGTGAATTTTTTTTATTACAAACACATCATTTTGCAGCCCCGGAGCTCTTTTTCAAAGCAGTGTAAAAGCTTTTATAGCTGGAAATAAATGTTCTTTTAAAAGCAGCCAAACAGGGTGCACAGATGTACTGATTTATCAAAAATTCCCTAATTTTTTGACTTAAATCATGATTTTTGATCGTCGAAAATCAGGAATTTGTGTACTTCCTCCATCAGGGAGCACCAATATCCTGATTTATAAAGAAAGTATCTAATTTTTTGGTCTAATAATGCTTTTTGTAACACAAACCTGACTTTGCGATTTTTTATCTGTGCAGCCTGCACCCGAAATAAAATCTCGCGGGATAATTTTTAATAAGTGTTTTCTAAGGAATGTGAAACACATTTGTGAAATCAATACAAAATCTGTTTAATTTGTCTAGTAGAGCTTTTTAGAGGGTCATTGCCGTCTCCAACAACGGTTGTCTTCAGCCATTTCAAAAAAAAAATCATAATCATTAAAGTTCTGTGCGGATTTTTCAACTTGGTTTCTAACACAACTATACCTAATATTAAATGCTAGGCCTTTTTTGGGGGTATAGACGTTTGGCGAATATGAAACTTTTTCAAATTCGCGAAACGTTTGGCGAATTTGAAACTCAAAAGAGTAAAATATCTCTAAGGGTATATATGGAGATACTTATTTAGACATATCAAGGGTATTTGGCTGAATGTGATGGCCAAAGTCTAGCATATTCCACATTGCAAGGGTCAGGGGTTAACACATGTATGTACCCCTATCCCTTGCAATGTGGAGTGTGCTGGTCTTTGGCCGCGAAGCGGCCATATACCCTTAATATGTCTAAATAAGTATCTCCATATATACCCTTAGAGATATTTTACTCTTTTGAGTTTCAAATTCGCCAAACGTTTCGCGAATTTGAAAAAAGTTTCATATTCGCCAAACGTCTATGCACCCTTTTTTGTTAGAAACCAAGCTGAAAACTCCGTATAGAAAACCAATGATTAGGCGAAAATTTTTGAATTGGCGGGGGAACAATCCAGAACGCGTGGCAATGGTCTTAAAGAGCTTTCATATTCATTTTTTACCGAATTGTTTATAGTCCAAGTTTGTCCAAGATACAACTCTTACAAATCAGCAAGTTTAGCAAAATTTGCAAAAAAAATGTATTCGTTTATCCGTTTTTTTATTTTCTTTATTTAAAAGAAAATCAAATCAAAAATCGAATCTGTAACATAAATGAGAAAGACCTTACACAGCGCTACAAGATGGCCGTAACTGATATTTTTGGGTACACATAAAGTTGTTAATTTGAACTTACTTCCACTTTTAGTACAACAAATTGCCCTGCAAGATTTTTTTTGGGGTGGGTTTTTTCTTTTTCAATTTCAAAAAAAACATTTTATTTCCAACTTACGGTCTAATAGAATCCCCCCCCCTATTTTTGCCTTAGAAATCAGAATTAAGTTCATTTTTTGATTAATAATTTCAAGATTTTTTAAGGGTTGAAAAATAGAAGCGCGGGGGCGTCTATTAGAAACATTACGGTAATAAGTTTTGACACCGTTTTGAAGAAGAGCTCCAGCGCTGCAAAATGATATGCTTGGAACGAAAAATTTACATGGATTTGATGCCTATCTAGCTGCTTTAAAAAATCGCAAGGACTTTTGATGCACCCAATAGAAATGGTCGCACCATTAACTTCAATTTACAGTAAATCTTCCACAAATTAAAGCAAAGGGATCTGGTTGTGCTGTTTGTTACACCTTGTTCCTCCTGCCGTCTGTTTGTCTTCTTGAGTTCGGGCAACCAAATAAAGGGAGGAAACAAGGATGTGAGTGGTAAAGAACATTATTGTAAAGCAATAAACTGGAATTGGCCCAATTCTTCTACTTGTCCTTTAACCAAATAAAAGAAAGTGCCGATTGGATCGCGGGTGATGATGGGACAAGGCCAATATAGTATAATAAGGGAACAGCTTAGGGAAAATTATTCTTGGATTGAATTCCTTCTGGTATTGCAGTTTAATACTGGAAGGCTATTCCTTGTGGTTTAGATCGAGAAATGCCGATGGGAGGTGGAAAATGATACTAACGTTAATCAATGAGAAAGCAGTCCTCTTTTTAATGATTATCTTGTTTGTAGAGTTCAGGATAAAAAGAAATGTGCCGCAGTTTCTATGCAGGATTATAAGAATGAAAGATTAAAAGCTGCAAAACCAAATTTTCTGCAATAAAGAAGCATTAGAAACCCTCATTTTTCGACTAATTTTACAAGAATTCCTGTGCAATCACAAGCACAAAATTGATTCGATTAAAAAAGTTAAAAAGATTATAATGTTATAAAACATGTTTGCACTTTAGCTTTTCGCTACATATTTAACACTTTTAGCAAACCAAATTATTATGAACCGAAACAGGCCAGAGATAGCTTGCGACATTTCAAATTGAAACAATTCAAATTGAGACTATTCGAATGGCGACAGTGGAAATTGAGACAAAATCAGATTGCGACAAAACTTATCCTTTTTAATTGCAAATTTCCTATGTAAATACTTGTCGCTGAACGAATTGCGTCAATTTGAATTATCTCAATCTCAATTGTCGAAATTTGATTTTGTTTCAATTTGAATTGTTTCAATTTGAAATGTCGCAAGCTATCGCTGACCCCGAAACACGGCTTTTCAAAAGAAAGATTTTGAATTTTTATCAAAAAGTCGCGAATGAAAAGTTTTCGGAGACTTTTCCTTGATGCAAAATCTCTTCCCGAATTCAAACCCGTTGAAATCAGATTAAAATAGTTTTTATGAGCTGACAAGGAAGGGTAGGGGAATGACCGTGCGATTTCTAAGATATTTTTTTACAAACAGGTAGAGCAACACCTCTTCTATCATACTAGTCGCGAGGGTTTTCGCTAAAACAATAATGTGCAAAGGTTTTTGGAGCACATGAAGATTAAGAAAACAGGCTCCATGAAAGATAAAGCAATTTTAACCAGATTAATATGTGGTCCAGTGGGTAGTGGGACTGTGTTGCTTTTTTCATGCCACAGGTTCGATTCCTTTTATTTTTATGTGAATTTGGCATTGAAGCCTATTCGTATTCAGGAAAAACATTTTCAGTTGTTTGGTATTTTAGTGACCAGCGAGAAAATAAAAATAATTAAAAGTTTGCGCACAAGGAAACGAACCTGTGACATAAAAAAGCAACACAATCCCACTACCCACAGGACCACACACACAAAATTGCTTCAATTGCTTTATGTTTCATGGAGCCTGTTTTCTGAATCTTCATGTGCTCCAAAAACCTTTGCACATTATAGTTTTAGCGAAAACCCACGCGTCTAGCATACTAAAGTAGGGGTTTCTCTACCTGTTTGTAAAGAAATCGCACGGTCAATACCCTATCCTCCCTTGTGAGATATAGCTATTTTAAGTAAATGGTATTTTAAGTAAACCAGAAATTTTTGAACCACTAACCTACTTGAGTGGATATCTCAGCTCATAAAAATTAGTTTGAACGAAATAAAAGATTAGTATAGAATTCTGAGCGATTAAAACACATAAACTGTAATTTGGTCTATGATTTGGATCATATAGCTGAGATAGTTACCATAGCTTGTCCCGTCGCAGTCCCGCCCGGACGGAGTAGGACGGCGGACAGCCGGTCGAGTTTAAAAAAAATAATACGGCCGGCGAATTTTCGACAAATGACATCCCGTGCGGATGGACCGGTACTGTTGAAATTTCACGCTCTTTATTTAAATCCAAAAAACTTTTGTAGTCCAACTACCAATTTTCTCTAATAGCTCGACAGTCTCTAATAACTTGACACCCCCTACTTTGAGGACCTATATCTCCGACTTGAGAAATTATTTTGCAAAGCTGTTAATTGCGTTTTCTTAGCTCCACGAACTCTACTGATTCCGCTTTTTATATTTTTGATGTTCCACTTCAATATTCAACTTCAAAATTTTCAGATTTCAGGGAGATTGAAAAATAACTTGACATGTAGAGAAAATATAGCAGATGGATCAAATTGAAAACTCCCGACAAATGTGTGAAATTTCCCGACTAATTAATTAATTTTCCCGACAAATCTGTGAAAGTTCCCGACAAACACTTTAATTATAATGTTTAATTGGTTGTGTGCCGGATGCCTTGTTTCTTGTTTCAAAAAAATTACTTGAAATGACTTAGGTAATACTCTTAGAGATGCAATTCCAAGCTAAGCAACAAAAGAAGCGTGGTGTGGCGCGCGAATGGACAACTGCAAAGGATTGCTCTAGCAAGGAAGATGTCGATGAATGGGTGACTGAAAATGGGGGAAATTGGATACAGTAAGCTGATTCATTGACTAATTTTCTGTTTTTATCGTTTGCGAGCTCTCTTTGAAAATTACTCAAAGAATTTAAAAAACATCTTTCGGACGATCAGAAAATTTGCCGGAACTTTCACAGATTTGTCGGGAAATTTCACAGATTTGTCGGGAAAATTCATTAATTTTAGGCAAATTTGAATTTGCCGGGAAATTAATTAATAAGCCGGGAAACTTCACACATTTGCCGGGAGTTTTCACATACAGCCATAGCAGATTATATTGAAAAAATTAAATTTGCATTGGCGCAATTTGAAATGGCCCAATTTGAAAATGGCCCAAATTGAATTGGCCCAATTTCAAATGGCCCATTCTTCTCTTCCCCAAAAAAAGCCGGCAAACCCTTCAAACTACCTCCAAACTATGCCGTATCTCGATTTTGGTGACGAAAATGGATGTTGACACCAAAGAGAAAGTTGTAGAGCAGGGTCGATTTACTTATGAATCCGTTGATAGGATTAAAATTGGACGACTTTTGGAAAAATAATTAGCTAAAAACAAAAAGGTTTGCAGCAAACGGTTTGCCGGAGTATAAAAAGTGCCATTGGGTTTTAATATAAGTTCCAGGAACGCTCATGTAACCTTTTTGCAAAAAAAAATTAGAATCTGATCTTTATGTCTAATAATATTTTGTGTTCTTTGCGGTTATCGGCAGGCATTTCATTCATAAAATAAAATTTATAAACAAAATAAAATAAAAACGACGTTTAAAATGCAATGCCTGCCGATAACCGAAAAGAACCATATTTTGTATATAAATTGATGTTTCGCGCCCTCAGAATAAAAAAATCGAGAGAGAAAATTCTGCGCTTTTTTTTGCCTTGGTCCCCAAAAAGCCTTGGTCCCCTGTGCACAGGTGGAGTTGTCACCACATGTGGTCGTTCATCGACATAAGGCAATTCGTGGTATTTCGAATGTTTTTGTCTCGAACGGAAGTTAAAATCTGACAGTCCATTTCAGCATTTCTGACTAGGGTTGGGTAATTCTCCGGAGAAATACTTTCCGGGTAATTACCGGGTAATTACCGGTAATTACCTGAAAAGCGGAGAAATACTATTTGCTGATACTTAAACCATCTGGATAGTACCCAAACCACCGGTATGGTACCCAAATCACCTGGATAGCGCCCAAACCATCTGGATATCACCCAAAACACCAGGATGTTACCCAAACCACCTGGATAATACCCAAATCACATGCATGGTACCCAAACCCCCTGGATAGTACCCGAACCATCTGGATATCACTCAAAACACCTGGATAATACCTAAACCACCTGGATAATAGCTAAACCAAAAAAATCCTGGCTAAGTAGGGTAGGTGGATTGGTTAATATTTAATCCTAATAAAAAGTGAATGGTTAGTGGCGATTGTGATATCTGTCGACCATAATTGCCGTAAAATTTTCTATGAAGAAAGCAATTATACTTGTAAAAAACATTCAAAAAATATCAGCGTAAAAATGAAGAAGATATCGCAGAAAAACAAAATAATGAAAAAATGTATCAGCTGGGAGTCGAACCTTTGACATTAAAAAGGAGACCAGTAGTGTAAAGGAAAAGCATGGCTCAAGCAGGAAGTGATTCCTGCATAATTAGAAAGTGAACATTGCCTCCCCAGCTCCGACTTTGACGCAATTCTAAAGCAAAAACAGAAAATTAGAACGCTTTATACTTTTATAAGAACCAACCTCCAAGTGTTTCTCCATTCTTTTCGCATCTGACTTGTAGCCAGCATTGCAAACTTGCACAAACCGACCACTGTTAGATTCCTATTTGCATTTCTTTCTTCAACTCGATTGTAGTAACTCCAACACCAGTAAAAGGGCTTGAATTCGGACATCTAAATGTTCCATCTATAATACGAATAGAGCAGCAGAAAAAAACAGTTTTCAGAAAAAAATATCGAAGGTCAACTGCAATAAATACTAAAAATAGTATTTCTCCGATTTTTCTTTACGGAGAAATACTTAGTATTTCTCCGGGTAATTACCCATCACTCAACCCTATTTCTGACTAGTTTCATAAGAAAATTGAGTATGCTGATCACGAATATGGAGTCCGAATCCTGGAATTGTTGTTTCTGATTTAAAAATGAAAATTTGATTTTTATGGGTAGGAAATAACCACAGGGGGGACCAAGGCAAAAAAAGTTGCTGATCGACGTCTATGATCTTTACACAATTTACTTATTTCAACAGCTACTCGCTGCAATGTCACTTTGCTTAAGACTTTTCCTGGCTATCTTCATTCTGCTACTCTGCGCTATATCAAAAAACGAAGTAGTGGAAGCAAAATTAGCAAAATTCCTTCGCTACGATGTAGAATGTCCATTTTTGAGCGAAGAAGAATTCGCTATTCGATTGGCCGAGGGAAGATGTGAGCAAACAACTACAGTTCAGCCGGCATCTTCTAGGTAAGTCTATTTCTCCTCCTTTTATTAATCACATCAATCAAAAATTTTAGCACAACAACTGAGGCTCCATTTTCCGAAACGAAGAGAGGCAACAAGCTTTCCAAAGGTCGATTTTATGGATGAGACGATTTTATTGATCGAGTTTTCAGGAGCCAAAAAACTTCTTCTCAAATTCGTCTTTTTGGGCAAAAAGCGCAGCATCAAGTTGGATCTGAGTGAGCATGTGGAAGAATATCAGGTGGTGGAAGGAGTTTTTGTTGAGCTCAGATGTCCAGGGTCTGCAAGAAAAACAGGGTCCATATTTTTGATTGGGTCAAAGCTAGAAAGGAAAATCGTTTTTGCTTTCAAAAATATTGAGGTTTAAGGATAAATCAACTTGGTACTTCAATGGCGAGCAAATCCATGATACTTTTCTCAATTGGCGTGTGCAGATAGATATCAAAGGTGCTTTGCATCTGTCTCCTGTGCTGGTGAATTCTGATGATGGTCGCTTTGAGTGTTTCCTCAATGATGATTGGAAGGGCAGTGTTCGGTTGAAAGTAGATACCACTATGGTAAAATTTTGCGAAGTTTAAAATTTATTGCACTTCTGGTCTCCTTATTAGTTCGTTGCTGTGAAAAAGGTATTGGTCAGCAAATTTTTACTACCATCCTGCTTTTGACCTGCTTTGCATCAAACTTGTTGTTCATAATCTCAGACCATAAAAATACCGGAAAAATTTAGAAAAACGTCTTATGAGGGAAAGGCACTCTTGTTCACTACTTTTTTTCACTGCACTACACTGCTTTTCTTCTTTAATCCTAGTTGCTATACTGCTATGACAGAATATTCCCCAGTTTTGAAATGAGCATAATTTTTTTCCTGGTCGTTTTTTTTTAAATTGTGCTTTAACAGATCGATTTTTCTCGCTGACAATTTCTTTGGTAAATTATTTCCAAAACATGATTTTCGCTTGGTGGTCCTATGGGTGGCTGCTGGATCCACAAATGCCAAAGCCACAGGAAGACCCTGTATTTGCTGGATTTTATTTCACAAAGGGTAACACATATTATTAATTTCATATAGAGAAACGAAAAATTCCATCCCGAAGCTCTCGTTACTAAGGCTATTTTTTTAAATTTTATCCTTCAGCTTCCGGCCGGAAGTAAAGTTCGGCAGCCATGGTTTGACCTCTGGAAATTTGTATAGCTAACTGCGGTCGAAAAAACAAACATGGTTGGTAACGCTCTTAGGACTAGGGACTGAAATACATTAGTGGATTTTTTTGCTCTTACGTCGGTTCAAAGAAATGTAGATATGGTTTTTCAGAATACAATTTGGGCTGGATACACCAACTTTTTGATTGGATCGGCATTCTCACTCCTTTTCCTAATGTGCTTCCTCGTATTGTCTTGTATCTGGCCAGAGATCAGCGAAAATGGTTCAACTAAAAAGTTTTTGTGCATCTCATTGTCGAAGGATGATGAAGCCGTAAAGGACGAACTGGATTTTCAAGAATGGTTGCTCTTCCAAGTGCCTAATAATAACAACAAGGAGGTCAAAGTGGATATCCCTGTAAGTTTATTTGTTCGATTAACCTAAGTGTTAAGGGGAAATGAGCGAGATCGTATTTTAACTAAAATATTTCTAGGCGACGACGCCATCCACAGTAGTCTCAATGGACGACAAGAATAGTCTGCATACAAGCAAGAATAATAAGGATAGAACCAAGAATAGTCAGGATACTACCGAGAAGAAAACTCAATAGCTGGAAAAAAATTTCAAATAAATCACTCTATTGTAGAAATGTAATGCATTGAATTCTGTTAATATTAAGCTATTATGTAATAAACATTGGGGTTTGATGGTTTTGGACAGGTTTCAGGAAACAGTGAATAACATAAAATGATCACTGGCCTAAGTGCTTTTCTTGCTGATTTCAGCACGTGTACTAGATTATTTTGCCTTGGTCCCTTGCCAAGGCAAAAGTCAAATCTTGTCCAATTTTTTGTCATAAATATAAATCAGATTTGCAAATAAAAAGTTGGTCAAAATTTTAGGTTGCAATTTAAAATAACAATTTTAACTTTTAATAACATAATTTTTCCCCATTGATTTCTACCTTACCGATATAATCACTCTTTCAAGACCTGGACATGAGCTAAGAAAAACTTTTTAAAACACTACATGGATACTAATTCAAAGTTGACGGTACTAGGCGCTCATAATGGTAGTTGGGATGAGTAATAGATTTGTTTGGGTTGTTTACTTTATGGTAAGCAGCTTCGTAGTTCGGAATAAAAAAACCATTTCCTGCACTGCTTTACTGTCACCAAACACCCTAATTTTGGGATTTCATGCAAAATGACAGACCTATGTAGGATGCCACGAAATTGGACATCGTTGAATGTTGTTTAAACTCTAGCTCAAACTAAATATTACTTTTTTCTTTGTGTGATGGCTCAAATGAAAGCCTGGAGTCTTGGCTACATTTTAGTACATGAAACGTGTGACTTGTGTAAAAAGTCAGAAAATATCAACCAATCCAGTCAAGGAAGAACCCGAAAACAATCGATTTTCGGGAATTTATCCTATTTTAGCCTGGATACAAGCTCCAGTAGGTGTGAAAGCCTGAAGTGATGATTTTATTGGAAGGCCAAGAGTGTCAGGATCATTTCGACACCAAACTTGTGAAGTAAAGGACGTAAAAAAGAAGGTTACCAGCCAGTGGAATTCGAACCTTTGGCCTAGGCGATGCGTATAGAAAGTTCCCACTCCCTTTAATGCGAAATAAATTCAGAAAGCGCTATCCCCGCCTCCTGTGTTCTATGTCAAAAAAAAGAGGTGGCTTCAAAGTCTATAAAACAATTGAGCAATACTGTAAAACAGGTCAAAACCAACAAAATAAATTGTGTCGATCAAAGGCCAGCCGCTGTAATCTTTGTTCTCGCTCAGCCCATTCAACTTTATGTAAATTTTGTTCCAAAGACATTTCGATCCTGTAGAACTGGCAGCCAAATTTATTGACCTCTTTTCAGTCTTTTGGATTTTTCAAAAGCCGACACTTCTTTGTTTTATTCCGGTTCACGGCGATTTACCTCACTTTTTCAGCTATTTGAATAAGCTACATTTCCTTTGTTACGACCTGTGAGTTAAAACCCTGTTTGGATCCGTTCGTTTGATTTCCAGCTTAATTATCCAAAAAGCACTTTGTCTCTAAATGAAAGTGAAGTTTTAGAAGTTAAATCGAGGGTTTGAGCCTGGTGTACGGAGGGTCGAAAATTGCGCGCGAATTTTTACTTTTGACAAAAAGGCAAATTTTTTAACATTTTTTCAAAGTGATAACACTTTTAGGTAGCCCTGCCATTCTAGTTTCTAACGGAGAACTATTTGTTAAAATACGTTTGAGTATTAAACAAGTCAACAAATAATTTTTTTAAACAAGTCAACAAATGAATTTTAATTTCTGACTTGCTTCATATGTCAACCTTTTTAGACACATTTCGCAAACATATAAAAAACAAATCATACCTCGTTAGAAATTAGAATGACAGGCTACCCAGTAGAGATGATGACGGTACGGTATACCGTACCGAAATACCGACCGAAATTTTCTTATCAAAAATACGGCATAGGGGCGTTTAGGCAATTTTTGGACATTTTGTATCAAATGATAAGATAAGCTTTTTTGGTGTTCTGTTTTTAGGGGTTTTTACGCCATTTTCCAACCACTTAGGCCTAGCCTTTAGGCGTAGGCCAGCGCACGTTAAGACGGGCTTAAATGTGTTCCCCAAACCACAGAAACCCCTAGAAAACAGAATGCCAAAATAGCTTATCTTATCATTTGATAAAAAATGTTCAAAATTGCCTAAACGCCTACGCACCGAAAATACCGTACCGAAATACCGACCGGTCGATTTCGAAAATAGCAAAACTGATACCGAATTTCGGGGAAATTTCGGTGTTTTTTTAAGGGTCATTATTGCTCAATATTTTTTAGTATTTCATTTAAAAAATTACTGAAACATGCTTTTTCCCCCAAAAATGGTAAAAATTAAGAGAAATTGTACGTCGATAGCTGTAGAATTTCTTTTATAGCATACCATAAATTCTATATTTACGGACATAAAATCATCGATGGGGCGAAAACTGAATCAGGACCAGCGGGTGTTCATCTTGAGTCAGCGTTTGCCACATCTATGACATCCATAGATGTAGAATTTGTGTATAATACAATATATTCGATAGCAGTTCGCTGATTTTTATATCACAAGAGAATCTAATTTTTCAGATTTTTTATTATTTTTAACTACAATGATATTTTTCGAAAAAATTATCCTCAAAATCTTTCATAATTGACACTAACAGTGACACTGACATTGAAACTGACATGTCAGTTTAGCGCACCTGACATTTTTCAAAAGTGGTCGTAGGAATAAAAAGTTGTCTTTCCAAAATTTTGTAAAGTGCGTCAGAAAGCTGAGGAAGTAATTCTCAGTTTAATTTTTCATGTCAGTTTAGCAACAAATGTCGGTGTCAGTTTAGACATTTTTTGCTAATCTGACATTTAAAATGAAACTGACACTCACTTTTTCTATCTTTGTTTTAAAGATAGGAGAAAAATCTGATAACACCTTTCTCAATCACAAATTCGTCAGCTTTCTAATTTACCTCACAGAATTTCGAAAAGACAACTTTTTATGCCTACAATTACTTCTAAAAATGTCAGGATGGCTAAACTCACACGTCAGTGTCAATTATGAAAACACTAGGGCTACCTAATGTTGTTATTTATGGTGTTATTCCGAAGTGATTTTACAGTACCTAAAGCATCTCCAGAGGAAAGCCAACCAAAAACAAGTTAAACAAAAAAGGGATCAATATAACTAAGGAAATGATACAGCCGTCTTGATGGGGACAGAATAAATGAGCACTCCTAAATACTTCTTTAGAACGGGGAAGGGGATCAACAGCAATAATACTGCTACCTCCCTATTGTTGTTATCCACTCAGCAATCGAAGATGTAAAACAGCACCTAGGCTTGAGTGATAGATTTACGATGAGCAGGAAGAATAAGCTGTAGTAAAGTGATAAGGCTGAACCGATTTTCAGCCCCCTATGGCTATAGAAGTGATTGGAGGAGTATTAGGCCCCTCCTCCAGGCCATAGCTACTACTACTCCTGTGTGGGTCAGTTGCTTCATTGGCAGGAAGGGGAGCCAACTGCTGCTTGGCTCTTATACTTCTTTTCGATGATCCCCTTTTTCTAAAAGTTTAGGCCAAACTTTTGCTGTTTTATGTGTGTGTTTGCTAATTGTATTGGAGGTGCTTTTGCTGTTTTTTGGGCATCTGTTGAATCTGCCTCAATGACACCAACTGTTTATTTTTCTTGTTTTGGAATTTGGAAATTGAGTGGGCGGATAAAGTTGCGGTAAAATTTTATGATAGGTGTTTTTTGTGATATTTTTTGTATGTGTAAGGAAATGTGTAAAAAACCAGAAAAATTTGGTGGGGACAGAAAAATTTGGAAAGTTTTCCGGAAAATTCCACAGTTGTCAACGTACAGTCAATTTTAAGGCATGTTAACATTGAGTGTGGGAAGGGTAAGGGCGAGAAGGGGTGTACTTTTTTAATCAATTGAAATTTTTTTCTGTTAGTACTATCTTGTAGCTAAGATTCAGGGCTCCAAAATGAGTTATCAACAATCTACACATGATTGTAAAATGTTGAAGAAAAATGCTTAGGTCCGCACTCAGGTCGACACTCAAGCTCACACTCGGTCGAAAGTTGACATGGCGTCGTATGCTAAGCTCGGATCCTGAAAGTTCCGATAAAAGCTCGGAATTTTTCAAGCTTGGAGTTTTGTAAAGCTCTGATTTTTTGAACGTTAGCGCGTCATTTTAATATTTTTGGCGCTACCGGAGCACACCCCCCCCCCCCCCCCCAAATGAAATTTTTTTAAAAGTGTTTCCAAACACCCTATATCGACCTAAAATTGCCTCAGAAGCTCGAAAAAGGCATTATTTTTGTGTTCTAGTCAATAAAAAATTGAGTTTTGGGACCACCCAAATATACCTATTTTGACCATTTTTGAAGGGATTTAGGGCCATATTAGGGTGGGAAAGGACCAAAAAGGGCCAATTTAGTGTGAAAAGGAAGATGTTGAACATAGTTTTGTTGACTGGTGTATACCGCATTAAGAAACTCTGGTATGCATGCTTTTTCATGCATCCAGAGTCACTTTCGAGTGATTTGTGTCTAAGGTATGTGGGTGTGCGCATCTCAACTCCAAGCCCCCAAACCCCCTGCGACCCGAAGGGGGCGCAGGGGGCTTGGATGGTTAGAGATGCGCGCACTCACTTACCTTAGACATAATTCCGAGAAGACTCTTGAACAAAAATGCATTTAGAGACTATTTTTGCCCAGCTCCAGTGACCAAAACATGCCAAAACAGGCAAATGGTCAAAATTTAAAAATGTCCAAAACTCAATTTTTTATTAACCAGAACTCAAAAATAATGTCTTTTTTGAACTCCCGAGGCAAATTTGGGTCAATATAGGGTGTTTAAAAACACTTTAAAAAAATTCCATTTAGGGGGGGGGTATACTCCGGTAGGGTGGTATTTTTCAATACCCGCCCATTTTACTCATTTCGGGTTCTTCAACGTTACAGTCAAACCTCGATAAAATGCCACCCTGATAAAAAGTCTTTACGAAAAATTGAAAGTATAGATCAAGTCAAAAAAAAATGTTCCCTCTGTGTAGAAAATGTTTCTTCAATGTCAATGGCTGATTTATAGAGAGTGTACAGGGTGTTATAACTTATAAGTAAGATATATAAGCTTGGTCAAAAAATCCGAGCTTTACGAAAAATCCGAGCTTTTAAAAAGTCCGGATTTTTTTTAAAAAATCCGAGGTTTAAAAAAATCCGAGCTTTAACATACGACTCCTGATTGCGGACTTAAACATTTTCATCCATATATTTTTCAAATGTAGTTTGTCGATAGCTCATTTTGAAGCCTTGAATCTCAGCTACAACATAGTTCCAACAGAAAAAAATTTAATAGAGGAAAAAAGTTACACCCTTTTTGCGATAAAAGAACTCTTAGGTCGACAGTTGGGTTGACACTCATGAATTAAATTTCTTTCCATATTTAAAAAAAAATTCCGCTTTTGTAGTAACCCTGCCCACCTTTTGAGACACTTTTTTAATTCGCGCCTTCATCGATTTTCTTATTTCTAATGCTTTTTGTAGTTGGGAAAACACGTTTAACTCCTCCTAGCGTACGCCGGCCTAGCCTGCGATTAAGGCTTTGCCTAACCACTGTAAGTTAGAAGAAATCAAATGAGACGGCCTCGAAAAATTAAAAAAGATTTGGGGTCACGAATAGTAAAAATCTTTTGAAAGTACAGATTGTAGCCCTGCTCTTAACCATATAGATTAACTATATATATATATATAAATATAAACTCTTTCGCTATTTTCTCACGTTCCGCTTAATAAGCCATCATCCCAATATAATATAGCCTGCATTTCAGACGCCATGAATAGTCACGGACACGAATACGACCTTTGTACGGCTACACCGACACACCCCAACCTCAGCAGCACAATAACCCTAATTCTTCGTCTTCAGGACCTTTGCCTGGTGGTCAACCATCCACTATTACCACCCTAACCTCATTCTCTCAGCAAATAGCTGCGGCTAACTGTCCAACTGAGGGTTTAGTAGTGGGCATGGATGCCTACCCTCTGCCTGGCTACGACCTCTACCGATGCTCTTACTACCCATCCACCTATTCTGGGGTTACAGTTTAAGTGGAGGTGGTCCAGGGGCTGGATTGTACACCAACTCTCCAAATGGATTAGGCGGTGGGGCTAGTAGCTCGGAGTTTGTAGGTTCTGGCCTGCAAATGCCCCACTTTTCGGTGGCTTCAGCTGCGTCTGCCGGTGTTTTACATCAGCAAAGTGGGGGCACCAGAGTGGCATCGGATTCTCCGCAGGAGTTTGGAAGGAGGGCGACGAGTGGAGGAGTTGTAAGTTCAGGGAGTGTTGGCGGTGCAATTAAGCTGGTAGAACTGGGAAGGCAAAGAGCTATTAAGAGCGAGCTAAAGGTGGAAAAACAGGAGCTTGGTGAGGTTTAACGTCAATATAATTATTTTTTTATCACATATAATTTGCGTTAGACGTAGTCAAGTGGTTAACGGCGCTCAGTTGGATTAAACCGGGGCTTTCAGATATTAAAAAATATATTTGTGTAAAAAGGGACATTCTGGCCATTTAAAAAAAAACGACATTTTATTGGCATGATCCCTCAAATAACCCCACTCCAAATACCCACCCCCCGCCCCTCAAATGGATAATCCAGGCCGATGGTTATTTGAAGGGGGAGGGGTTATTTGGGGTATCTATGATTTTATTCACTGCTTATTACATTTTTCAGGCAAAAAAGATCTCGACGTAAACCTGGTTTCCAAAAAAAATCCATGTCAAGTGGAGTTTTGTTTGAATTAAAAAGCCAAGAAAAAGTAAAAAATACCGAAAATGCCGTTTATATTTTATAAATGCCAGTTGGATTCGAACTTGAGTTCTCTTTTCTAAAACATATTTTTTTTATTAAAAGTCACAATTCCAAGCAAATTTCGGCTGGTAGACTTCATAGTTAAACAGCTTACAAATAGGATTAAAATGGCATTCAACAACCAAAAAAGGATTTAGCAATGAGTGGACACATTTTTGTTTATATATGCCAAATTTTGCCACAAACACTTGAAACAAAAGTCATCAAAGGCCAAAAATAGTGATTCGCTAGCTAAATCTCTTAAAATAATAAATTGCTCAATTAATATCTACATATTTGTAGGCTCGCAAGAAGATTCTCCACCACACTCCTGTTCAGGTGGCCCAAGTCACCACCATGCAGATCAAAGTAATCAGGGAGCTCCAGGAGCATCAGGCGCCTCGCACACCCCCATGGACCCAACGTGCCTATTGCTTCGTCCGCAAATCCCACTGGTGGTCAGCCACCTAAAAGAAGTGGGTTGACTTTGATTCGAGGGTTTTTAGCTATGCATTTTATTCATGTTTTTTCAGTGGAACGAAGAAAAGCGGCAACTATGAGAGAGCGAAGACGCCTGCGCAAGGTCAATGACGCCTTCGAGGTGGTCAAACTGCGCACCTGCTGCAATCCTAACCAGCGTCTACCAAAGGTTTGTGTGGTCACAATTGCTATTTGGTTGTAAAAATTGATAAATTTTTCATAGGGATTCAAATGCGGGTATCCGACTAGAAAATTTGGGTATACAGCTTGAAAATATCGATTGCTAGACAACTCAATACAAATTTTAAAAATTAAGTAGCTTAAACAGAGACATTTAGCTAAGTGGAATCGAACTCGAGTGATTTTATTCAATAAATTCAATTCAATAAATTGTTCAGGTGGAGATTCTGCGTGGTGCCATAGACTATATTACAAAACTGGAAAATATGATCCAGTCTCAGGGAAAAATGACTAATGTGATGGCCGCTCAGGCGGCATTCAGATTGAAGGAGATACTGCTGATTTATGGTAAAATCTTCGATTTCCTTCCCAAAACCATGCAAAAAGCCAAATTTTGAATTTAGGTAAATCTTCCAGGTGGGGTGCAGTCCTACTACAAAAACAGAGCCTATATAGACCCGAGTGGGATGGACGATGGTATGGATCACATGGACCTGGATGATCAACATTCGCCACCCACTCCACACCATTCACACCTGATTGTTGGCTCTGCGGCTGATAATGGTCAGTTTTTGTCTATTTCGAATAGTATTTTTATTTCAAAATTTATACAATTTTTTTAATCTATTTGAAACTCCATAAGGTTCGATTACCAGCTTTTCCTGCACACATCTTTTTATTTGATCATAAAACAACTCGAAAGACTTCATTTCGAATTTCGGACTTCATTTTTTTTTTTTATTTTTTTACAAAAGAAACGCCCCAATTTTTGTCAAAACTAGTCCTAAAAACGTATAAAAAGTATGAAAAATTCAAAACAATGTCGAAAACCGGTACTTGGTTCTTGTTCAGATGACACCACCCACCCCCTCCCCTCCTTCGCGTGTTATTGTTATGACTATGAACATTATATCTTCCAAAATATTTTCTTAAATAAATTGACCAGGGCGAATGAATGCAATTCTTCGATGATTTCTAGCTAAATGCGAAAAAGTTGATATTCGAATAGTCAATCGAAAAACTTGTGCTCACTCGACAGGGGGAGGTGTCATCCAAAGAAGTAACAAATTTTTTACCTGTTGCTCAATTTTTGCTCGAAATAATAATGAGAGTTTTTTTTTGCTGTTGCAGGAATCGAACCTGAGCATTTTTCGAAAAAAAAACTAAAAGCTGAACCATTGCCGATTTTGGCTCAAATGCCTGAAATTTCTGAATGGATTTTATTGCAGCGTCATACTTCAGGCTTGGGACAGGCCGAGAACAGGAGCATCTGCTCTCAGGAACTGGCTTGCCCTCCTCAAGCCAGCAACAACAATTCGTTGGCCAGACTAACCTCTATCGTAGCAAACATAACCCATCCAAAAGAGGAGCTGGCTCAGTCAGTGGATCAGGACCAAGCAGTGGTAGAGGAGGAGGCAGGGGTCGAGGTCGGGGACGCGGTGCATCTAATGGACAACAACAACCAGCAGCAATAGTCACCACCACTGCATCAGCAGTTTCTCCTGTAGCAGTCAATCAGCACTGATGAATTAGTCAAATTTTTGTTTTTGCAAAGACTAGAAATATAAGCTTAAATTACCGTATTCCCTCTAATAATCGCCCATGCTCTAATAAACGCCCCCCCCTCCTAAATTTTGACTAAGATTTCAGAGTTAAGACCATTTTTGATTGACAATTTCACAAATTTCAGAGGTTTGAAAAATAAACGCCCCGGGCGTTTATTAGAGGAAAATACGGTATCCGGCAAATGGCATAGCAACTATGTGGTATGGAGAAAAAGTGTCGGGCTTTTCTAGTTTTTAAGGCTCAGTTTAGAATTGAACTAGCGATGACACTATTTTTTTTTCGTGTTTTGTGCCTTCTACGTCAAAAGTTGACGTGAAACACGATCTTTGATTGTTTGATCAATTATACTTTTTATCTTGTAAAATGTCGAGTTCAAGTTTTTTTTTAATTTCATTAAACATGCCTTGGTCACCTCTGTGATTTTTGTCCATTTTCGACAGACCATAACAAAATTTTGCATTCTATCGTTTTTGCAGTTAATAATTTAGCGTCGAAAATTTTGCATTATTGAAATGAGTCTAAAAGTTGAAAAAAAAACAATGAAATTTAAAGTTTGGTTTTGGGTGTAATTTGAAAATTTTGACTTTTTTGGACTAGATGGTAAAAAAATTGCAACTTGGGGATTAAGGCAAACAATTTATTTTTTCATTTTTTGCCGTCGAAAATTCAGCCAAATAAGTGGGACAAATGCGGATTTGTAGAACAATATAAAGCCTACTACTCCTTCCAAAATTTCTGCAATTCCAAAGACTCTCTCAATAATGCCCGTTAACTATTTTCTTTGTTGTGCTTATGTGGGTGCTAAATCCGAAATAATCAAAACATCATTAAGTCAACAAAGGCGAAAATTCCGCCTACAAAAGCCAGTCAAAATCTCCTGCTCTTCTTTTTGCTCTATTTGTCTTGCCATTACAATCGTTGTTGCAAAAAATAAATAAAGACAACACTATTTTGTTGACTGATTTTCTATTTTCTGACAATTCGCTAGCTAAAATTACTTTAATTTCTCTTTGTCATCAATTACCACCAGCAATTTCTGTTGTTTTTGCTGATTTTGTTTGGTATTATAGCATAATTGTTTAATTTAGACTCCATAAGCAAAAAAAATTGTCATTGTTTTTAGCACAAAATAAACACACTAGCACAAAATCCAGGGAGTCTTGGTGTAAATCAACTTTTTAACTTTTATTATTGCGATCTCTTTTCTAAGTAGTAGATATATTTGTTTTTATTAGTGATCCGTCCCTTCTAAGATGATAAATGGGTCACCTTACATACACAGCCATGATTTGGAGGTCAATTTCATGATAAATAGGAGAAAAGTTCGAGTTTATTTTGTTTTTTATCGTTGACTTTGTTTTTGAAATCGTCCATTTTTCTCAATTTTTTAAACTCGCGCTTTTCATTTTAGCTTTTTTAAAACCCCTTTCATTTGAGCTATCTTACAGAAATGGCTGTATGTGTGAAATTGGCCACCTTTTTTTATTAATTTGGCCGCCTTTTTTGAATTTCAAATAAAAATATTGAAATTGGCCGCCTTTTTTTATTGCTAATTCATGTTTTTAAAATTTTAGCCTCAATTTGATGGAAACTTTTCTCTTAATGATAGAGGAAATGAAAGCCCAGAATCTTGGCTACGTATTAGTGTGAAAAAATTGTGCACTCATAGGATAAAGTTAGAAAATCTAATCAAAAAGAACTAGATGGCTATTTAGGCTCTACCTGCTAAATGTTTTTTGTGTAATTTGAACGTTTTTTGAATGTCAGATTTTACGAGTTGGCATTTTTTCTTTCTATGATAGCAAAGATAAAAGCCCAGAACTTTGGCTACTCACTCATTTGAAAAAAGTGTTAATTTGTAAAGTAAAATTATAAAATTTCACAAAACCCATTTAGCATTTAGTAATCTATAAGTTCACGATTGTTTTATACCAATACCTAGCCAAGATTCTGGGCTTTCATTTTTGCTATGATTAAGAGCAAAATTACCATCAAATTGAGGCTGAAATTTGAAAAACATGAATTACAAGAAGAAAAGGCGGCCAATTTAAAAAAAGGCGGCCGATTCCAATATTTTTATTTGAAATTCGAAAAAGGCGGCCAAATAATAAAAAAAAGCGGCCAATTTCACACATTAGGCGGTACATTTCAATTTGATCCTACAGATATCACCATAGAGTTGGACCTAGAATCAAAAAAAAACATTGAAACTTGCTCGATTCCATGCCTCAATTCCCTTCAAAGATACTCTTCTCTTGCTGAGTCAAACCTTCGGAAACTATCGAATTTTTTGAACCGATTTTGGCGTAGAAACATTTTCATGTGATTCCTCATAAAAATCTGACTCTAAAAAGTTGATATTACTGTGTGAGAAGTCAATTAAGTGGGTAAGAGAGGGGCGATAAAAACCAAAGTAAATACCTCCTAGCTGATTTCTTTTATGTTGACGGTCCTTTGCATGAAATCGCAAAAGTGGGGAGTGCACCCGGAAGATTTGAAACTTAGAGTTCAAAATATTCGCATCATGATTTGCAAACCCAACAACTCGGAAAGAGCACGGAAATAAACAGTTTGTTCATAAATTACGAGTTGGGTATTGTTCAGAGAATCATAAGAAAGATATAGGCCGTCTATAAGTGTAAAAATATTAACTATAGAAACCTCAAAATAGTCTGAAAGATTAGAAAATTTGAAATTGGAGCTCGGAATAGGCGTGAAAAAAATAGGCGCGATTTTCAAATAGGCGTACGCCTATTTTACGCAGTGCTGGGAATTTTCCAAAATACTCGTCCACGTCCTCGTCTTTTTAAACATGTCGTCAGCGTCTTCGTCTTTGCCTTTTTTTAAATCGCGTCCTCGTATTCGTTTTCGTCTTTGCCTTTTTTCAAGTCGCGTCCTCGTCTTTTCTCGTCCATAAAAAAAATTTCGGCTGAGTTAATAAAAAAAATCCAGCGCTTCGGTCTAAATTTGTTTTTACATTTTTTATTTGTCTAATTAAAAATAAATTTATTAGTTTATTGGTACATGTATGGTTATTTTAGTGTAATTTCGTATTTTTTGCTTTTAATTAAAAATGACGGCGCTAGTAGCGAATACCCCCCCCCAACAAATTTTTTTTCAAAATCAGATTTTAACCATTTTTAGTAATTCTTATGCGCTGAAAACGATAAAAAAGGTGTTCTCGGGCATTTTCTGACCTAAAAAGTTGATTTTTGGAAAAAAAAATTTTTGACCAAAATTCGACTTTTTGCCTTGGGGACCAAGGTATTCTACCTCGTTTTGTCACTGGAGCTAGGCAAAAAGAGTCTCTATATGCATTTTATGATGAAGAGTCTTGCTCGGAATTATGTCTAAGGTAAGTGAGTGCGCGCATCTCTAACCAACCAAGCCCCCTGCGCCCCGAAGGGGGCGAAGGTTAGTCAGGCTTGGTTGAAAAATCAACTTTTTAGGTCAGAAAATGCCTGAAAACACCCTTTTTATCATTTTCAGCGCATAAGAATTACTTAGAAATGGTTAAAACCTGATTTTGAAAAAAAAATTGTTGGGGGGGGGTATTCGCTACTAGGGTCAAAATGACATCAAAATTAACAGAAAAAACATTGCATTATGTGTAGTGTACCAAAATTTTTAGTCAAATAATAATGCATCTCAAAAAATTTAAAAAAATTTAAAACTCAAAAAAATTCTGAAAAAACCGTCGTTCTGAATAAAAAGTGAAGCTTTGGTGGATAAACGACTGTCGTTTTTATGAAAGCAAAACATAGTGAATCATTAACTCTTTTAAAATGAAAAAATCGATTAAGCAGACCAAAATTCCTTTTCTAGATCCCACAAAGTTAAAAACACAAACAAATAAAATGTAAAAATTTTCAAAAAAAATTACAAGCTTTTTTTCAAGCTTTAAAGAGTATTAGCTTAATTTCACACTCGTCCTTCCTTAAATCCACGTCTTCGTCTTTGCCTATCAAATTTACTCATCTTCGTCCACGTCATTGGGTTTTCAAAAATTTCGTCCACGTCCTAGTCGGACTTGGACTAGGACGAAAAACGAAAACGGCCAGCACTGATTTTACGCCTAAACGATGCCTATTTATAGGCGTAAACATACGCTTATTTAACACCTATCTTTGGCCATGAATGCGTGTCTGCAGCTCCCTGCTTTAGACATTAATGTCACAGTGGTCTTTTATAGTCTGCTTCCAGGTAGTATTCTGCATACTATTAAGAGTGCACAGTGCCCTCTCAAAAGTGTTTATAATTTTGCTTTTTATTACTTATTCCTGTAAGGGGGCCTAACCAGCCTCCTTACATAAATCACTGAAAAAACAAGGTTCAGGTGTTTGTGTCGTGGTCAGGCTGCAAATAAGCCATTTCAAGTAGAATGATGAATTATGTCTTTACCGCTGCCTACACAATATTTCTGCTCTATCTAATCACAGCAGTTATTTCTGAGGAGGAAGCCAGTGAAGAGACTGAAAATTCAGAGGCTAACCAAGTATCCAGCGAGACAAAATCTACAACTCTAGAATCAGGTACGGTTGAAGCGGATACCCCACCATACCTATATTTTCTTTAGTAACCAGCAGCACATATTTGCCATCTTCAGCAGGTGCGCTCTATAAGCTTTATTACTTTGACTTCAGAGGAAGAGGCGAACCTATTAGATTACTGCTCAACTATGCGGCTGAACCTTTTCAAGATTTCCGCATAGATCGGTCCGAGTGGTTGACCAAGTACAAGAATAGTAAGTGGTTTAAACTACTGCCTTTCAGCAATTTTACAAATTTTTTTTATTATGCGAAACATATTTCCTCCAAAAGACGCCCGTATAGTTTTTTAAGACCCTTAAAAATCTTGAAATTGCCAATATAAATGGCCTTAACGCTGAAACTATGGGGGAGACTCTATTGGAACTATTAAAATAAAATTAGAATAAAGTCTATTAGAATAAAAGTTAGCTTTTTTTCTAAGCCTTTGCAAAAAACTCCCTAAAAAAGTAGTGGTGAAGACTTGCTGTTATTGCACAAAATTAGAAGAAATACTTGTACAATTGAACTTGCACCGAATGGTCCCCTGGACCATTCAGATGTAGGTGCCATTGAAGACATATAGACTTCTCATTCCAGTGACAGATTAAAATTGACATCATTTTAGATACGCTTTACGGACATGTACCAGTGCTAGAGATCAAAAGTGACGGAAGAGTAATGGCGGAGTCCTATGCTATTTCCCGGTTTCTGGCAAAAAACTAGGTAAAATCAAATACCGTATTTACTGTATTAACTCCCCAACCTCTAATAACTCCCCACCCTCTAATAAGTCCTCACCCTACGGACCTTATATCTCAGCCTAGAGCGAACATTTCGCAAATCTGTTTTTTGCGTTTTCTTAGTTGCCGCGAGTTTACCTGATTACACTTTTCAGATTGTGGTTGAGCACCCGAAAATCTCAAAATCGAAATATTTTTTTCCGATTTTTTAAGGGTTGAAAAATAACTCCCCATGGGGACTTAATACAGTAAATACGGTACATCTGGAGCGTAAGGAATGGACAAAGAACAAGAACCCCTGGGCAGAATTGTTTATTCGCGGACCTATATATACAGGGGAAGCACATGCTAAAAGCAGATAATTTGCCATTATTACTGGACATTTGATGAATTTCATGTTTGTTTCTTCCTTTAGCCATCCGGATTTCAGCGACGGTATAGACGCGCCTGAGGCGAGGGATAATAGTGACTGACATCAGGAAGAGGCTGCGGCTGGAACCATGGCAAACTAAAAGACAATGATTGGTCCCACCCGAGCTAAAAACTAGACAAACCTGCAACATCGTTTGACGTCTGGACGCTGGATTGGATCGAATGTCATCATCACATCGAGAGTGGTCTTGCACGCATGGCTCAGCATTAAGTTGGAAGGATAGCGATAGCGACGAGACTTCTGTGCTTCAACGATCAAATCATTGTGCTCCACATCTTCACGATAGGGCATTGTGTTGGTGACCATTACAAAGCCAATGACTCCCAAAGACCTAAAAGGAAAAAAGTCAGGCAACTAATAAAATTCTCAGCAAGAAAAAAATACTTACCAGACGTCCGATTTATACATATTGTAGGTGGTTCCACTTAGAATTTCTGGAGCCGAATACGACTTTGAGCCACAGAAAGTTTCAGAGAGATCAATACCCTAAAACAGAAGCTCGGTTTATCGGACTACAGCAAGGAGTTTCCAAGCACATACCGGTTTGCAGAAGCCGTAATCACAAATTTTGACGATGTTGTCACGGAAGAGTAACACATTCTCCATTTTGAGATCACGATGAGCAATTTTTCGGGAATGCAAATACTTCAGTCCATTAACCAGCTGAATCATCCAGTTGCGACCCAAAGGCTCTTGAACGGCACCATTTTTCTGCACAAAGGAAAGCTGAAATTGATAAGTAATCTAACTATTCATCCATTGTGAGGAAAATAAACTTACCAAGTCCCCAAATTCAGCGAGCTCCATAACAGCAAATTGATAATCATGTTTAACAAATTCCCGGTACAGAAAACAGTTGTTGAGATTCTTGATGCGTTTCCAGCAGTCGATTTCCCGTGGCAGAAAATTTTCCCGGAATTCCTCAGTCACCGCACTGAGATCAATCACTTTTATAGCAACCTAAAAAATTAGTACATCGCACGGATAGCAATAAATATGGATAAAATACCCTCTGACGAGCACACACATCCACGGCCTGAACTACTTTGCTGTATCGACCTTTTCCAAGCTTGCTATTAGAAGCGAACCTGTAGCCTTCCATCTCTAGAATCTTCTTCGGGCAGGGACGAGCTGGAGGATGACCAAAAGTAGAGAATGTGGGCTGGACGACAGGCGATGTTTGCTAAAACGGAAAATAATTACCAAATTATTTGAAATTGAAATAAAACACAAACTTGAGATCCATACCGCTGACTTTCCACACCAAACTTCTGACGTTTGTTTTCGTGATAGTGACAAAGAAGACGATCGTTCCACACTCCATCAACAGATGTTACATGTGAATGCATTGCAACCAGCACAGCCAAAGACGCTTTACAGAAAAATTTGTTCGCAAGCAAAACGACAAATTGACTGCCTACCGGAAAAAGTTCACAGGAAAGAATGAATCGATCTGCAAAAGCAACATTATCTCAGTTTGTAAAAAGTGTCGTGTATATATTTTTTTTGGCATAGTGCGACTTTCAAAAAATAAACGATAACGACACACGAAATTTATGCGTATTACTCAATCACAGTTTTTGTTAAACTTTTCAAAGCCTGAACATATTTTTTTGTTAGCAGCTAATTTGAAACGACAATTTCTAACAATTAAAAATTTCAACTTCCAGTAAAGATAAGGGCCAGCGACAGCTTGGTACAATTCAAATTGAGACAATGACGATTAAGACAAAATCATCGGTATTATTCGATAAGTATTTGCCGAATAAGACCGATGATTCTGTTTCAATCGTCATTGTCTCAATTTGAAATGTCCCAAGCTGTTTAACCACTTTTTACAAATTTTGTAGACAGCAGAAAATGCAACCCTATATCTAGTCTTCATTTTAAGAGGTTACACCTTCGAAAAATTGTAAATTAGTGCTACAATAAGAAGTACTACACTGCGCATCTACACAACGAAAGCCTCGGTATGAGAATCATTTTTTCAAGCCGAGGGGTTTCAATGTACGACGATTTTCCAGTAATACTCACCTATAACAACTTCTTAATTTTTTCAGCTTTGGCTGGCCAAGGCGACTGGGAACAAGTAAATCTTTTTTTAAATAAATTGTAATTCTCAATAATTTATCTAATATGCAGGCTAAAGTTGATGAATTCGCCGATTTCCACAAAGACGTAATGCTACTTTTCTGTTACTAAAATCTATTTTTTCTAAACAAATTTGCAATTTTTATAGGTCAATTCCAAGTTCTATGCATTTATTTACCAGTTGACAAAGTAATTTAACTTTTTCTCTTATTATTAAGCATATTTTCAAAAAAAATTATTGATAGAAGAAATCACCTGAAACAGTGAGCAACGCACTAAAAGCTGCTGAAGAACTGTTTCCATTCTATGAGCGCCAACTGCAAGCCTTCGACTCAGGCCTATTGTTCCCATCCATCACATGGGCAGACTTTTTTGTGGCTGATTTCTTTGAAACATTCTCTCGAGCTTTTCCAGTCATCTGGTCGGGATATCCCACATTGCAGCAATATCATCAAAAAGTTCACAGTTTGCCTCAACTAGTCAATTATTTGAAGACAAGAAAATCCACACCTAATTAAAAAATTTTATTGGAATTTTTAATAAAATTGTTTGTTTTTAATTAAATTTTGGGCTCTATATGTGTTGGTGGTGCCCGTAAAAAGGCCAGCGATAGCTTGCGACATTTCAAATTGCGACAAATCAAGCTGAGACAAACATTTACAAATAAGATTCTTAATTAAAATAGTAATTCTTTGTCGCAATTTGATTTTGTCGCAATTTGAATTGTTGCAGTTTGATTTGTCGCAATCTCAATTGTCACAATTTGAATTTGTAGCAATTTGAATTGTCGTAATTTAAATTGTCGCACTCTATCTCTGGCCCGTAAAAACTGCCTTAGTCGCCCTGTTCTTTTCTTTCAAAAATTTGTTTTTCTTAAAATCTCAAAAATCATTTTTTACTTCTTTATCATTTTTTGGCAAAAAATTTTTTGTTAAAATTTTTTCAATCTCTTTGTCTTGGATCCCAATTAGATTTTATGGAAAATTTTTTCTCCTAAATGCCTCAAACATCATTTAAATGCTTTTTTTATTGCTGAATGCACATATTCACAACCATACCGTGTATGCTCTATTAATTCCCTCAAGAGGAACTTTTTTTAACCCGTGAAAAATTTTTTTTCAACCCGTGAAAAATATTGAAATTGTAAATCGAAAATAGCCCTAACTCTGAAGTCTTATTCAGAAAACGAGGAGGAGAAGTTAATTAAAGAGGGAGGAATTTTTAGAGCATATACGGTATTAAAGATTTACTGGTCTTCCACAAGATTATATATATTGTTGTGCCCGGCCAAGACGAAGACACTCCTCATTTCAAGAGATAGGGAAAGTTGTAGTTCGCGCAGTATTTCCAATTTTGACAGTGACACTGACATTGAAATCAGAACGACAGTAAAACTCGAATACTCGAGGGTCACTGTCATTTGATATCACTGTGAAAATCGCTCACACTGAGTTAGTGTACTCTTTTTTATACTACAATGACCCTAATTCCTTGAAATGTAGAGCGGCCTATCCTTGAACTGAGCAAGCGAATCTTTTTCGGAAGTAATTTAAAACTAAATTTAAAATCAGAGTTTTTGTGACAAATTTAACATTTTTGAAGCCGCATCACGTGTGTTTTAGTACGAATTTTCAAAAAAAAAAAAAAAGTTGTGTGAAAATTTTCAATTTGTAAAAAATCAGGACATTGTCCAGAAATCAGGATATTTCTGAGAAATTAGGACGGATCAGAACCTGATTTAAATGAGTTTCGCGGCATTTTCAATTTTTTTATTCTAAAAAAAAAACTTGGGGAACCAAGGAAATTTGTTTTAAATATTTTAACAAAAACTTTTTTTCAAAAAAATAATAGAGAAGTAAAGTCAAACTTCGTTATATCGTACACTCCAGGCACCGACCCTAACGGTACTTTAAAACGAAGGTTGACTGTGGAAATAAATGTCTTTCGAGATCATGAGAGGGAAAAAACATTTGAAAAAACTAGGAGTAAGGCAGTTTTTTTCGGGGCACCCCAAGTAAAAATTAGCTATCTGCCCAGATTTCGCTTGGGGCAAAATCTGTGACCATGCTTAAATATAAAAGTGGCGACCCACACATCCCTAATACTATATAGAGATATTTTTCAGTGTACGAGTTTTATGACGCATCTATAAATTGATATAGATTCATAGACTGATTTCGCAAAATGGAGTAGCTTGGGAAACCTAAGTCGGCTTTAGACGTGTTAGCTCGAGCAAATTTCTGATGTTAATTGCTCTTATTTATAGCACCCATTCAGCCACAACATCATCAAAGGTTTTTTCGGGCATAAAACGGCCACAACTAAGAAGATTATTTTGAGGCCTCCTTTGTATGGTATCTGCTCAGACTTATGTTTCATATGCTACTCCATTTTGCAAAATCAGTCTAAAAATATAATGAAATATATACAGGGTGGTGCAAGAATTTCTGACACTTTTAAGCAGCCATAATTTTTTTATAGGCCGAATTCCAAAATTCTGTAAACGCAGATCATGTAAGTTTAAGCTCCGGTTTCGTTTGGTATATAAAGTCAAAAACACTATTTTTGCATGGTATTCCTTGTGGTTTGGCCTTGGTCTATCCAGGGCTATCTACAGTCTAATACTTAAACCACAGGGGGACCAAGCAGAATTTTATTTATGAAATTTTATGCCAAACAAAACCGGAGCATAAACTGAGCTGATCTGTACCATTTTTAAATTGACTTTTTAATAGCCAAAAATATTTGAATTCAAAAATTCAAATATTACGTTATCAATGGTAAGTTCAGTTATAAATGGCCTCGGGACGGGAATCCCATCCCGTCCCGAAGGCTTTTTAGCATATATCTCGTCCCGGAAAAAATTCCAGTCTGTCCCGTCCCGGACAACTATTTATTTTTAGTCCTGTCCCGCTAAAAAAATTAAAGCTAAAAAGCCGGGACGGGACGTCCCGTCTCGCCCGACGCAAATTCGGCCATTTTTTCGCCACGGACCCCGTCCCGGAAAATTTTTTGACCCTGTTCCGTCCCGGTGTCCCGTCCCGAATTTTTTTTTCAAATTTTCGTCCCGTCCCGAAATAGGGCATCTGCCATATCTAAGTTCACTGCCATCAAATAAGCACATGTTTTTTATACATCTTGCTGAAAAAAATTCGCAGACTAAAAATTTTTAATTTTTAACTGTATTCAAAAATTAATTAATTAAAAAAGATAATCTGTAAGAATGGATCAGTGCCATGAAAAAATTAGCTAGCTCTCAAAAAGTTGTGGTTTTTGAAAATCGTTAAGTTATTGTGCCAACAGTGAAAAAAGTTCAAAATATATTTCATATAATTGTCGAATAAAAAAAGGCTCCCCACGCAACACCAAGTCTGATTCTTATAATTTTAATAGTGCTATAATATTTGCTTTATTTTTGACAAATTTAAACAGATGAAGCAAATTTTGTATTTACACTTAAAAAATTAATCCTACTGAGTCTTGGGTTCTTTTTCTTTTTTTGCCATCTACTAAAGCCAAATACTCTTTAGTGTCAATTCTTTTTGGCGAAGCATCTAAAAAATTACTTGTTTATTTAATTTTTATTAGATTATTGTCTTTTACACGAAGTTGAGTACTCTACTATGCTTTCCCCTGATCCACTTCCTAGCACATCTACATTTTTGATTGGACCATTAATAGCAGTCGTAAGCGTTTGATCAGATCTTCTTCTGTTGCTATTCCTCATTTGACTAAGAGTTGCTAAATAGATGGAATGGTGCCTTGCCGGTGCGGGGGTTGAATCAGGTCGCTGCCTGTGAACAGGATGTTGTTGTTGGGGGTGTAAAGGGTTGGAGCAACCATTGCCTGTAGCTCCACTTAGACTAGATTTAGCACTTTTATCGGAGTTGCACAAGATTCGCCGAAGATTTTTGCGGAAATTACGACTATAAAACAGCAACATTTTTCAGTATTTGTTATATAAAGGATAGCCTATCCTTGACGTGGGTTTAGATTTAACCACAATTTTTTAGTATTTTTGAAACATTCAAGTCCCGACAGAAAAATATGTTTAAATGTATCTTAACCTACGCTAGTCTACCTTTGCCTAAGTGTAAAAGCAACACAATAGGACAACTAAGTAAAATAGGCCAGAAATCGCAATGATACTGGTAGCTCACATAAACATACTACAGTTTGTATATGTATCAGACCTAACCGTAATGCGCTGTCATTAATTTTTTTAAATAAAAATTGGCGTAAGACAGGGAAGAAATGTTCTCACATACAATCTAAATTATGGCCAAAACAAATCCTACGCTTATGACTTGCTAACGTTCTTCAAGTTAGATTTTTTGGTTTTTAGTTACGAGAACACCTCTGATCCGAACTCAAACTTCAACTCTAGCTCGAAGGTGTTCACGTACCTCGAGTTCGACTTAAATTTCGAGTTCGAATGTGAAGGTGTTCATGCATATAACTTGGATTCACTTGTAGTAAACCACCCAAAAATTAATTTTTAATGGCTTTTGACCGTTCAGAGGTGAGATTCTGAGCCATCTAAGCTATATACATAAGCATCTTCAAGCTCGACTCTCTAACTCGAACTACGTGAACATCTCTTACCCGAACTCCAAATCGAACAACGTGCACAAGCCATTAGAATGGAACACATTGTGAAAAAGGTACCTGGACATGCAGAACAAAAAGAAATTAGCCATTTTGCCTGTGACGACCTAGATCTTCATTGTAAAAAAGTTATAAAATAATGCATCTTACTAAACTGTTGGCTAGTGTAGCCACTGTAATAAAAGCTTTATGCATAGGTGCTTCTGGCGTTATCAGTTCCCAGATGTAGACAATAGCGGAAGGCAGCTGAAAGGCGGCAAAAGTAGATGCAATTATTAGCACGACTATCTAAAATTAAAAAAATATTTTTTATAATTTTTATTTAGTATTACAACACCAAGCCCTGATGTGAGAACAGCAGATTCGGGTGAGGAATGTTATGGTGAATATTTCTATCGTGGCGGCTTTTTTCAAAAAGGCTACTTTTCTGACTACAATCTCATTTTTCCCTAATAACTGATATTACTTAAAGATTTTTTGTAAAAAGCTGTATATGAATTCTGGATATGAATCCGGTGTAAGAATTAGTGATTTCAAAGAAAAAAATTAGAACAAAAAATAGGGTATTTATTAATTAATTAAAGACGCCAATTTTAAAAGATCTGTTAATACATCGTGAAGGGCAAAATTATTGGTTTTCAGTATTAAAGCTTACTGTAGCTCGCTTTTGGTTGGCAGGAGAGTGTTTAGCTGCATGACTAGAAGAAACGATTGCATGACCACCTGAAGATGGACAATCCAAAGGCAATAAAACGCTGGTAGGGAATGTAGTCGATATTGTCTAGCCTCAATAGACATCTTTAGATCCTTCTTAGACCGCCGAAACAAGTAATCTGGATGCGCTTACACCATAACTGCAAACTGCACACCTTGAACAAACTATCTGCTGTTAAATAGCTGGTCAAGGCTACTAATACTACAGCACAAACACCTGGATCGTGAATACATTTTTAAATTAGTAGCTCCAAAAATGTTTTAATAAAAAACCTGTAGAACAGTGTGAAAAATAGTAGCTATTCGCCAGTAGTGAAAGAGATTGGGTCTAAGCTGAGTTCTAAGCACATATCTTTGCTGCTTTTGCAAGGCACTTAAATTAACTGTATCAGAACCAGATGGTTCATTGATTAAGACTGCAGTGACTGTGTGAGTGATGTGAGAATACCTGAAAAATATTTCTAGAACACTTTCAGCTATTATTATTTCGTTTGATACTTCACCTCCTCTTACCACTTCCTTCATTCTGTTAAGAAAAATAAAATTTCTATAGCTTAAAAGTTTATTTTTCAGGTTTGTCAAATACTTGAAATTATCAAGCGTTTTGCTTGAATTTTCGAGTTCTTTGCTTGATTCGATACTCGAAACTAGTAGAATTTCTAGTATTGCTCAAATTACTCGATTTCAAGCACTCAAATCTCCAACCATAGTCACATTGGCTCTGTATGTGTTGGGTTATACCTGCTAGAGAGTAAAATGCAAAGAAAAAAAGACTTAAAAGGGCATGCTCACCTGTTCAAATTTACCCCCGACAATTCAAAAATTTTTCCTATTCATTGAATTTCTGTGTGGATTTTTCAGCTTGATTTTTAACCGAACTCTACCTCAAATCAAATTCTAGGCCTTCTTTTGTGGCTAGACTTTACTTGACCCCACAACGGCTGACCAGTTTTTGCAAGGAATTTTTAAAAACTGATTGCATATTCGTGTTTGTCGACCCCGATTTATCCGAGAAACAGTCAACAGTTCTGCGAAAGAGAATTTTTTTGGTTTGCCTCGGTCCCCCAAGGTGGAAAAAACAAAAAAATCAAAGATTTGTTTGAATTGGCGCCTTTTAAATTTTAAACGGAATAACGGCTGTATTGGGAGGGGAAGGGAAAAAAAAGCGGCCACTGATCACAGTGGGCCCACTAACAAGAAGATGTTGAACATAGTTTTGAGTACTGGGGCCTACCGCGTAAATAACTCTGGTATGCATGTTTTTTCATGCATCCAGAGTCACTTTCGAGTGATTTGTGTCTAAGGTATGTGTATGTGCGCATCTCAACTCCAAGCTCCCTTCATGCACGCTTTAATGAAGCAGTTTTTTGCTTTGATCCGTACGTTTTTATACAAACAATTTATATTTATTATTTTTTAGTTTGAGTCAGTCCTATTATATTACTATTATATTATTATACTCTGGCCAACCCTTGCCTAAGTCTAAAAAGTCACAAAAACAACATTGGGAGCAATGCGAATTCCCCGGCCCTTTCGTTGGCTTGGGCCAACAACTTGTTTTAGATTTAAAAGATTGATAGAGAAAATTACATAGTAACAAAAAAAGCCAGCAGCCAAACTAAACATATGATGCGACTTGGTCTTGCTCTGTTGCTCCAGAAAGTGCGTGCCTTCAATGGCCAGCGAACTGCTAGCAAACGTTCAAAGCATACTGTTACAAGGAACCTAAATATTCTTGACTTATTTTGTTATTAAATTAGAAAATATTACCAAGTACTGGCAAAAGCACACATATTTATAAGACCCGTAATGTGCAGATTAGTGTATTGCATAAATAAGTTGAGCACTTTGATTTGGCGAAGGAAAGCATTGTACTTGATGGTAAAAGGCAACATTAGGAAGAGAAAAAAGATGTCAGCAAATGCCACTGCAGCCAGGAAAATGTTTGTTCTGGAGCGCATTCGCCTTTAATCAGTCATTAAAAATTTATTAAATAAAAGAATGTGAATCATTTAAGTTGAATATTAAATTTAGTTTCACTTTTTATAGGCTTTGGAAGCCGACACCCTGTCAACACTTGATTTGGCCAGGTAGTCGACACTTTAAGGAAAACAACACCCCGATAAACCGACACCTCGATAAGCCGACACCCTGAGTTCGGTCCCTTGGGTTGTCGGCTTATCGAGGTTCGACTTTACTTACTTTAAAAAATTAGCTACATTAGTTCGTAAAACGAATAGAGAAATTTGATTATCATGCTTTTGCAAAAACTGTTGTGATAGTGTTAAAAAATAATGTTTGTTAAAATTTTATTAAAAAGGCTTCTTAAAAAACAAATAAGATTATTATACCTGTTGAGGAGCACCACAAGGTTAAGCATATTGCCTACCAACCAACAAATAATTGCAGTGGAAAAAAGTAGATCATTAAAAAACTAGCTAGAGGCTGCATCACTGACTATTTCAGCTATAAAACATGTTGATTTTTTTTGACAATTAACCATTATTAAAACTTTGAAGCGTTTGCATGCAAAGTAAAGAAATATTAAAATAGAAAATATCACCAAGTACTGGCAAAAGTACACATATTGATAAGACCCATACATTTTGTAAATTTATTTTTGTCTAGGCGAAATATTTTTTATTCTATATAGGAGATCAAGAAAAATCTTTTTTTTTCATGCTTACATATTTTATTAGGAAATGGATTACTCAATCGATCAAAAAACCAGGACTGTGTTATGCTGCTACATGCTTGGATGGTAAAATACAAGTCCAAGTCAAATATCGAGCACAGATTTGGAAGACATACAAAGGGGTCCAAGCAGAGCAACAATCAATGAGATTTATGGTAAGCTACAGTTAGTAAGTACCAATAGTCAATTTTGGTTTTGTGCCTTGCACCTGCTTTTTTTAAACAGTATATAAAATGAGTGGTCAGTGGGGAGGGGCTAAGATGTTTCTATAAAAAAGCAAGTAGCTTTTTTAGAGAAAATACGTTAGTTAGGATTTGTCTCCGAGCGCCTTTCACGTCACTTTGAAGTATCGACAATCACTTTTTTATCTGGTAAAAAACGTAATTCAGGATTTATCGCTTTGACAAGTTTCAGTTGTTCATTTCGTCATTTCACAAAGTTTTGAAACCCAGAATTAAACTTTTGACCAGTTAGATTGATGAAAAATGCTTGTCAAAATTTTAAAATGACCTCACAGGTTCTTGGAGCCAAAGCATGAACATTCTAAAATGTTCCAAATAAACTTTATATACTGTTTGAAAGAGGGATTTAGGGTTACAAAAATTTTGTAATAAATAAATTATTACTAAAAATGTGCTACAAAAGTTGGCTAAAGCTTTTGGACCACCAGTTAGATTAGTTACAATGAATAGGATATTTTGTTAAAATTAAGATTTTTTCAAAAAATACTTCAGACTTGTTAAAGTTCAAAAAAAATCACAGAAAAACCTTGAGGTCCAGACATGTGTTGAAAGACAAAAATAATAAATCCAGTCCTTCAAACTTTCATGAATAAATAATTGGAAGACAATAAAAAAGCTCAAGAGCCAAAAGTATGTTCAGACTCGATTTTTAAGTTGCTTTCTTTATTGCTTTTGTTTCTTACATATGTCACAATTTCGAAGCTTAAAGATTAGCGAAATATATTTTAAATAGTAAACGCTTCCAAAATATCAAATTAGATAGATTGCGAAAATTTGTTAAAACCCTCTATAAAACATTAAAGTATAGTCTAATAATGTAACTAGACTAATAAATTTTTTAATAAGCGTAGAATTTTTTCGCAGCAAGTTTAAAGACAGATTTTTGATACAGGTTGTATTCAAAGCCACATATTTTAAATATCTAAAGAATTTTCTCAGCGAAACATTTTTTACGGACTTTTTTAAAGTAAAGATCTTGCACCTCAATGAAGGTGACTAACTCAAATTGAAAAAAATGTATGGGAAAACTGTCTTAGGCTTAGAATTGTAGTCATTTTATTACTAACTTGGTCAGAAATAATTTTCTTGTGAAGACTTTTTCAAAGTTTTTAAGTGCAAAGGATGTCATAAGCCTAAGCAAAAGTGCTTTCTAGTGTCATTTATCGAAAAAAGACAGTATGCAACTTTTATAAAAAGTGCCCATTCTTAGATAAAAAGTTTCAAACAAAAATCAACAGAGAAACCAAGGCATATTTTTTTGGGCTGGGCGTGAATGCATATAGAGTCAAATTCGCTATCGAGCCTTGATAGAATTGATCAATAAAATTTGTGTTCTTTAAAAAAATTAAGTCTGGTTTAAGCATATTATGTTTTGTGTGCAAAAATTTTTTTTAGTGAAAAGTGTCAAGCAAAAGAATCAAAAATGCAAACAAGTTAATCAATTTGTAAAATTTAGGGCTACAGAGTGCAAAAAGTACAAAGGCTATTTTTTAAATAGTCAGTTTTTTATATTTTGATCGTAACCTTTTATTGTACTTGCGAACTGTTTTACTGTTGTTTGAAATTTTAAGTGAAATATGCTATTTCTGAGGGCTAAAAAACTAAAATCCTGAAATTGACCTGGCAAGTGCATAGGAAAAAGACATAGGAATATGGGCCATATACCAATAGATTTTAATATGACTGGGTAATTCGGACTCACCCTCTAGTAAATTCACAATAAGTTATTTATTTTATGATCAATAGGTTATACAGAGTGCCCCACATAATTTGTATAATTTTTAGAAAAATTCCTTTCAGTGGCAGGGAGGTATACAGAGATGGTAGGGGGTTGTTTTGATGGTTTTTAATAACTAAGATATGTTCTATGGAGAAATAATAAATTTGTAAAATTTATGTATAATTACGAAATTATTTATAGTGCCGTTAAAGCATATCTGTGACTAATATTGAAAAAAGCAGAATATTTTGCTTAAAAAACAAAAGAGTGCAAATTAGTGAAGCAAGTCTAATAGACCAGGCTGGTTAAAAATGTTCTCAAGAGCAATAAAGACAATTGCCCAAATATCTTTTGGCACGCCAAAGCAGTGCAAATGCCCCACAAGACATTTCTCATTTCCTGCCCTAGAAATTCTTCTCTGCTACCACAAACAGAAGTACTAACTCAAAAGCCAGACAAAAAACTTCAACAACCGGTTACTGAAAGTCACAATTTTGAGATTAAAACTAATAATATTTGCTGATATATATGGCCGAAACTAAACGTCAACTAATTGGTGTTGCTAAGCTAGTACTAGAACTATTCGTAGGGAACGTTTGGAACTAGAAAATGACCCATTAAGAACTTGATGCTGCTGTCTAAGACTGAAAAGTAAAAGCAAACAATTATTTAGTAGTGATTTTGTGGTGTTCACGTGACGGATCGGCTAAATTAATAAACAGAAATGACAAATGCATTATTATTTATTTTTTAAATTTTGTTTTGCAGTCATTTTTTGTCGGCAACATAGTGTTGAAATCACAGGGTTTCAAAACTCAATTTTGTTCAGTTTAAGTCAAACAAAACGCCAAGAATTTCAAATATTTTTTTTGTTTTCAAAAAAAAATTCTATTAATTTTTCCATGTTTTGGGAAATGCTATAAAAACTTCACTCGATTTCTTAACGTGTTTACCTAAATCAAATTGTTTAATTCAAGAAGTATAGATATTCTCGTGCCAAAAATTTTATTTCAAGATGTCTTCAAGATCCTCACAAACAATCTCCAGGTCAAACAACACATTTCTCACAAAAGAGCATTCCATAGTTTTTCTCAGAATATTATTCCTCTCCCTCATGCTTGCCAATCTTCGCTCATCTCTATTGACGACAGCATGCAGAGCTTCAATACATTGCTCCGACAGAAGACCCCAAAAAGTGTGATTTTCCATAAAATCACTGACATGAGCACAGAGCAAATGACATTTCGGAGTTATCGAGGTGGATGCCAAATCACGCTTAATTATCATTATCAGCGAACAGTAAATTTAATTTAGAAATTAAGGCTTACTTTGAAACATGAAAACAATTCAGCTACCAAAATTTTGAAAGCGTTGATCTCTTCCGTTTCCAAAAATGATGCTTTTGCAAACGATTATATTTTCCCTAACAGAGAGAGGAGGTTACCAAACACGACCCTAGATGCAGCACTGGGCAGTACAGTTGATATGTTCTTCGGCCCTTCACCAGTTAAAAGCTTTCTTATGTGGTTTCCTGAAGTATGGTGTTCATTGAAATGGATGCACTGAAAAAATCTAGCCCACCTGTAAATGTTTGAAAAAAAAAAGCCTGTTTATCTGCACCAAGGGATTTGTAGATCTCTTCTAGCTGAGATATTAGCAACAGAAAGTCCTTCTCTATTTTATTGATCAAGTTTTTGCGCAAAGCCCTGAATTATGTGGAGCGACGGAGGAACGACATTGTTGATGGGAATTTGCAGAAGAGGCTCTTTTGAGATGGACTTTGTAATTCTAGTGAGCTCAGTCTTCTGTTTATTAGATAATTTGGAGCGAAAATGGCAGAAGTAATGGAATTTATCGTACGAAGGCATGTGCTTGTCCCAATTTGGAAAAGAGAGACAATTTGGCTAATCTTCGGCAGCGATGCAACTCTACCAAGCTTATGCAAAGGCTTTCGCGGAGTCTAAGTCATTATAATAACGCAAGTGCAGTACAAACGGCTTAAAAACTAACTGCTTTTTTCGATTTTGGCTCGACCGAACGACTGAGAAGAAGATCGTTTTCCGTTGAAGCTTACTTGTACACTCACTGACCTTCGAACTGACCTTCTATCTGAAAACACGGCTATGGAATTTCCAGCTAAATTAAATTATTTTGACCTTCTCCAATAAACAGCAATAAGTACCTCGGACTGATCTTGCTTTTGCAGTCTTTTTGGCTCCCTTTTTAGACCATCGAATTCCAGCAATGTTACTCATTTGAGATGGTAAGACTGCTGCTGATTTCTGCCTAGCCATCATATTCTGTTTTATTTCTTCTGTCGCTCCGACCTTCTTTGCTATAGTATAAAATTTCAGGAGAAACTAACGTGAAAGAACTGAAAGAAATGAAAGGTATACCCATTCTAGCGTTTCTTGCAGCCTCCTCTGAAGCAATTGTGATTTTTCTGCTCTTCTTTTGCTTTTCTTGCTTCTGCAGCAGCGGCTCTTGCATTCGCAGTTCTCGATTTTCGGGAGGATTCATCAAATTCTACCTTTGCATGATGCCTTGTGAGTACCATATTGATATGCCTGAATGCAAGAAAAATTTAGCAAAAATTTTGCCACAGACAAAACCCGGAAACCACAGACTTTTCTTAAACTCTATACACCAAAATGTAGCCCGCAATCTCTAGTACGAGATTCCCAGACGGAATTTGAAAATACCAGAATTTCCGGTAGTTACAAACATTTTAAGCCAAAAACACACATTTTTCCGAATAAAAATGTGACTTTTCATTATCTATCCGCATGAAAATTCGATATTTCGCATAAATTAAAGAGATATTGCACATACATACGTAAAAACTTATGGGCTATCTTTCTAACAATTTTTTTTCGAAGACTTATATCAGAAAACAGAGTCTAAGGGTCATTTTAGAACTGAACTTGGTGAATCTTTCCGATCCTTTTTGGATAAAATCTTTTGTGGCTATCGAATTTGCTATCCTCTGTTAGCAAGTGATGGCTTATCAGAAAGCCCGAACAATAAGCAAACTTTCTAGTATAAACTAGGACACAAAACAGGAATAGACCACACAAACTTGAGCACAATTATACAAAAGAAAAAATGGGTAATTTTTTGAACATTTTAATTTCGCGCGCATTCCTCCACTGAACACAAATTCACGTTTTGAAACCCCGTGAAGTGTAAGGAAAAGTTGTGCAAAATTGAAAGTTTTATAAGAAACATAAATACACAATTGCAAAATTATTTTAAAAAATGCCACAAAATTAAGGCGTACAGAAAACACTAAGAGGTTAAGAAAAAAGAAAAGTTGAAAAAAGATATTTTGACCCTACTTGGATATATATTTTGACCCTAATTGGATTGACCCTACTTGGATATAAATCAACTTTTTTAAAAAGTGTTTCCAAACACCTTATACCGACCTAAAATGGCCTCAGAAGTTCAAAAAAAACATTATTTTTAAGTTCTGGTCAATAAAAAATCGAGTTTTGGACACTTTTGAGTTTTGACTTTTTACCTGTTTTATCATGTTTTGGTCACTGGAGCTGGGCAAAAATAGTCTCTAAATGCATTTTTGTTCAAGAGTCTTGCTCGGAATTATGTCTAAGGTAAGTCTGTGCGCGCATCTCTAACCAACCAAACCCCCTGCAGCCCCTTCGGGGCGCAGGGGGCTTGGGGGCTTGGAGTTGAGATGCGCACACCCACATACCTTAGACGCAAATCACTCGAAAGTGACTCTGGATGCATGATAAAGCATGCATACCAGAGTTTATTTATGCGGTAGGCCCCAGTCAACAAAACTATGTTCAACATCTGCCTTTTTGTTAGAAATTGGCACTTTTTTGGTTCATTTCCACCCAAATACAGACCTAAATCACTTTAAAAATGGTCAAAATGGGTGATTTTGGGTGGTCCCAAAACTCAGTTTTTTATTGACCAGAACTCAAAAATAATGCCTTTTTTGAACTTCTGAGGCCATTTTAGGTCGATACAGGCTGTTTGGAAACACTTTGAAAAAAGTTGATTGAGGGGGGGGGCGGTATATCCAAGTAGCGCCGATATTTTTGTGTAGATCATCTACAAGTTTTGCAGTAAATCGTTCAGGGATTGAAAAAAGAAAAGCGGACCGGCGGGAGGACATTATACCGCGCAGCTCAAAAACGTGCAAAATTATCTTTTGTCACATTTTTTTTGCTGAAACATACCAAACGCCCTAATTTTGGGATTTCATGCAAAATGACAGACCTATGTAGAATGCCACGAAATTGGACATCGTTGAATGTTGTTTAAACTCTAGCTCAAACTAAATATTACTTTTTTCTTTGTGTGATGGCTCAAATGAAAGTCTGGAGTCTTGGCTACATTTTAGTACATGAAACGTGTGACTTGTGTAAAAAGTCAGAAAATATCAACCAACCCAGTCAAGGAAGAACCCCAAAAACAATCGATTTTCGAGAACTTATCCTATTTTAGCCTGGATACAAGCTCCAGTAGGTGTGAAAGCCTGAAGTGATGATTTTATCGGAAGGCAAGAGTGTCAGGATCATTTCGATGCAAAAGTGTTTGTATGCAAAAGTGATTCATTCATTTAGTTTCTTAGATAAAATTTTCATAACTTTTTCAAATTATATAAAAATGCAATTTTTGAAAACTTGATTTTTATTCATTTTTCACGTTTTTCCAAAAGACTATATCTCAACACTGAGATTTTTAAAAATCATTTCGTAATGGGTTTGTAGCTCTTGAACTGCGCTACGACGTAGCACTGAAACTTGGAATATCGATAAAACACTAAATCGAATATTTAACCGGTTAAAGTGATGAATATATTTATTAACTTGTCCAAAAAATTCGCATTTTTATATAAATTAAATCAGTTATAAACTTTTTGAATAAATCTCTTTTTTTATATAAATAAGTGAAGCATCAGCCAGGGTGGCCATCATCCAGCATGAAAATTATACACCACTTCAACAAACAAATATCAAAAGTTCGACGAGAAATAATTGGTAATTTTCTGCTGCTTCTATGTCTTACGGCGCTTTTCATAGAAGAAGTCTTCCAAGGCAGCGGTGAGACGGAGCACTGCAGGATCCTAGGAGTTCTCTTATTTATCAAGAGTGTCACTACATCGAGACTGATTTTGTTAGTCGGGACCGGCGCTAGGTGTCACTATATCGAGACTTGACTGTAATAGACAAAGTAGAAAGAATGAAAAATGGCGGTCTTTTGGACACCAAATACAGCAATATTTTAGAATAAAATTCTGACAAAATTATGCAAAGTGAACCCGATATAGTGATCACTCCCACTATAGTGATCATTTTGTCTTTAAAGGGGCATACCAGCGCGTTACACGGTCAATTTCAAATTTTCAAAAGGCGGGGACCACACTTTCAAGACAAAAAACATTTGATTTGAAAATGTTCCTTTAAATTATTTAAATTATTAAATTATTTATTGAACTTATACCACCAAAAACAAAAACGACAAGAAAAAGTCTTTTGGTGGCAACATTTTTCGGTGACGATCATAAAATAATTTAAAGAAACATTTTCAAATCAAATGTTTTTTGTCTTGAAAGTGTGGTCCCCTAAAAATAATTCTGGTTTGAATATGGCTGGTCCCCGCCTTTTGAAAATTTGAAATGGACCGTGTAACGCGCTGGTATGCCCCTTTAAACCGAACACAAAACGCTCTAACTTTTTTTTCTGCTGAGCAAACTACTAATCTTGACACCTGATTGGTGTTCAGCGTTGTCGATTTTCTCATAACATACAAAAAAACAAAACTGCTCATGGAATTCCAAAGACGCTGTCAGACTTCGGAGTTCCATTTGAGACAATGAATATTCAAATTTAAAAATAAAGGTTTTTGTCTCGAACGGAATTCAAAATATGACAGTAGTGTAATAAAAAAATTCTAAATCTGCACTTCTCATCTTTGTAATTAAAAAAAATTCTCCGAAAATATTTGACATTGTTTACCGAGCAAAGCTTAAAGAGCAGTAGATACAGTCAACTCCTCCATAGTGCACACCCAAGGGACCGACGCCAGGTGTGCACTATGGCGGGGGTTACTATGGAGGGAGTTTACTGTGTGGTGGCCAACCACATCGGAATTCGGTGTGCACTATGGCGGGTGTATACTATGGAGGGAGTTGACTGTATTGTTTTTTAAGGTTAATCTTCATTTGATAAAAAAAATTGGTGGCACAATATTTAAGAACGAACTGCAACTATAGTCAAACTTCGATATAGTGATCACACTCACTATAGTGCTGACTTGACTTGGCTAAGTTTGGATTGCTTAAAAGAAAATGTACTAAAAATAGTGCTTACCTCCTTACAGTAAATCGATCACTTAAAAGGTCCCTAGGGTGATCAATATATCGAGACTCCACTGTAAGGCAAAAGGGATGTGTAACAAAGAAGAAAATAAAAGCGTTGAGTGAGACCAGTTTTATAAAAATATTCAAATAATGTTTATTTAACTTTTAATATTTATTTAATAAACAACATGGGACCAGGGCAAATTTTTCCCATATGAAGCCGAAATTTTTTTTGCGAACGTTAATAAAATTTTATAGGTCAATTTATTGAAAAAATGATAATACTGTTTTAACAAAGAACTTTTTTTCTGACGTTACAAATCTGACCGAAACAAGAAGAACAAAATTTATTTTCCTAATTCTTAAAAATAGAAAGGTCAACTAGAACAAAAGGTCTATCATATTTGTTTACATTTGCAATCTGGCCGCTCCTTTCTCTATAATTGCGGCACTGGCAAAAAGCTGGGCAATGCAAAAAATAATGTCCATTGCAAAGCACTTCACTTAGGCTTAGTCAAAATACTTTGAGCCATATTTTGCAAAATTTAGCTTAGCGGAAAATTGTTTAACACATCACAAGTTATTATTTCTTTGTATTGGACTATTTATTGGTGAAACACAGGCAAAAATGTGTGAATTCAATTTGAAAGAATTGGTTAGTGAAAACTTTTAATATAATTGATGTTTTTTAGAAAAAAATAAATTATGTTTTGAGTCCATAATAAAATATAAAAAGAAATAGTTATAAATACCGGAATTTGTTTCAATCAAAAACTGTAGTGCATCCTTGTACTTGATGTGCTTCAATTTTTTTGATTTTTATAAGGGAGAGGGCAAATACTTTTTGTTAATTAATAGAGTGAAGGAAAAAATTGCGATGATATTGAAATTATGAAATGTTAAATTTTCGACGTGTTACAATTTCGGGCCAGACTGGTCCTAGTGAACAATCCGGTTCCAAAATATGCCTTGGTCCCCTGTTCATTTTGCACAAAATATCTTTACTTTGCGCAGACGATGCTGAGCAATTACGCCCTTCGGATCCGAATCTGATGCGCTCAATTGATTTTTGGCAAAAAGCTCACACACCTTCAGTAAAATCCTAAAACCCTAAAAATCAGTTATTCTTGGCTTTTGGCCACCCTAGATGAGGTGATGAGAGATTTAGCACGTGAATTTTTTTCAAAAAACTTTGCCTTGGTCACCCTATGTTTTTAATTAAAATTCGGTTGACTTCCCGTCTTCAGAGCTCCAGATACCATGCGCACTCCCTATAAAGTAGTTCTCCGTTTGATACTACAGTCAACCCTCGATATAGTGGCCCCCTCTATATAGTGGCCCCCTCGGGAACGGCCATAGGGGCCACTATATCGAGGGCCACTATATCGAGGGGCCACTATATCGGGGGACCACTATATCGAGTTTTTCTTTACAAAATTGTCATAGGGGGCCACTATATCGAGGGTTTACCTTTTTAACACGGGAACGGCTGTAAGTCCTGATGGTATGTCCTTGTGCAGAATTTCACGCTGAGCACGATGGTGAAAAAAATTGAAAAAAAGTAACTCTATGGTGGTCAGCGGCCTTTGTGAACCATCAATGTCACGACTTTTGCCTATGCCACTTCAAAGAGGTAAAGAATGCCACTGTTTTGATATATTTTTTATATTTCATGTGCAAAAGAAAGCGCAGATTGCGAGCTTTCAAATTACATATCATGGAGGCATTTATGACAATCATATGATAATTTTTTGGCTCACAGAAACCATTGTGTTTTTTTTTTCGAAAACGTTGTTCATACAAATATGTACAAATAAGTTTTTAATTTTATGGTTGATACTGTTCGACAGAGCAAGAAAAACTGCACCAGACAGTGCTTTAAAGTAGCCTGCAATCAAGCTTTTCGAGTGTTTAGCAAAGGTTCAAAAGTATATCCAAAAGGCATATTGACCTGAAACTTCAATTTTGCAGTATCAACTATAAATTTAAAAACGGCGTTTCCACATTTATTTGTACATATTTTTGTATGAACAACGTTTTTGAAAAAAAACACAATGGTTTCTGTGAGCCAAAAAATTATCATATGATTGTCATAAATACCTCCACAATATGTCATTTGAAAGCTCGCAACCTGCGCTTTCTTTTGCACATAAAATATAAAAAATATATTAAAACAGTGGCATTATTTACCTCTTTGAAGTGGCATAGGCAAAAGTCGTGACATTGATGGTTCACAAAGGCCGCTGACCACCATAGAGTTACTTTTTTTCAATTTTTTTTCACCATCGTGCTCAGCGTGAAATTCTGCACAAGGACATACCATCAGGACGTGCAGCCGTTCCCGTGTTAACTATAAACCACTGAAGCTATGAACTTATTCAATACCTTAATACTTCACAGTTAGTACCATTTTTTCAGTGATAAATCGGGGGTATAGACGTTTCTCGAAAATGAAACTTTTTTCATTTTCGAGAAACGTTTCTCGAATTTGAAACTCAAAAGAGTAAAATATCTCTAGGTGTATACCTTATTTAGACATATCAAGGGTATTTGGCTGAATGTGATGGCCAAAGTCCAGCCTATTCCACATTGCAAGGGTTAGAGGTTAACACATGTATGTAAGCTTATCCCTTGCAATGTGGAGTGTGCTGGTCTTTGGCCGCGAAGCGCCCAAATACCCTTGGTATGTCTAAATAAGTATCTTTACAGGTATACATATATACCCCTAGAGATATTTTACTCTTTTGAGTTTCAAATTCGAGAAACGTTTCTCGAAAATGAAAAAAGTTTCATTTTCGAGAAACGTCTATGCACCATAAATCGATACCCTATTTTTTGAGAACCGATTGTGAAGAGGTTGGTTGGGCAATCTCCCAGTAATAAATAAAAAAACGTAATAGTCTAGTTAAAGTGAAATAGCCTAGGTAGCTCATTGGTATGAGCATCTGAATCCGCTAAAAGTTGGCAGTGGGTTCGGTAGTGGATTTTCAGTCAAATTTGTAATTTTGCTTTAAATTGGTTAAAAGTCTAAACTTTTTTGTATAAGATGGTATTTTCATACAACTTTCTTGTAGAGCAACTCATACCGAGTAGAATGAGTTCAAATGTGTGTATAAGTGTGATCAAAACAACCCACTTCTATCTATTTTGAGAAAAGGGGTCATTTTTGGAGGTTGAGAAAAATTAATTCACTGAAAAAGGCCATAACTCAAAATTTTCGGGATAATTCGGGAAATATTGCTAAGCGTTCAATTTGGAGTCGAATGTTATATAACATGTGCCGTAGAAAAAAAAAGTCGAAAAAATAGCGGTGCCAAGTTTTCACAAAAAACCTCCAAAATTACAGATTATGTCTCTTAAAATGACATCACTAGTGTTTGGACCCAAATGATGACTATTTTGAAATATTCCAAATAAACTTCATATATTTTTCCAAAGAGAAAACGGTGGCATTAGGTGAATTCATCGACGGTAAATTCATCGAAAGGTGAAGTATCAACAGGTGAATTCATCGAGAATTTGGCGTTTTGTGTTATGGCCTTTTGTTTATACCTTTTTTGATTCACAATGTTTTTTCTAAGGCAACCTCAGTTCTACTGGATAATCCATGCACCAACCAAATCAACTGGTCATCCACTTGGTGTAATTTTTTATGTTATTTCAGGCTTCCAAACTTAAAAAAATTACGTTTTGGGGTTCCAAAACCTGTTTTCTGCGCTAATTCCAGCATCCTAAAGATGGTTTGACAGTCGTAAAGTTAGGTTTCGCTAGATTTACAAAAACTTCAAAAATATCATCAAAACGTAATTTTAATACTGTCAAACCATCTTTAGAATGCTCTAATTAGTTTTGGAACCCGAAAACGTGAAAAAAAAATCGGTCCGAGTGGACGACCACTTGGTTTTGTTCGCACATGGGACATCCAGCAAAACTGTGGTCGGCCTTTTAGAGTGGCTTATTAAAAAAGATGGTAAAGGCCGTGGTTCTGGGATTCTGTAGCTGAAGTCATTCTTTTGGTATTAACAGACCCTGCATAAGACACGGTTTTGGGAAGGATACAATGCTTTTTCATTACTTTCGACTAAATCCAAAATGTTGGATCCTGGAGATACACCTGTTCAGAGAAGTTCTCAGGCGGTTTTTCCTAACCATCCTGAGGCTTCCTGGACCTTTAAAACCTGTTTTAGTCAAGAAAAGTCATGTTTGCTGCCACCGGGATTCAGACCTGTAGCCTTATAAATCAGACAAAAGCCTATTAAACAAATCGCCAAATTGTCGATGAAGGCATATATAGGCAGTTTTATCAGGTTGTGGAAAAATTAAACAAACCCGTTTTTCATAAGAAACATTTGTGGAAATTTTTTTTGTAATTGATTTTTTGACTAAATTTGAAAAGTTAAGCCTTCAATTTTAGCTAAATCTCAGGTACAAAAGGAGTGCGCAAAATTTAATAGAAAATCTAAAAATAAACATTAATCTCGAAAAGGGGCGAGCTTTTGCGACAACTTAATAGCTATCGTTAAAAAAAATTAGTTATGGCTTGTTTACTTTGTTCGAGTTAGTGTTAGAGTTCGGGTATTGAGTACATGAACACCTCTTACCCGAACTCTAACTCTATTACGAACAACGTGAACAAGCCATTAAACATTGCGTCATAATTCGGCGCTACTAGAATATTACCGTTTCCAAAAAAAGATACTGGAATACTAGGGTCTGCAGGCGCCTATCGGCGCCTATGCCGTTATTAGTTTGGGTAAATTAATCTTTCGAGTGCGTTAATGGTTAGGGCAGATCATTCACACTATCTGTTGACCCACTTACTCTACCTCGCCTACCCTCGCATACCCTCGCCTATCCTCGCCTATCCTCGCCTATCCTAGCCTTTCCTTGCCTATCCTTACTTATGCTCGCCTACCCTAGCCTACCGTATTTTCTCTATTAATGAACCCCTCTCTAATAATGAACCCCCCTTGATTTTTGACTAGGATTTCAGAGTTAGGGCCATTTTTGATTTACAATTTCAACATTTTTGAAGGGTTGAAAAATAATGAACCCGGGTTCATTAATAGAGAAAATACGGTATGCTCGCCTATCCTCGCATACCCTCGCCTATCCTCGCCTATCCTCGCCTATCCTTACTTATGCTCGCCTACCTAGCCTATGCTCGCCTATCCTCGCCTAGCCTTGCCTACCCTTGCTCATCCTCGCTTATCCTCGCCATCTTCGTCTACCAGTGGCGTACGCAGAAATTTCTGACGGGGGGGGGGCACCAGGCCATTTTCAGGCCATTTTACCTACACCGTTTTTCAAATTTTCGAGGCCATTTTACCTACACCGTTTTCGGAAAAATCTGACGGGGGGGGCACCGATAAGGAAAAAATCTGACGGGGGGGGGGGGCACGTGCCCCCCCCCCCCCCCCAAGATGTTGTACTTGAGGGTTCCGCAGAGATATTCGACATTAATTTGTGAAACATGGCAGAAAAATGCCTTCAACGCGAAAATCTACCCAATATTCAGGCAAAAACACACCATCTCCAATTTGGAGGGACTTAAAAACTTTTTTTAAGTAACCTCATTTCTTCGGTTATGTACTTGAAAGACAGATGAGAAGTTGAATTTCAGGGGTCTGGAAAGATAACTGACAAAAGATTGCAAAAACTGGCCGAAAATCGGTCTTGAACACGAAAATTCACCCATTTTAGAGCCACCTCGTTTTTCCGGTTATTTGCTTAAAAGACAGCTAAGAAGTTTAACTTTAGGGTTCCGGAAAGATATCTGACAAAAGATTGCGAAAACTGGCCGAAATCGGTCTTGAAGACAATAGATTCAGAGATGCGTTAACCTCCCACCCACCCATCCCAAATACTATATAGAGATACCCCACCAATAATTTAGACCTAGGCTTCGGCATAGGCTAAGGCCCGTAAGCTTAGGTTTAGGCATAGGGCCTATTCATCATTAACAAAGCCTTTTGTACATCTTTTTGTAAAACGGTAGTTTTAGGTACCCTGCAAAAATTATTGCGTAGGGTATATAGGTATATAAGGTGTCATTGTTGGCAGGTGTATATTCCAGTACCGTCCATAATTCTGTAGTATGTTAGAAAACGACACACTATTAGAAAGCTCAATTCAAGGGATTTTCTTATGAGTATAAACATGACAGGGCGTTAAACTTCTTATCCAAGCATCTTTTTTTGATTAATCAATTAATACAATTGCATTTTGACCTACTTTTACTTTGTCAAACCGACTTTATTTGGTGTATATTGAAAAAAAAAACATTTGCAGTACTGTTTTGAAAAAAAAAACAATAAAAAAGCTAGTTCAACATTGCATTTTCACGGTTTTATGCTATAACACTCACTGTTTACGTTTAAAAAGCTGGCATTATTTTCGTTTTCAAAGAATAAAAGGCTTCATTCAGATTGTAGGTCATTTCATAACCATTTTCTTGAAATTCGAGTTGTTTGTAGACCGTTTGAATAGTAGTGTTGTATGCTTTTGCAGTTACTTTTGCTTTTTTGCCTTTAGTTACAAGTTTATTTAACAATTGAAGTATCATCTGAACTGCCTTGTTTACAAAATCATCAATTTTTTCTACTAACACCATGTCAATATGAATTGAAGTATTTTCTTCAAATTTTTTGAAAAAAACAAATCCCAAATATTCATTTGAATTTTCTGAATACCAAGAAGCTACAAAATACTTTTCACTGTCTTTCTTAGCATTCCTTCTAAAAAAGAATTCGAAAATTCCGCGCATTTTTATAATTTCGAGTATTTCAGAGTTTTCAAAGTTATTTAGATTGTGTAAATCAATTTCTAAAACTGTGAGATGGCATTCGAGAATGTTGTGTGCACTATTAGATGAGCTAGGTTGATAGCCTATATTTCTGTTTGTTATGTCAGAAACATTTGTAACACTCCGGTCGTAAGGTCATCTAAATAATGAAAAATTGCGAAGGTTTAAAGCTAAAGTTTTAACAGCTTCAACGACAAAAAGAGTAAGGGAACATCTGCGTCAATTCTAAGACATTTTTAAGCAGGTAAAAAACCCTTTATAGAGAGATATATTTAGTATATATATCTCGTTTTTCGAGCACTTGAAAAGTTCAAAAACAGGCTGGTGGGAAGGGTGAAATAAGATATATAAAACTAGCTTTGTGAAAGGGAGAGGCGGAGGAGAATTTGATCTGTTTATAACGCAAAATTGTGCGATCACACCCTTGTTTTAAAAACCCGAAAAAAATTTAAAAAAAATTCTGTACAAAAGAGTTTGAAAGCATTTTCACCTAAAAAGCCAGCTTTCTTATAAACGTCTGTATGTTTATCATCCACATCTGTATACACTATGGCTTTATTTAAAGTGACCATAGTGTTGAGAAATTGTACAAGTATATGCTCAAGCGGTGTTTCGTTATTCTTGATGTCCACTTTAGATATAATAACATTTTGATTCAAATTTTCTTTGGTAGGCTCATTTTCATAAACTATGATTGCTAATATTTCCTTTTTATTGTTGTAGCAAGCTAATGCTGGTGAATGCTCCACTAATTCGGGCAATTTGTCTGTACTATGCGAAAAAGACTTTTTCGTTAGTTGTTTATAGTCTAGGTTATAAATTTCCAGACTGCATTGTATTGAAGAGGTGTTTGAACTACTAGTAACCATTTTCTCATCATCCCACTCTCTCAGTTCTTCTAAATAAAAATCCTATAAATTTGTTATGATCTTTTTATAGTATATATCTAAATTTATTTTTTAATAATTTTTAAGGAGGCTTTTTCAAGATGTTTTCTCGGAGAAAAAATTTACCTTGCGGAAATATTCTTTTAAATAATGCGGAAATTTTTACAAGGTTACAATTTTTCGGGAAAAAATTCTTTTCATTTTTACATTGTTAAATATCTTTATAAAATGAAAATTAATTAGTTAAGGGCTTATTTGCAATCTTGGTTCAAATAAGTATCGAGTATCAAAACTTGAAAAAAAAATCTCAAAAAATGGGTTAACCAGCTGTTTAACAATAGAACTTCTTTTTGGAAAGTAAAATTTCAAAAAGGTGTTTTGTCAAGTTTTGGATACGAGGCACAGAAAATCTGTTTTCGCAGAGTTTATCAGCGTGAAATTATGTACTAGAATATACCAGAGGTGGGCAAAGATCAGATCGATCTAGATCAGATCAGTTGAGATCAGATCGCCAAAGATGAGATCGATCTAAATCGATCTGATCTGACAAAAATTATTGTCAAAATAGCCAAAATTTTGCGGGAATTCAAATTTTATAGTCTGAAAATAACTTGGACTGCTCAAAATCCCACCCCGGAAAGACCAGAAGCCACTAAAAGTCGGTTTTTTGGGGGTTTATTAAAAGAGAAGGGGTTAACTTTTTGCAAAATTTCGATTGCGTTTATCAGATTTTCCAGCTCAGGACCCCACCCTAGAGTGGCCAAAAGCCACTAAAAACTGGGTTTTTGGGGTTTACTAAAGGAGTAGGGAACTTTTTGCGAAAAATTAATTGAGCTCATCAGAGCCCCACTAATATTGGCTAAATTGATCAGAATATCACACGGAACCGTTCAGAATCACCCTAAACACTGGTTCAAAGTAGTTAATTACTGATTAGGAGTGCTATAAAGTGGTATAGGGGGTTCTGAATATTTAAGGGCGTAATTCCAGGCGATTGAGACGATCAAACATGAGCGCAATCGAATTTTTGCAAAAAGTTCACCCTTCTCCTGTTAGCAAACCCCAAAAAACTTACTTTTAGTGGCTTCTGGTCTTTCCGGGTGGTATTTTGAGCAATCCAAGTTTTTTCACATCATAAAATTCAAATTCCCGCAAATTTTTGACCTAATATGGCTATTTTGTCAACTATATTTGCATGTTGATCTGATCTGATTTTGAGCTGATCTGATCTAGATCGATCTGATCTTTGCCCACTTATGGAATCTACATTCATCCCATACCGTCGTCAGGTTGTTAACAAAATGAACCACCTTTATGTTCATTAAGTGACTCAATTATTTCAATATATGTAAGGATTGTTGAATTCCTCATTTCCCGCGCCCCAGTACAATACCAGAGTTTCCTATGGAAACATAATTCCAGTACTAGTTGCCAGTAATAGTTTGATTTAAACTGCCTTTTGTCCTGCAGCGAGAACATAGCCATAAGGCGTTCAAACGAAATATATTAATCTTTATTATATTTTGTCTGATTTAAGGTTGCTATGTCAAATTCTCTGCTGCGGGTGCAAAAGGTAAATTATCATTCTATTGATAAGAGTGAGGCGGATCGAATCTATCCAGCCACTCGTCGCTGACTCTGACAATTCAGTCTGACTCTGACAATTCCAATTAAAATTTGTTTCCTTTAAATTATACTGTAAAAGTTAAAGTAAAAGTTGCAGTGTTTTTTCCAGTCAGAAAAACGAACTCAGAGCTTTTCAATAGTGTCAAAATTACGCAAACAATTACGTATTTGAGCAAAGTTTTAAGAGCTGTCCCGACAGTTCGTAACGGAATTCTGAGCTCATTATTCATAGTAAAAATATTGTAACAAAAAATTTCAAAACTAAGGTTATGTAACTCCGTTTATTTTTTTAAATGGTATGTAAAACTTTTTGGATAACTTTAAAAAACGGTATTTGGTTCCAAATACCTTTGAGGTCATTTTGAGAGTTTTGACCAGCATTTTTATTAAATTGATCAAAAGTTCAATTCAGGAAAAAAAATCTTTTGAAAAAGATAAATCTCTTAAAAAATAAATCTCTAATTTTTTGAACTTTTCTTGATTTCGGTCATTTTTTAAAGAAATTTTTTTTCAATGAAACCATGTTTTTACACTGAGATAATGAAAATTTATTGTGAAATGATTTTTGCAGCCTTTGAACTGCGGACAAAATGGTGGCGAGTTGTTGTTGCAGCGCTCAACCATGTACTGTATAACCTCTAATAGACGGGCATGCCCTTCTATTTTTCAACCCTAAAAATCGAAAAAAATATTTTGATTTTGAGATTTTTGGGTACTCAAAAAAATCTAAAAAGCGGAGTCAACTAAGATCGAGGTGATCAAGAAAACGCGAAAAACAGATTTGCAAAAAATTTTTTTGCGCTGAGATATAGGTCCTTGAGGGTGCCCGTCTATTAGAGGGTGCCCGTCTAATAGAGGTTATACGGTATTAACTTTTGAGCAGTTAAAGTGATGAAAATGCTGGTCAACTTCTCGAAATTTCCTCATACATATTTAGAGCCGAATACCGACTTTTCTAAAGTGTCCAGAAAAATTTATATACCATTAAAAAAAGATGAGTAGAGCTACAAAATCTTAGTTCTGAAATTTTCTTGTAGCGACATTTTCACTAGGAATAATAAGCTCAAAAGTCCGTTACGAACTTTTAGGACACCCGTTGATTAATAAATACAACGAGTTTTCAAAAATATCAATAAATATAGTTTTTATAAATTTGAAATCCTTTTTGAAAAAGTTGTCCCTATACGAAGATTTCGATTTGCTTTTTTTACATGTTTGACAAGACGTGGTTTCAAGTTATTTATCGTATTTTCCGAAATAAATCGGCATGCTCTAATAGAGCGGCAGCAACTCATTTTTCGACTAGAATTTCAAATTTGATGTCATTTTTTATTGACAATTTCTTATTCAATAATTAGGAGTTTAAAAATAAAGCTACACGTTGCTCCATCAGAGGAAATACGGTGGCTACTTCTTAAGACTAACAGAAAACCCGTTGCTCCCAGACGCCTTGGTCCCCCTCACGGCGTGTCAGAATGACTAAAATGGCTAAATCGTGTCAAGAGCACAAACGAGCACAAACCGATTTTTCTAATTTTGCCTCCATATTTGTGTTTTTAATTTAGATCCTTAACACGATTTTTGGGGTGTTTAAATTTTTTTGGTGGTCATTTTTTCGTTGTACCATTTTTCCGCCGTAATTTGGCAATTACTTGATTTCATAGGCAAGTATTTTGCTGCAAGTTGCTGTTTGAGCGTGGTCAGCTCTTCCTTGAGGCTAAGTGCCTTTTGGGCTGCTGGACGAGATCGTGAGTTATTTTTAGCCTCTCTGAGTTGACCAAGGGAATCTTTTTTTGCAGCTTTTGAAGCCCTAGTCTTTTGTCTGCTTCTGCCACTTATTTAGGTGGTGAAATTTCATCACTCGAAGAAGAATCCACGAGCATATAAAAAATAGTTTGAAATCATTAAGCTTTTTTAATGATGGTGCTCATACAAAGGCTAGCCCCACCTCGTTTGAATGTTCGATTTTTCGGATTTTGCACATGACACGCCGTACCCTGCATATTATGGTTATGGTAACATAGTGATTAGGGGATTTTGGTTAACATGATAACCGTTCAGTAAAAAAACGGGTGTCAGCAATCCATTTGGGAGCGACGGATCCTTTGGTAGGGAAAAGGACTACCAAAAGACTACTGACAGACTACTAACTAGCAGTCACAAAATAGTCTTCCGACACCCAAAAAATGGTTTTCTATCGTTTTTACAACATAAAACGCCGTTTTAAAAAGCGCTGTTTTGAAACATTAACATATAGTGCACCTTAGCCAAACTTTATCTCAAAAAGCAATAAAAAATATGGTGTGCACCCAGTACCAGTTGAGCGATAAGTGTCTTCACGCTTTGATTTTGAAAAAAATGCTTCCCCCATCCATGGTTTTTCAATACTTTACAACTCTTATTGTTTCAACTTTTCGGCCTATGGGCCCAAGATCATACTGACCTTCCAATGAGACCAAACTCTCCTAAACTAGTAAAAACAAGTTTGAGAGGATTTCTAATGAGACATTGTGCAAACTTTTTTTGCGCACTTATTTACATTAATATTCGACCACATTGCTGTTAAAGTAAAAAGCTTAAAAAATAAGGGAAAAAAATTTCCATAATAATAAGAGTTTGTGTTTTTATGCGTCAGTATATAAAATGAACTAATTTTTTCAAAAAATAACAGGTTTAAGAGTTTTTCGGAGACATTTTTAGCTATTTACCTAATGTAGTAGAGTCATCTCTGTGAAGTGAATCTGGCAAACATGTTCGTTGTCTTTTTCTTTCCGTCCTAAACAACAGGAAGAGTTTTATGAAAAAAGGTTTTGATTTTTTCGTACCTTTTAGTATCTCGCTTCTATTTTTATCTGTTTTTTGTTCTTCATTTTCGCTAGACGATACTGAAAAACAGATATAATACTTTAAGAGGGACACAAATTAAAAACACCGTGTTTTTCAAATTTGACAATTTTCGAAATTCGTGTCATGAATCACAAATTTAAGCTTATTTTGCTAATATACTTTAGGGGGGGGGAAGGATTGTTCTAGCACACTCATTCAAAAAAAATTTAAGCTGAATTCAATTTTTTTTTCGATCTCTTGAAGTTACTTTTATGCAAGGTTTGACCTGGACAAGGACGTTTCGTTGTAAAGCCAGTTCATCGCATGGCCGTTTTGTCGCAAGCCGTTCCGTCGTGAGGGACGTTTTGTCGTAAAATTGGTTTTTTCACATTTATTAAGTAGGGTGTTGCAGCCGATATCTGATTACCTAACAAGGGAACATATGGTAGTGACAATGCGATTCGGAAAAACCCTATATACCATTCGATAGAGAATCGAAAATGCTTTTTTGACATAAGGATCCTTTTCTGCGTCAATGGCAATTTCGGGGGTGAAAAATGCGTTTACATGCGAACCCGCATGGACGCTTTTTTATCTTTTTGTTCTATTTATTTTTTGTTGTGTTTTTATGCTTTTCAATGATTTTATAATTTTTATATCTACTTAAACGATATGGTGATAATGATTTCCAATGAAAAAATAAGAAAAGTACAAAAATAGCTCTACACTATACCAATGACCAGCTAAAGAGTGCTCATTGTGAGCTGACCTTGGGCTTTTCTCATTTTTTCATTGAAAATTATTATCACCATATCGTTTAAGTAGATCGACTTTTAGTAGTCGACTTTTATGGTGTTTTTACAAGGAAATGAAAAATTTCAGGGGGGTGGGGGCTAAAGCCCGGTCAGCAACCCCCCCCCCCTCCTGGATACGTGCCTGGTTACCTCCCATAATTGTGTATCCACCTTCTAAATCCCAAATTTCGGATTTAGCTGAAAGTAATAAAAAATCATTTAATTATATTCAGAGTCATATCCTGAACATGATTTGGCAATGCTAAACAGTGACTTGACTTACAGGAATCCCAGTCTTGGAGTAGTTTTGTATCCTGAAGGGTATCCAGGTGTATGGAGGTGGTAGTACCAAGAAAGTAGTATTTAGGTGGTTGTTCCAAGGCAGTGGGCCAGGGCCGACCGGGCCTAGAGATTTTAGGGCCAGGCCGGCCCGTGCCCAGCCCTGCTTTTACCCAAAAATATTGAAGTCAACGGTTTTAAAGGGTTAAAGAATAGAGTCATCATTTCCTTTTTAGGCTCTATTAAAATATTTAAGGTACCTACTTTTTGGGTGGAACCGCTAGATGTAACGGTGCTCTATTTTACGTACGATTTGGTTAACGTAACGATTTAGTCAGTCTGCGAAATTTTTAATAATGCATAAATAATTCATAAATTTATAAATAATGCATATTTTTTTCTTTAGTTGAATAATTTGAAACAACAGTTTAACCTACATTTTCTTTGCTCTAGTTCTTGCCGTTTTTCTTTCATGCGGCAGACAAGTTGTTCTGCATTTTTGGGGGATTGAACTGAAATAGTATTTGTAAGTAGTTGTATAAAGACTGATTATTAATGATGGAACGCATTGATTTTGTAACCTGAAGAAAAACAAGCTTTGATCAAATTTGGCTAAAACGAGATTTGGCAAACAAGTTACAAAAATTTGGCAAGCTTAACTTGCCAGGGCATGTGTACACTGTATTGCCTAGTTCAAAAACGCCTAAAATCATATTTTTATGTTTTAAGTACAACCATGCTTAGCATCGTTTCTACCCTTTTTAGCTACGAAAGTTTCTTTTGTAAAATATCATTTTGCCAAATCTTTTTTCTAGCCCCGAAAATTCTCTTACAAATAATCTCACTCACAATCAAACCGCCCGAACTGTAAAATGCTAAGCTTATAACTTTTTTATCTGTTTTTAGCATACTTCCAAGTTTTGCAATGCGCTTAAAACGAAAATCACGCGTGATCGATCGCAAAAATTTCGATTTTCGATGACTTTACAAGAACCAGTTTGACGTTTCTTGTAACTGAGTGTGCAGGTATTCTCACTCTAATTTTTTTGAGCATCTATGAAAATGCAATCACTCATAAAATGAAATATTTCGCAGAACTATTTTTAATAATGTGAAAAACTGTTACAGCCATAAGAAATAGGAAACAAAAATATAAAAAATTGTCGCGAAACAAATTGCAGTTCTCTTCACTCATCTGGCTAGTCAAAACAACGGGAAATCGCTGGTCTGAACTAAAAGGCATGTTGCTTTTTCGCAGATGTTGTCTAGGTTGCTCACAAAATCTGGCATTGGAATTTTTCACTTCACAGTCGCTGATAACGAATTTGGTCGTGCGTTCATCAGAAGAATCGGTGCAGATTTCAACATCTCTGCTACGAGTAAAGTCATGGAAGCGAGCGATTTCAATAAGAAGATCAATGGTTAATCAGAATAAGAAAGTGACAGTAAATAATCTTACCAGGAAACCCCAGGAACTGTAAAATCGAATAAGCAACATCTGTCAATCCTATTTTGTAGAGAGCAGTCGATTTACTCACGGCAGCCAAAAGGATTTTTCATATAAATCAATAACATTAAGAGTTTTGAGCAAGGGAAAATGCAAAAATGTCTTACCTATCCAGAGGCTACCCACACACCAGGGCATAAACCACAGGAGTGACCAGTCGAAAATCGTATTTTTTAAATAATATGCCAAAACAATTTTCATTGCTAATTGAATCGATCTGCAAAAATTGTTTTTCAAAAAAACGCGTTCTGAAAAAAGTTATAACCAAAAAAAATCCAAAATTCTTAAAATACCCTGTAAAAAAATTAAAAAAAAACCAAGGGGGACCAAGGCATGTTTGCAATTTTCTCTCTCTCTGATAACTTTTTAATTTTTTTGATTTATAGAAAAAATCCTTATAGCTACGATAATTAAATCGACTTTGCTCTACAAGATAAGATTAACAGACTTTGCTGATTTCGTTTTACAGTTTTCGGGGTTTCTTTGTTAGTGCAAATTTTGTTGCATAATATATTGTTTGATTTTTTGCCAGTGTAACGCAATAAAGAGCCTTTTGGCAATGTATGGTATTATATTGGGATTTGACAACATTAATTTCGGTGCAAATTTGATTCATGAATCTGAATCTGGTCCATGGTTAAAGAATGTGTCTTTTAAAAACAACCTGTTTGAGCAATATACATCTGGAACAGGAACTTGTCTATAACAGCTTTTGACCGCCTTATGGCTACAAAATGATGGGTTTGTAGTTGAGGAGTAGTTTCTAGAGGTCAAAAGCTGTTATAGACAAGTTCCTAATCCAGATGTATGTTGCTTAAACAGGTTGTTTTAAAAAGACACTTCTCTAACCACTTGGTAAAAACATTTGTTACCTCATTTTTCACAATTTTCAGTTTTGAGCTCATTTAACAGAGCATCAAATTCTGAGCAAGTTTCCTTTTCACAGACCTGTATTTTCAGATTTGGATCTCGAAATACGGCACATTCGAAATTTGGCCCACGTCGAATGCCTGGAATGGGGTTATTTTCTTTCTTGAGCATAAAGTTTCTGATTTTTCGAACAGCACTCCAATACATGTCATACCGTTCTATGCAGAATCGAGCTGGCTTTCTATTAGTGTTGTCAATTTCAGCTTGTCGTTGTATTTTTGTGGAAAAATAGGTGATCGAGCTTTTCGAAACAGAATTTTTCGTAGAAAATTCCATTTTTTCTCGAAAACGAACGGGAGCGGAAAATTTTCACTTACGGATTCAGAAAGAGCAACTAATTTAAAGAAAACTTTTTATTGCTGACTCTGCTCTAACATTTTTTTAATTCATCCTATGCAAAATTACCGTATTTCCTCTAATAGCAGCCCATAAGCTACTATTTTTCAACCCCCTCCTAGGAGGGTTACTATTCGAGGGGTGCAAAATCAGCCTATATATGCCGATTTTCAGGGGCTACTATTTTTCAACCCCCTCCTAGGGGTGGGCTACTATTAGAGTGAGGGCTACTATTAAAGAAAATACGGTAGTTGGTCTTTCTGAACCCGTAACTGAAAATTTTCCGCTCCCTTTCGTTTTCGAGATAAAATAGAAATTTCTCCGAAAAATTCTGTTCAGCCAACTCCCATTTGCAATAATTCGAGCATTCCAAAGATGGTTTTTGACAGAAGCTAATTACGTTTCGCAAGCTGACAAGAACTTTCAGAATGCTGTCAAAACATAATTTTACTGCTGTCAAACTATCTTTAAAATGGTTCTTAGGCTCTCCTCATACTGCCGCGCAACACAAGTTGCGCAACAAAATTTCATAGGGTTCTACAGAAACAATTATAATTTTCGGTCGCAGACATCTTATACTCAAAATGACGGCTAGAATCTAGCAAACATTTTGGTGATAAAAAAATTTTCAATCTGATATAAAAATGTTTTAGTCCCAAGTATGTGGCAAATCGGCGTGTTGCGCAAGAAAGTGACGCAACACGCTAATTTGCCACATACTCGTGATTATTCCTAAAAAGTGTTTGTATCAGATTGAAAATTTTTTATTATTAAAATATTTGCTAGATTCTAGCCGTCATTTTGAGTATAAGATGTCTGCGACCGAAAATTATAATTGTTCCTGTAGAACCCTATGAAATTTTGTTGCGCGACTCGTGTTGCGCGGGAGTATGAGGGGAGCCTTATGAAATGTTTGGATTAACAAAATGTTTGAATTACCTCGCATTTTCAAAACCAAGCTGAACTCGGTATGTGAGGTTAGGTGTAGTTTCAGTGGTTCGGGTAATGAGATGCGGAAGTGAACCAAAATTTCTTGTTAACCGCACCGAACCTAAGATAAAGGACCAAAGAAGGTCGGTTTTTAATCTAAAATTTAGTCACGAATATTTAAGCGGATTTTACGGCATGATTTAACGGTATTGTGAGGCTTCTGATCACAAAGTTGGTTTCACGACCCTTATTAACCCCGAAAAGTTATAAAATAAACACAAACAATTTACTGATACTAGACGGATTTAAACCCTAGCATTGAGTCAGTTCTACTGACTAGAGGTTGAATTCGTCGGATGAATTTACCTGGGGAAAATTGACTTAGTACCGAAATTGGGATCAAATGAGTTAGGATCAAATGAAGTGGGATCAAATGAGTATGAACGATTATACTACCTGCTGATGCGAATGAGGAAGAAAAAAAGAATTGCCAAACGCTCGACAACCAGTAAAGAAATTTCAGATCCGGGCATATTTTGGTCCGGGCACATTTTGTCCGTGACCGAGCGTGGAAAGTGAAATTTTTCTGTTTGGTCAACCGAGCAGTGTGCAGTTTTGCATTATCATGAAGAAAGAAGACATCTGCAAATTCGCGGTTGACCGACATCCGACTCGCTATAACTGCGACTCACCACAGGGACTCACTACAGCATTGGGAGAATTCTATCACACCCCCCTCCCACCGAGCAAATCATTTTTTCAATTTCAGAAATTTTGTGTTTTTGTCTTTTACTCGATACTATCTATACAATTGTTGTTCGCCTACACCAAGAAAAATATGCCCTAATCCTCCCTGTTGGTTTTTTATTAAAAATTATTTTAGTATTGGAAACACATATTTGCTGGTTGATATAAGATCCTACAAATTGTACTTTTCAGGCTACCTTATAATTCGAAAATGGATCAATATTGTCTTTGAAAAAAACTTTTGATATATGATCAAAATATGGTTGGCCAAATCTTAAAATATTTTCCCTGGGCACACATTGGGTTCAATATCAAGAAATACCATATACAGTCGACGCTTTATGCAAGATAACCGTTACGGGACTGGCGTGAGAGGGTGTATGTAAAGGGTAATTTATAGGGAAAACATTATTTGCAAAACCAAGCGATCTAGTTTCAAATCCCATATAATAGAGAGCGTATCTTATGTAGAGAGTATCTTATAAAGAGCGTCGACTGTATTAAATTTATAGAATTTACCTGCAGGTTCTTGCAAAAATGTTTCAAATAAATTTGCCTCAACATGAAATGCTTTTTTAATTTTGAAGTTTTTTTCGACCTCAGGAAGATATCCTAAAATAAAAAAACTACTAAAAATAATACTTATGGTTATCCGACATTTGCGCGCCACGACATTTCCGCGCCGACATTTCCGCGCCGACATTTCCGCGCGCGACGTTTCCGCGCCGACATTTCCGCGCCGACATTTGCGCGACGACATTTCCGCGCCGAAATCCCAATTTCTGGTAAAACGGCTGAATTTAAACCTTAAAGATGGAAACACAGCCTGGTCAACACTCCTTAGCTATATCCAGACTATACAAGTAACAATATTCTGCTATAAATCTGTTTTCCCTTTATTAGTTAACTTCACTTGTGCTCAAACAGGCTATTGCTAATGCATTTATGTGTTCAATTTTCAACCTTTTCAGAATGGCGTCTCTGTCGAGCAAAATGAGAACATTGGTTTTGTGCGATGGCTACGAAATGCGTCACGACAAATCGAATACTTTGCAAACCATTCAATATTGGCGGTGCTTGAAAAAGCTTTGCAATGGAAGGGCCAAGTCTGAATTCGGTGGAACTAGCAATCTGGAGCCAACAAAAGCACATAACTGTCGTAAAAGCTTTAGCAAAATTAAGGTATTTGATTATAAGTCTAAGTTCCATCAGTGTATGCATTGTGTTTAGCTTCGCCAGCAAATTGCCAAAATGAAGATGGATGCACTTTCCAGCTATACAAAGCCTACCATTGATGTGATCTAAACAGGGAAAGAAGGCATATCTGACGCTCAGCTGCTTCGCCTGCCGAATGACAGAGCTCATATATGGTCGCATGTTCTCAGTTCATCAAGAAGAAGAATATGTTAGTGATCTTGAAAACTAGAAATTTGTTATTGCCTTTTGTTAACGTTATTTGGTGTGACGTTATGCAATAAACTAACTTAGAAAAGTTTGAATCTCTTCCTAAATATCACGATCGAAGGTATGAATAAATATGCTTGCTGGGCTTATGTTTGCCTCACCTATCCTGGTGCTGGGACTTAGACGGATGAAATCTTTTTTTTCATCAAAATATGTTCAGCTCACGAATCTGGGTAGCTTGCTATTAGTAAACACAAATACCTTGCTATTAGTAACTTTTGATTCAATATAAAAAATTTTTGAGTTTGGAGTTGGAAGTCTTTCAAGCTCGGTGCTGGAACAAACCCCAACTGATCCTAATTGATTCCAATAAATCCCAACTGATCCAGACTTAATCCCAATTAGTCTAATAAGCCATCTCAAATATAAATCTTTAGTCAATATTGACTACTCGAGTACCACCACCTGGATACTACCCAAGTACCATCATCTAGGTACCTGGCTTACACTACCTGGACTAGTGAGAATGGGTTTGGACCTTTATAGGTAGATTAATACCCCTCAGGATAGTTGATGACGATTGAAGATCAAATAAGACCACTGAAGATTGTTCAGAACTACTGAAAACAATTCAAGACCGCTAAGTAAAGAACCATTCAGGAGGGTTGTCGAGCTGTTTTACCAGAAACTGGGATTTCGGCGCGGAAATGTCGGCGCGGAAATGTCGGCGCGGAAATGTCGTCGCGGAAATGTCGGCGCGGAAATGTCGGCGCGGAAATGTCGGCGCGGAAATGTCGGCGCGGAAACGTCGCGCGCGGAAATGTCGGCGCGGAAATGTCGGCGCGGAAATGTCGTGGCGCGCAAATGTCGGATAACCATACTTATTAACGCAATTTACCATATTTTTGTTCAATATCATGAGTGACTGTCCAATTAATAGTGGTGTGAGCTAAAGCATTAAAAAAATTCGCAAACTCATCATCTGTTTTTGGTAGTTCAGTTTGTGGGTGAAAAGCATCAAAGACATCAATTAACAGTTTTCTACGCAAATTTAGTTTATGTTCATCTATCTTTTCTATAAAAAATCAGGTATTATAGTGTAGCTCGCGGGGATCAGAAAAATATACACTATATCGAGGGTACACTGTATAGAGAGTTGACTGTACAGGGTGGCGCAAGTTTTTGATGCCTTTTATTTTGACCATAACTTTGGATAAAGACACCTTTTTGTCTGACATTTTTTTAAATGCTAGTTACGGGATAAGTAAAAGCTTTGTAAAAACAAATTTATCGAATCATCCAGAATTGCTTGACAATTCGACAATAGGATGTTTTAGGTAAAATGACCAGAGGAGAAAGTAAGGCAAATTTCGAAAATTCCAAAAATCAAACATTTTCTTTTTTAAAATTAAGTCAATATTTTTTCCTTCCATTTTCACTTTTCTTTTTTCTTAGTTCACCTGTCTAGCTTCATTATCCTCAATTTCATTCGTTTAATAACAATCAAAAATTTCGATTTGAGGAACTCAAGCGACCAACCCGCTCCGACAAGCCCGATACACCACAAAATATGTTCATGGCTCGTTCACCTACTTGGAGTTCGAGTTCAGGTTTTCGTCATGATTTTCTTCTTTAAGTCAAAGAGGCAAATATTTTGATAATTTTTTAAAAATGATAGCTTTATTATGTAGCCCCAAGATTGTAGTTTCTATTGACGTATCATTTGCAGAAACTTACTTGCAAAATATGGTACGAAAAATTGAAAGTATGAAACAAATCAGAAAAACCCGATTATTTTCGAAAACCTGAACTCGAACTTGAACTCGAAGTACGTGAACGAGCCATTAGATGAGTTTTTTAGTACAATAAAGCAAAGAGTTCAAATCCAGTGCAGAAACATTTCTAAAAGGAAAATTTTTGATTTTTGGAATTTTCGAAATTCGCCTTACTCCCCTCTTTGGTAATTTTACCTTAAATATCCTATCGCGAAATTGTCGAACAATTCTCGATAATTCCAGAAATCTGTTTAAACAAAGTTTATTATCTTTCCCGTAACTACAAAAAATAAATTTTTCTGTCTAAAATCATGAAAATACAGAACGCCACAATAGGCACGAATTTGAATGAATCGGAAAGGCCTAAGCTTTAACGAATTTGTTGATTTTTGGACTACTTTTTCCTAGGACTTGCTGTCTTGTTTTGGTATCAAAATGATGTGCAGTTTCTGCGCTTTTTGTTACAATCAAGCACTGAAACAAGTTTTTCGATGCTAATGAAAAAGAACTGAATTTTGTGTTTTCTATTTTTTTTTTGAAAAATGCTAATATTTTGCATGTTATACGGCCACCTACCCGAGTAACCGTGTATTGATAGAAAAGCTCGATAAATTCTGCACCAGATAATTGTTTCAGGGGCGCAAAATTTCTTTCGTATAAAAAATTCAATCAAATAACTGAAACAACCCGGGACTTTCCGATTTCATACAATCGATCCCTCAAACAAACCGCTAGTAGCTCTTTTTCAGAGAATTTTTTCTCCTATCTTGTTCATCGGGAAATTCTGAACAAAACGCTCACATTGATACAAACCGCTTTTAAAGTGTTAATATGTCATTTGGAAGAGGAGAGTCAGGGCTACAACCCTGTATATTTGGAATTTGGACTTGCAATACTTGAATTTTAAAAAATTGGGCTCAAAAGTCCGCAAAAGGCTTTTCGGCACCAGTTAGTACATGGGACCAATTCCACCCATCAAAGGATGCCGCATTTGTGCCTCATACCTATGGGCACTTTCTACTGGTGACTGCCCCTTCGAAAGTGCCTTATAGGTTTAATGCGTCTCTTTTAAAGTGCCTGACAAGTATGGGGCACAAAGCGGCATCCTTTGATGGGTGGAATTAGACCTATGTACCCTTAATAACGTTTTCGAAAATTTCCCTAACTGCCGCTTGGCCGCAGTTTTCGTTAAAAAAAAATTAAATGTGCTATTTGATTTAGTGCTTATTTCGCTTTAAGCGTTATAAATTATTTATAATGTTTTTGGTGGATAAATATCAAAAGTTCTGAATATTTTGAGTCTCAATAAACGAGAAATCTTTAAATATAGTACAAGCTAGAGCCTTGCTTTTTCAAAAGAAAGTTAATACAGTATTGTATTTTGTGCAGTTTCTTATAGAGTTATCCGAAATTACATAAAAGATTGTTTTACGCGCTGTTTTGAATTTCGAATTTTTTCATTAACTAAAGTATTACCTAAAGAAGAAGCGTAATTAAACAGTAATCGACATCCAATATGTTTCATTGATTTGTTTGCATAACTGTTTAATGTCATCGCAAATCCATTATCTAAAAAAATTAAGATATGAAAGTAAACTGTTAGTAAGTGAACTTCAAGATTTAACTTCCGAAAGAGTGAACAATCTATGGTGAAAAATAGTAATAATATTTAAGTATTCGGTTCTTTACTATGCAGTCAACCTTCATTATAGCTTACACCCGATAAAACGTCCACCTCTAACATAACGTACACCTGATCTGCATTTGGCTGGTCAGATTGAAATTAAAGCAAAGTGCCCTTCGATGCAACATACACTCGATCTAACGTACACCTTGGTCAGTCCCGACCAATGAAAGGACGCCCGATATAGCGTACAAATTTTAAAGTTCGTAAAAAATCAGTGATGAAGGAAAAAATTTCCTTTTTTCTACAAAAAGTTGGCGAAATGATATTCGTATATATGTTGTTTAACATTGTTTGATTTTACTTCAATAAAACATTAAAAAAGATATAACGTACGGCGGACCAGTGTTTTCAAAAACCACACCATCACACTTGGTCACACTAACTTCATTTATCCTTTTCTCACAAATTTTGTTTTTGTATTTCGGATATTTTTGTACCGTTTTGTAGCCGAGATAAGTATCTATCGATTTACAGGTCAAATATTTTGGTGGAATTCAAATGCGACAATTCCACACCAAAATCACACTAAAAATCACACTTTGTAACCAAAAGTGTGATTTTAAAGTCACACTTGGCGTGATTTTGTCAAAAATTATTTTTAACTGGCCTGTTTGACCACTGAATTGATAGAGAAATATCTCAGCCACAAATTGGTACAAAAATATCCAAAATACGAAAACAAAACTTATGAGAAAAGGGTAGGTGAAGTTAGTGTGACCCAAAGTGTGAGGTGTGATTTTTGAAAACACTGCGGCGGACGGTATTGCTATAGTATGCTAAACTACCCTCTTAATAATTTACGGACTGGGACTTAGACTCAGACTAAGACTTACACTGAAACTAAAGGCTGTCCATAAAGCACTAAACTAAAGGCTGTCCATAAAGAGAGACGCTTTTTTTAGAATTAATAACATATTTTAAATCCATTTTGGATGAAATCGATTCCCCGCTTATTTTCTTAAATCTCCTTCCTATTTGTCTTAAATTCCCCGATTGATTTTTAAAATTGAGCTTTCTCCTTTTATAACATTATTTTTTAAAAACATTTCAACCATCATGTAGCCCTGGATGTTGCCTTTCTAATGAGCTATATAACACTTTAATGTATAATTTCAAAAATAAAAAGATTTACGTATTAGAAGAAAGTAAGCTTTTGGTTCAGATGCCTTCAATCAAATACGTAACTTTTTTAATTTTTTATATTTTGCAATTTAAATTTTTAGCTCATTAGATAGCTGAGCTGCAGCGCTACATGATGATGTAAAATTTAAAAAAAAGGTTTTGTTAAAAAATGGTAGCAAATTCAATTTCAAAATTCAGCAGGGTATTTAACACGAGAACGGCTGGTTGTAATTTCTGTCGCTTATGACTCAGATTTCACGCTGAACACGATGGCGCAATTCGTTTTTGAAATTATAATCAAAAGTAAAAAGATCCAGGCAATTTAGAGTCGGCGAAAACTTGATATTCGAGATCATTGAATTTTCAATTTATTTCGGGTGGCTGTCTCGTTTATTATTACTACTTGAATAGAAAACAGTTTATTATGAAATTGCAATGAATGATTCAAAATCAGTAGATAAGTTGCACAACAAATTTTCTATAACTTTTTTTTCGCTCGAAAAAACCTCAATTCCAACACCGGATTCGTGTTGACCGTGGTCGGTCGCACATGAAACTGCTTTTAAATTACCTATTTTCAGGCCAGTATTGTACCAACGTGCATCTAAATGAAATCTTTTAAAATTTTGAATTTACCGAGCTCAGCTCTGTGAGAGAGCTATACCTAAGATTACGGCAGAATGAAAGGACTCGTTACAAGCCTCACCACCGTCAATTTTTTTATTAAAACACAGGAAAAATGCGCTACGAAATTTCCAAATAATTTAATGTTTTTTGGGGTACTTTGCATGTATGTGGGCAATAGAGGTGACCAACCTTGTTATATTAAAATCAGACTTTTGAGTGTTATTACAAAGATGGTTGTATTAGTACTTTGAATATATAAAAATTATACTCGAAATTACCGTATTTCCTCTAATAAGAGCCCATGGGCGCTTGTTTTTCAAACCGCCAAAAATCTGAAAATTTTGGGGTCGATCTCGAAAATTTTGAGTGCTCAATCAAAATCTTAATCGCGGTACCAGAAGATCTCGTGGGAGTTAAGGAAAGGCAAAAAGCAGATTAGCAAAATATTTGCTTTGTGCTGAGACAGAAGTCCTCAAAGTTAGGGGTGCGCGCTTATTAGAGGAGGTACGGTAAGTAATTTTGAACCAATTTTTGCCAATGTGATTTTCGCCACTCCAATTGAATTTAAATTGGTGTGCAGGAAAGCCTTAATTTAGCGAGCCCTCCATTTAATCAAAACATCTATTCAACAAACCTTTATTTTATGCTCATTTAGCTTTCGATTATGTGAAAGGAGCATTACTCTCTATTTAAGGAAACCTTTGATTTAACGAATATTAAGGGGTTTTATAAAGTCAAAACTTCGTTAAAAAAATAAAACGATTTTTTTTACAACTATTAATAATTACCTTTTTCAGCTTCTGTATTAAACCGATGTTCTTCTTTTACACGTCCTAAAATATAACAAAATTAAATTGAATAAAACTGAAATTCAAAAATTGAATTGAAAAAATTGTATTCGCGGTTGCGAGAAATATGATGCTTTAAATTGGTTTGTTATCGATTTTCGCTGAATTAAGCGGAATATTTCGCTGAATAATTTCGCTGAATAAATATTTTGCTGAATAAAGCAGTTTTTGTGATGATTTTGTGAGTGCTGATTTTTGTGTTGATTTATGAAAAAGATTGGCTGATTTTTGACCTCAAATGCTGATTTTTTAAATTTTTGGCTGATTTTGGGGTTCCCTGACTTAACAGCTCTTCGTTAATCCAAGGATGAAAATTGTATAACTTCATTTAGACTTTTTTTTACTTTGAATTTTTTTTTGTCAAAAACATGGCAATAACACCGGATAAAATGACTTTTTTCTTCAAAATAGTAAAGATATACTTTTTGTAAATTTTAATGCTCATCCCTGTCTTAATGCAATATTAAACTTATTTAAATTACGTTTTAGTTCTTCTTCTTTTCTTTTTTCTCTGTACTTTGCGATAATTCTTTCTGATTCTTCAAAATTTGAGCTAAAATAAAAATGACAGTAAAATTATTAAAAGGACCATGAAACTTGATAAGCACAGCAATTTGGAAATTTCGAATTCGCACGAGACCACCCTAATTTGTCAGTAATATTTTCGAATTATTTTTTGTTTGCATGTAAAATCTTTTCAAAACATAGAACCGTTTACTAGCCAAGCACAACATTGCTCTACAATGCCAGATCGGGAAATCGATTATTGGAAATTGATTATTGAAGTCAGATAATTGTTTTTATAGTTGGTAACCATTGTTGCAATAAAATTATGATGCTTGTTTTATGTTTTTGAAAAAATATTGATCGAAAAAATAACCTGAAAGTCTCCAACAGCTCGACTATCTCTAATAACTCAACACCCTAGAGGCGGATCGAAAATAACTCAACATGTGGAGAGCTATTAGAGAAAATCCAGTAAATTATCTCTTCACCTATAATCCTTCCCAGCTGTGGTATAGAATCCCCCTCCCAGTCAGCGCAAAATTTACTTTTCTACAAAGAGAAAAAACCAGTAAATACTTGCTTCTCATGGCCTGAATGAATGCGGAAACAACTTTGAACAACTTAATCGAAAAAATTTTTTGGTTTGCCTTGATTCTCCAAGGTAAAAAATTTAAGAAATTCGAAAAACATATTTCTTTAATTATCCCAAAATATTTTTAAAAGAAAATTAGGGCTGTATTGGCAGGGGAAGTGAATAAAATGGTGCCAGTTATCACACAGCAGTGTTTCGCTGAGCTCATTCTGAGTGAGAATTCTCACTGAGAATCTCACTCATAGGGTTTTTTTCAATCCTCACCCTCACTCCCTGACTATGAGGACAAAAAAATTATTCTCACTCTCACTCAAAGCCTGTGAGGACAAATGTCATTCTCATTCGCAGGTCCAAAAATGTCCTCAGCAAAACACTGTCACACAGGCCCACTAACAAGAAGATGTTGAACATAGTTTTGAATACTGTGGCCTACCGCATGAATAAACTCTGGCATGCATGTTTTTTCATGCATCCAGAGTCACTTTTGAGTGATTTATGTCTAAGGTATGTGGGTGTGCGCATCTCAACTCCAAGCCCCCAGACCCCCGAAGGGGCGCAGGGTCTTTAGCGTATAATTGGAGGGAGTGGTTATATTAGGAGAAATACGATCGCACTCTACACAAACCTCCAAAAATCAGATGAGATCTTTTTAAAAAGACAGTGATTGAGGTTATTTTCGCCATTTTATCTGAAGTAAAAGGAAGAAAAAAATTCGAAAAGAAAGTCTTGATTAGAAAATCAAAAGCAGGAATTGAAAAAAACATCATAAAGAGCGATTTCAAAAATTAGCTTTAGACTTAAATGTAGGTGCTCAAGTGCAGGGCGGACGACTGTTGAGAGCAGGTTTCATTTATTTTAGCAAAATTCAAAATTCTTACGATATTTATGAAAAGGAGTTTGCATTATTTCAAGCTCCAAATTTATTTCTTCTACGATTTTGTCTAATTGTTTTTCTTTTGACAAAAATCTAAAAAAAAATTCAAGTGCATCATGCGTTACTTATTTTAAGCAACAAAATCTGAAAAAGCTCACCAAACACTCTTTCAATATTGTTTTTAGCAACATAAGTTACGCAAAAACTTTTAAATGAGTCTTGTGAAAATCGTTTCTTGTGAAGCTGTCCTTTTGTTAATACATTTTCGCTAATAAAAGTTAGTGAAGTACTGCTTCCATCTGTATATTCTTTAAAAACATTTATTAGCAGTTCTTTGTAATTGAGAAGTTGATTTGTTTTTTCTTTTTATCTAGACTTTCATCTAAAATATTAAATAATCATTAAAGTTTTCGACAATCAGATAATCTTGCCGAGAGAAGAAGCAAATGAGGCAAGCATTTGACAGCCAAAAAGTCCAGACATTCCATATGTTACGTGTTTATGTTGGATTGGTACTCTTCTGTCTAATAAGGTAATAAAGTGATTAAACAGTAAGGAACTTTCATACAGGGAGGAGACTTTGTTATAAAATACTACCATTTTTTTACCCTGAGCTGTAAGGCCATGAACTATCGAGGAATCGATCGAAAATATTTTAAAATTTGATTAACTGACATAAATCGCCTTTATTTTTTGATTTTATGCTAATAACCATCCAACTTAAGGAAACCTACCAGAAGCCATATACTTAGCTAACATCAACCCATTTAACTGAAGCATTTTGTTTGACACTAATTTGCATGTAAATCGAATGCGAAAATTAAATCTTTTACATACGAACTTACTTTAAATCGAGGGGCCTTTAAATCAAGGGTTTACTGTAATAGTAAAAAGAAGTTTCGGTCGTGCTAAGCTAAAGGCTGAAAAAAACTTAAAATAGTTTCAGCGTAAAAGGAGTATTAGTGGTAGTTAAATTCTGACATCAGATTCGTTCTAACATGGTTGCGATAATTGCGTCTAAAGCAGTGTTTTCAAAAGGAAAGGCAAATTAAAAGTAAAGGCAAATTTTCATGCAAAGTAAAAGTAAAGGCAAAGTGAAAGGCAAATTTGCCTTTCACTTCAGTTTGCCTTTCACTTTGCCTTTCCTTTCACTTTGCCTTTCACTTTGCCTTTCCTTTCAGTTTGCCTTTCACTTTGCCTTTCCTTTCACTTTGCCTTTCCTTTCAGTTTGCCTTTCACTTTGCCTTTCTTTTCACTTTGCCTTTCACTTTGCCTTTCCTTTCACTTTACTTTTCACTTTGACTTTCCTTTCACTTTGCCTTTCTTTTCAGCTTTCCATTTTGATTTATTTTACTGCGAGAAAAGTGTTACCGTTTACAATTACCATTTTTACAATTTTTGCAACCAAGTCCTTCAATTTATTCAAATCAACAATAACAAATCAATTCGAATCCTCAGCGTGACAATAACTATAAACAACAATTTGAGCATTCAATAATTCATGTTCTGTACGATTTCGGTGCTTGGATGTTGCTAGTCCGGCCTGCGAGAAAATTCTTTCAATTGGTGCGCTTGTCGCCGGGACGGAAAGCACCTCCATAGCGAGAACTGCGATTGGCCTCGATTCCTGAACAATAAATATGAGAGAAGGACGACCAAAACAGTTTAAAGTGTACAAACCGTGTTCATCAGAGACACCCAGTACTTGAGAGGATCCATTCCACGAAACGACGCTGCCTTCACTCTGCTTAAAACTTGTTGGACCCATGATTTGTCGGCCTGAGGCGAGTCTCCTTGATTCTTTGACTTGACGTTGTCAGCGGCCATTTTCTCCAAGATTTGGTCCAAAGTTTTGTTGAGCATGTTGGTCGGCAGAACCTCTGCTGGCTGATGCGGCTCTTCGAATGGAACCTCAAACAAACAGAAAAAAATAAATGTCCACAACTTCAAAGAAAATAAATTACCAAGTTCTGAATTTCTGCAACGGCAATTTCGGTTTCTGCCGGCGACAAGAGGTTGGCTGTGCTTGGATCGAGAGAAGCGGCCACAAAGAAGATTGGATCAAAGAAGAACGAGTTTCTGTCCACATATTTGTCAAAGCGCTTGGCGAGCAGTTCCCTCAACTTCTTGGCCGTGGAGGATGGAGTGTTTGCCTGCAATAAGAACAATAAGAACAATGATAGCAAATAAAAAATCAACCTCATAGTTATCTAGAGAAATGTTCAAAGCTTTGACGAACCCGTAGCATTTGGAGATAGTGACGCTCTTCTCAGCTTGGACACGCAACAGGACGTCGGCAAATATTTTTGTCATTTTGTAGATTTCCTCCAGTTCCTGAATTATGATATTTTAAAATTCAAACTCATTATTTCAACAAAAAAATTCAAACCTTGTTCTCAGTTTCTGTTGGATGCTCCAAGCTTTTCCTAGTGCCACTTTTGCCACTTCTTCTTTAAGCTCAAGGTAGCAACCGATAACGGCAATTTGGGAAGCCCATCGAGTCTTCGAGGGGAGCAGAAGATTCTTTCCACCAGCATCCTTCAGCTCCTGTAAGCAAATATGAATATGAATCGAAAATATGAATAAAAAATTCACCCTTGTTGCTTGATGTGACTTCTTAAAGTGACTAATCAGAGTGAGCATAGTCTTGTAGCAATCTGACAGCGCAACACATTCTTTGAAAACTTGCATAATTACGAGTTGGAGCGCGTGGGCGAAACAGTTGACTCTAAGCGGGAATGCTGTTCTAAAATGGCAAAAAAATGTTTCCTATGCAATGAAAAACAAGAATAATAATCATACGAGATCAACAACTCTCCTTCATCATATTGCTCTTCAAAGTTTTCTTCTGGATCTTCGGAATAATCCTCTGCATCTTCTTCCTCTTCTTCTTGATCAACCTCCGGAACTTGTTTGAGCAAACGGACGTCATTGAAGCCTTTGACCATGTTGCTGCCGCCATCAGTGACCACTTTGAATGCATTGGAGAGTGACATACCATATACTTAGAGCAATTTCTCAGTTTCTCGCTTGATGAGGTGACTTGTGTGAGATCCTTCCAGCAGCCGGAGTACAAGGAAAATTCGCTGAAGAACGGCGTCCACGTCGACAAAGTGCAGTGTCACACCTAATTAAAAGACTTGAAAAAAGAAAGACAAGTGTTTCCTAAACTTACCCAGATATGCATTCTTGAGTCACTATCAGTCCAAACATCGCATGTGATGGAGAAGCGCTGCGGGAGATGGCTCAGTTGCTCTTTGATCACTGATTGCACTCGACCGAACTGCTTCACGAGGATTTTTATAACGATGCATGGCTTTTTGGGACCTAAAATAATCGATGGAAAAAGAGGAACAATATCAGCAGAATTGAAAAGGATACCTCAAAGTTTGGGTTCAAGACCTTGAGAAATTGGCGTACGAGAGGATGGAGAAGCGAATTGATTGACAGAGCTGGAATTGACAAAACGGCAGCCAAAGCTCTGTGGATCTTCTTGTACCTGCAAAATGAAAACAATGATGATCGAGAATAGAAGAAACGGAAACTCTGAAAAATCTTACTTGTCGATTGGCAGACCTGGCTCGGCGAATTCTGCTGACTCTTCTGCTCGAATTTTCTTGGCTGGCTGCTGCTTGTCCTTGTGCATCCATTCCAATGGCTCTTCAGCGACGTGTGATGCTTAGTGACGTCCTTAAAAATATTCGTTTGATGTGAAAATAAAACGAATGTACCTTGTTGCATTCTTTGCATCTCATCTTTGCTTCGCCCATAATTTCGACTTGTATGAAATTCTCCCAAATCGCACCACGCTTGCGCCTCATTTCCAGTTGCTTGCTTGCTTGGTTTTGCGAGTCGAAAGAAGACATCTGAAAAATAAATTTTTCAGCGAACAAAGAAAAAGCAAAGTGAAAGTCAAACTAAAAGGAAAGGCAAAGTGAAAGGCAAAGTGAAAGGCAAACTGAAAGGAAAGGCAAAGTGAAAGGCAAAGTGAAAGGCAAACTGAAAGGAAAGGCAAAGTGAAAGGCAAACTGAAAGGAAAGGCAAAGTGAAAGGCAAACTGAAGTGAAAGGCAAATTTGCCTTTCACTTTGCCTTTCACTTGATTTTAGAGTTTGCCTTTACTATTTGCCTTTCCTTTTGAAAACACTGGTCTAAAGTTTGAAACTTACGGACAAATTCTAAATTCCGCTCAAGTCAATAAACATTAAAATTTTAAATTTTTGAGAATTAAAATATTAAGTATCTCGAGTAAAATTTAGAATTTGTCCGTGAGTTTCGAACTTTAGAGGCAATTTTTCAAGAAAATCAACCATGCTGAAAACGAATCCGGTGTCAGAATCACTGGTTTCACTACCACTAATACTTCTTTTCCTGTTTTTAAGTATTTTTCAGCCTATAGCTTAGCACTCCAAAAACTCTTTTCTACTTTCAGTAAAAACGCCTTTTGTGCAGCGTTTCCTGCTCTGTCGAATGGTGCATTCTGTCCTTCACAGGAACGGCCTTAACAGGCATAATTTTGCATATTAAATTGGTTGAAATACTTTTCGACCCTGAAATGGCGCTTGTTCTGCCGGAAATGGCACTTTAAAATGGCACCGGAAATTTTAAAAAGCTTTTATTCTTGGGGTTTTCCTTATTATTTTCAAATTTTTTTGACCAACGTGTAGCCCAGAATCTCAGCTTTCTAACAAGCCATTAACTGACTGAATGAAGTTTCAAAAATTGGAGAAAAAAGTCTTTTAATGAAGCAAATTTTTCAAAATGTAGTCCATTGAAAAACCGATCTCTCCAACTTTTTGAAACTTCGTTCAGTCAGTTAATAGCTTGTTAGAAAGCTGAGATTCTGAGCTACACGTTAGTCGAAAAAATTTAAAAAATGATAAGGAAACACCTGAGAATAAAAGCTTTTCAAATTTCCGGCAGGAAAAGTGCCGTTTCCAGCAGAAAAGGCGCCATTTCAGGGTCGAAAAGTGTAACAACCTATTGAATTATCAACAAAGTTTTTGCAAAATATACACACTTGTTTCTTTCAAGCAAAAACTGGAAGCACTTTAACGATATGTTGTTGGAAAGCCCGAAATCTTCAAAGTGTTAGCACGCCTATCAGAGCCAAGTAAAAGAAAATTAATTATTGCAATAAAAGTTAATGATAGCTCTGAAAAAACAAGTTTTATAAATTTTGTTTTTTTATGATCATATACATCGTTTGAAACTATGGAAAAAAGCTAGAAAGAATCAGCAAGGAAAATAAATTACCAAGCATACGCGGACGAGTGTTAAAACGCTTACAGCTATTTCTGTCTCTATCGCTCGTCTGCTCAGCGAGCCTGACATTTATTCAACCAGTTATCAATATAAATTCTTCTTTAATTTCCAGTTATCAAATCTCGGTGTCTGGTGAAAAGTCTCGAGCTTTCACGCAGCGCATTCGTCCACACTTGCGAGGCTTGCCCACGCTAATAAGAGGTGGTGACCGGCAGTTCAAATTTTCTGCCCAATCATTGAACTTCTGTACGGATTTTTCAACTTGTTTTCTAACAAAACAATACCTAGAATTAAATTTTAGGTATGGTTTTGTTAGAAACCAAGTTGAACAATCCGTACAGAAGTTCGATAATTAGGAAAAAATTTTGAGTTCCCGGGTACCACCTCTTGTTGCGTAGGCATGCCCCTCTAAGCACATTCCGCTCTATTGCAATCCTCTGTTCCGAAATCGTCGTCTCTTTTTTTACTTCTGCGTTGATAATGATGCTATGCCAGTGCGATAACAATTTCTAGGATCTGGTCGTGAGTTGCGTTTGTATTTTGAGAAAACAGGAAACCATCGAGCCAATAATCTGGCTCGACCGTTTTGTATTATCGTTGATGAAAAACGGACCTGAACAAAATCTTGTCATGAAAGGTGCACCGCGCACTTAAACAGGCGCACCACCATTTTCCTCCGGACGAAATCAATTATACCGTATTTGCTCTAATAATCGGCCACTCTCTATTAAACGGCCACTCTCTAATAAACGGCCACCCCCAGAGACCTATATCTCAGTCCAGAGTCAATATTTTTCAAATCTGTTTATGCATTTTCTTAGTTACCATGAGCCTCCTGGTTCCACTTTTCAGATTGTGGTTGAGCACCCAAAATTCTCAAAATCGAAATATTTTTTTTCGATTTTTTAGGGGTTGAAAAATAAACGGCCATGGCCGATTATTACAGCAAATACGGTACATCAACTCTCTACGTACAGCTAGCCAATCTCAACACATTGAGCATCAATACTTTAGTACAGTTAAATTTTCTATAAGCTACACTCTAAATAAGCTACACCTCTCTATAAGATAGAGCTGGGATCGGTCTCGAGGGTGTAGCTTATAGAGAAGGTTGAATGTATCACCATTGTTATGCTTGTATGAGACCTCTTGTGGGTTTCTATTGAATAAAGTCGAACCCTTCATAAGTCTTGTGATGGTGTCAGTCTTACATATTTACTAAACGAAGAGGTCTTATACACAAAGCCTAAAAACAATCTTGGCGGAACATAAATAATGAAAAAGTTAGTGAAAAATTATGCCACCCTTAAATTTTAAAGCAACTAGAACAATTTAAAAATAGCTTAAATTTTCACTGAACAGTGACAGAAAAGTAAAATAGGTTTTGAATTTTGGCTTACCTTTTTCATACCATGGCTTTCCTTGTGCTTGGCTTTCTAAAAGTTTTTATACATGCACTTCGATTTTCAATTTTTTTTTGTTAAGGGCTGTCTAAGGGCAATTTTGGATTAACTGAAGAAAACCTCTTTCAGTCAGTTGTAACTGGTGGACAAAAAGTCCTTGGACAAATTTTGAGCTCACTTTTTGAAATAAAAATTTAACGATGAGAAAATTCCTAAAAATAGGTTTTGTAGCCCTGAATCTCCTCTTTCAAATGGCATATTGCTTTCAGCTTGACTATTTTGGATAAGTCACTATTTGGCTCCAAACACTTGTCTGGTCATTTCGAGAAGGTTACCAACGTTTTCATCACTTTAACTGGTCAAATGTTTTATTGAATTTTAAGTGTCACTGCAGAATTTTATCACCATGTTGTAGCGCAGCTCAAGAGCTATAAAACCCATATCACAGAAAAAATTTTAAAGATCTGAGTGTTGAGATACGGCCTTTTGGAAAAAATCAATTTCTTGAAAAAATGACCAAAATCCGAGAAATTGGCAAAAACTTTCATTTTGGTCATTTTTTCAAGAAATTGATTTATTCCAAAAGAACATATCTCAACCATCAGATATTCAAAAATCACTCTGTAATATGGGTTTTGTAGCTCTTGAGCTGCGCTACAACATGGTGATAAAATTCTGCAGTGACACTTAAAATTCAATAAAACATTTGACCAGTTAAAGTGATGAAAACGTTGGTAACCTTCTCGAAATGACCAGACAAGTGTTTGGAGCCAAATGGTGACTTATCCAAAATAGTCAAGCTGAAAGCAATATGCCATTTGAAAGAGGAGATTCAGGGCTACAAAACCTATTTTTAGGAATTTTCTCATCGTTAAATTTTTATTTCAAAAAGTGAGCTCAAAATTTGTCCAAGGACTTTTTGTCCACCAGTTAATAACTGGTGACCATAAAGTTCGGAGCGGACTTTTGAACTAATTTTTAGCAATAAAATTTATTCCCCAAAATATTCCAAACATAGGGTTTTGTAGGCCTTTCCTTCCCCTTTTGATTGGTATATTCACTTTTACTTTATGAAGAAATTTTGTTTCAAAATTTGGACAAAGAATGAAGGGAAGGAAAAATAATTTATGCAGGGCATATCTTGTGTTGATTTTCGGCATGACCATGCTCTTTTCTGCTTGATTCGGTTTAAGAATTTATTTCCAAAAAAAATCCAAATATATGATCTTGTAGCATTTTTATTCCTCTACCAAACGATATATAAAATTATTTTTTATTCATGAAAAAGACCTCCATTTGCCAGAAGATTAAAGTGAAAATAAAGTTTAACTAGTGGAACAAATGCCCTGCATAAATTATTTTTCCTTCCCTTCATTCTTTGTCCAAATTTTGAAACAAAATTTCTTCATAAAGTAAAAGTGAATATACCAATCGAAAGAAGAAGGAAAGGCCTACAAAACCCTATGTTTGGAATATTTTGGGGAATAAATTTTATTGCTAAAATTAGTTCAAAAGTCCGCTCCGAACTTTATGGTCACCAGTTAAGGAAACCAAGGGGGGGGGGTGGCAAGGCGAATTTTGGCTGGAAGAGGTGGGGTTTAACTGCTCCGAAAATTTAGTGAAATTTTAATGCGGGATGGATAGAGCGCAGAAAGAGATGCAGAAAGAACAGAGTGGACCGAAATTTTGCTGCAATTGACAAATTGGCATTGAAAGCCTAATCGATTTAAAAAATTGAAGTTATTTTATAAATGGTGATAAAGGCTCTACCTGCAATAAACAATTGAAAAGCAAGCAATTGTAAAGCAAAGTATTTCAAAAAAAGCAAACAATTCGTGTGCTTAGTTTTGTAAGATAAGTTCATAATAATTATTCAGTTTTATTTGAAAAAATATATATTTCTAGAAATAAAGTAGAGTGAATTTTTTTTTGAAATAAAACTGGCTTTTCCTGATTTAGTGTTTGATAGCTTATGCATCACGATGATTTCGAAAGCTTTTTTATTAATGTCAGCATATGCCTCTTTTATTGCACTTTTAATAATCGAAGGGCCTAGTGTAGCCAGAGCCGTTCTGATTTTTTTGCAGATTTTGACGAAAATAACATTTACCTTTTGAAATAGGTTCTTTTGCAAAGCTATCATGTACACTCAGTATTTCTCTTAGTGCAATTTGAAGGGTTTAAGCTTGAAAAACTCATACTTTTGTTGTTGTTTCAGTTTTCTGCGCCTGCGTCTCTGACGATAAACGCTCAATGAAATGTATGACAGGATCTTGAAATCTACTGCATAGTATAAAAATGATTAAGAAAAGTTATTTAAAAAAAATCGCCCGAATTTTGCCCGGTCGCTTGTGGCACTTGCTTGTTTAGAGAGCTCTGACTGTAGTGTACTTGACATACCGTATTTCTCTAATAGACCGACAGTCTATAATAACTTCGAGGGTCTGTATCTCAGACTGCAGGATTTTGTTTTCAAATCTATTTTTTGTGGTTTCTTAACTCTTACGAGCTCTGCCGATTCCACTTTAAGGATTTTGGGTTTTCAATCAAAAATCTCGAGATGGAGCTCAAAATTTTCGGATTTTCTGTTGATTGAAATACTGAATAGAAGAAATTTGGTAATACTAAATTTTTAGTCCCAAGTCTTTTTTACTAGGATCGTCCGTTCTTTAATATGCTAAAATTATTTGTGATAAGGCAGTTCGTCCGCGCAACGATACTATATGACAGAGAAAAAACGTCACTGGTGGTGAAGCACTGCTACTGGTAGTAAAGTTGGTAAAAGAGATGCCTGGCTGGACTTAATATTTTATCCCACGCATAGGTCTCACCATCTATATATTCGTAAAAGCAACAAGCATAGAGAAAAAAATTTCTTCAGCTTAGCTTTTCTAGTCAAATTTGTTCCGTTGCTCCTCTATACAAGAGTAGTGAGTAGGCAAAATCGATAAAAATCAAATCTATCTCTGCTAAGATAGAAAGATGTTATGTTTTTAACCGTTTTTAGACAGCGAACGTAGGACCCTGCAAATTCTACCGCTGAAATGATAAGTCAAACTTTTAAATATAGAGATCGATTTCGAAAAAAAGTCTGAAAATACCCTATGCTAATCCGATTTATCCGAAAATCGGCCATTTTACGGATATCGGATGACACAAAAATGCTGGGTGTCGGATATCGGATATCCGGTGCAGCTCTGTGACAGAGGCTTATCAGACTACCATGTAACCCAAAAAAGTAACAGCAAATCCATTTTCCTTCTAAGACTCAAGTAAAGAGCATCCAAATATGTGTCCCAGACCCGACTCCGTACATGTGCGTAGCCCTGAACCTCAGTCTTGAGCCTGAACTTGTTGCTCCAAAGGGTAGTTACAGCCCCTTTGGAAGGGCCAGGTTTTGTGTGGAGGAGGTATTATATACTAGCGCCAAAATTTCAATTTGTTCTTATCTTTTTAAAATTTATATTTATTGAGTGTTTGAAATATTTATATTTATTAAGTGTGCAAAATATTTTTATTGGTGAAGTCAAGAAGATTTTGGCCGCTCTTTAGTGAAAGATTAAAAAAGGATTTTTATAAGGTATCAAGGTATCATTCCTTGAAACATGCAAAATATAGCGCGAAAAGGTGAAACTAAGAACCAAAATATTTTTTCTGACTTGCTTCATACTTTTGCTTTTCATGCTAAATTTTGCGAAAATGTCGCAACAAATGCCTCGTTAGAAACTATAATTACAGAGATACCTCACGGCAGATTTATGCTTCTTTGACAAAAAACAAAAAAAATTGAGAAAAATTTGACAAAAAGGCGCCTCTTTTTCTGCAAAAAAAGACATTTTGCTGTTTCATTTGTTTTCTTTATGATTGTTAAGCTATGATTCTTCACAGTCTTCTTTCTCTATTGTTAAAAACCAGTCCATCTCTGAAAATAAGTAATTTGAAAAAATTATCTTGTCGTTTGAACACCCTAGGGTTTGTTCTAGTGAATTTTTGTTCAAACTTTCTATTAAATAAAGCATGTATTAAAGACGAGAAAAAAGTTAAGCCACCAAGTTAATTGTGCATATATCAGCTATTCACGCCTCAACTACAGAAAGTAGGCCAATGACTCTCTGCAGTTGGCCAACTAAAACAAGAGGCACAAATAAGTAGGCAGGCATATACTTTAAAGAAAAAGAAAACAAGGATTTCCCATAGCTGAGGTTTTCCACGCACACTTTTTTTCTCGCTGTGTTGTCCATATAGAGAGTGTGGCACAGGTCTCTGCAAAAGGGTAGTGGATGAGCCAAATCAATAAAATTGGATCGATCTCTGCTTCTCTGTGGCATGCTTAGATAGATAGATGGTTGAGTGAGCCTACCCATACATACACTTCTAGTGAGCCACCCTATGATTTCAATGTTATTTGGGGTTCTTCTGTATTGTTATTACTTTATAGACCATTGTTATTGTTTATATTAGTGAGATTAACCAAGTTTTTGACTGGTGATTCCACTTCCCTGTGTTTTAAAAATGAATAAATTAAAGTGTACAAAAACATCATCCACTTGAGCCCAACCTATCTTGACATTGCCGACGAGCTGGACAACAGCTTTTCTATTGTAAGATTGTATCTTATATTGACTGAAAAATAAAATTTAAATTTAAAACGTACGAAAAAAAGGATTCAAATTTAGCAAATCACTAAGTTGCAAGGTTCCTCTAGCCTGTCCTAACACACGTTAATCACTCTTGCCTAATCCTTGAAAATTACAAATAAAACAGAGGAACCGTTTATAAACCTTGCAGTATGTTGTTGTTTATGTTGCCAGTTTCTTAGAACTAGAACTTTTTTCGAAAGTTTAAAAAAGTGTGCCAAAATAATATTTATTGAGTGTTGTAGTTTATGCAATAAAAAGATGAAATGTGCCATTATCCCTTCAACAAGAACGAACGGCGAAATTGTTTTTCATTAGCATATATTTAGTTCCATTGCAAATGCCTATTAAAAACAACAATTGTTTGTGTCATAATTATTATTATTGCTGTTCTTAGTAACAGAAATTACTTTCTGCTGCTCACACACAAACATACCCTTTTCAAACCTTCTAAAGCAATAGCTTAGCCAGTTTCAAATGGATTATTGGAGGCATTTTCTCCTGCTTGTTTTGTTAGCGGCTGTTACTGGCACCCTGCAGCCATGCATCGATTGCCGCGCTCGTTTGGAATGCCGTTGCCCAGGGCTGCCAGCCAGTCTTTTTCTTGTTTTAGCTGTGTGTGTGTCTAGAGAGTCTAGATGTGAGCACAGGGCCAGGCAGTTGAATTTTATTGGAATATTTTATTTTATTCTTTTCTCTTTCCTTTAACCACTTTTCTTTGCTTGAGCATTGAGCAATTCCTATTGGTTTTTCTTAAGTTTTGCTCTGCTTAAGATTGTAGCTTGTGATACTATTTTTGTTGATTTTTTTATGTAATTTTTTAAGAATCTGTAAACTTTCAGTCATAGCGTGTTAATTGCCAGGCAGTTTTGAAAAAGTTAATTTTGGTTCGAGTCAAAATATTTATATATGATGTTCACTATTTAATTACGATTTTCAGGCTTGGGCAAAGGTAAGGACAGATTTAAACATGAGTTTAATATGTACTTGACTCCGTTTTAACATACGCTAGCAAACCCTTGCCTAAGCCCAAAACACAAAAAAGCCTAGGAAGGAAATGTATGCTTGAAGACGTAAAGTCAATTTTTTTTGAAGAATGTTTAGAATTTTTTTAACATGAAAGGCACAGACAAAAAACTCCTCATTGTAGTTATCTATATTGTGTCTAATCTTATAAAAACTTATAAAATTGGTGACAATTTGTCATTTACAGTGTGGTAGACTTGATCAAAAGTTAACAAACAAATTGGTCAAAAGCCTGCTAAATGAATAAACTAGTTAGGCCGAAACTTAGTTAACCGAACTAATTATTTGTGTTAAAAATAGGGTGGTACGGTTACGGTATATTTTTGATCCGGTTTATTTTTTCTCAGACATTTTTATCAAAGATTTGACAGAAATTTTTACATTTTGCGGACCCCTTACACTAAAATTTCTTCTTCTTCAAAATAAGATATTAAACGTACAAAAAATAAACAATAATTCAGGAAAAAATCAGGAAAAAAATAAAAAAAAAAATCAGGAAAAAAACCGGTTCAAAAAAACCGGTCGGTTTTTTACCGATTTCTTTCGGTTAACCGGGGTTTTAGTGCAACTATTGTTTATTTTTTGTACGTTTAATATCCTATTTTGAAGAAGAAGAAATTTTAGTATTAGGGGTCCGCAAAATGTAAAAATTTCTGTCAAATCTTTGATAAAAATGTCTGAGAAAAAATCAACCGGATCCAAAAATATACCGTAACCGTACCACCCTAGTTAAAAAGATGGATGTTTGAAATTTTTTGTTTCCTAAAAATTCCACAAGAGGGATTTAAATTTCAACTTATTATACTTTTTTCTGTGTAGTGTGCTTTAATGTCTTTCTATATGCGAGGTGAGATTTTTGTTAATATTTTTGTTGCTTTGTTTTGTTTTCGGTTAGAGAGACATTTGAATATCAACAAGGTCGGTGATTGGTGTTTGTCAGATGCTCCGATTTGAGATTATTTTACTACTCTAAATTAATATTTTCAGATGAGCAATGCCTGAAAATAAATATTTTATTTTTATAGACATGGATAATATTTTGGGCTTTCTTCTGTCCGAAAATAATGCCTTCTTGTCGTTAAAGGGCCATTGCCGTCTCCAACAACAGTTGTCCCCCGCCAATTCAGACTTTTTTCTTTATCGTTGGGTTTACGTACGAATTTTTCAACTTTTTTCTAACAAACTATACCTAAAATTAAATTCTAGGCCTTGTTTTGTTAGAAACCAAGCTGAAAAATCCGTTCACAAGTTGAATAATTAGGCAAAAAATTTTGAATTGGCGGGGGACAATTCAAAACAGGTGGCAATGGCCCTTTAAACACTTTTTCTTGTCTTTAAAAGTTTTTTCTGGAATCTTAGCTTTTTCGGGGATCCTAAGTTTTTTAAAATATCTTATATTATTGAAAATTTACCGAGAATCAGACCGAAATTTCGACTTTTCGTATAAGAGCATCGAGGCAAACTACCTTTATAAAATCTTTTTGCTACTAGACTTTTTCCAAATTTTCGGTCAAAACTTCGTAAAAAATTGACTCTTATCAGTAGACGGAAGCCCTTGAAATTTTGCAGTTTTTTTTTTCAATTCAAAGTTTTGATAATATGTGACGCTCAACCTTATTTGACGGACATTGTTATAAAATTTTTTATAAAAATATCATTGTTAGCGAAACTGTTTGTTGATACAGGTGATCGAAAATCAATAGCTAACCTACTCAGCTAAGCTTTATTCTTGACGTAATTGACGATAATTCACTTACTTTTAGCCAAACACTCTCAATTTTAAAAGCCATCTTGAGAATTTTTATAGCAATTTTGCAAACTTTTTCAAATTAATTTTCAATTTCATATACATCATATTTCATTCTGTTTAATATCCTAACTTTGGTGTGGCCCATCAAAAATATGGCTTTCTAAATTTGCGATGTTTTTTATTTGTTGTGAATTTTTTATTTGATTATTGCTGAAATTTCTTTATGGACTTTAATAACTTAACAGGACTTCAAAAACGCCCCTAATGGTTCAAATAAGATGGTTGCCATTTCAGGCTATATCTCAGCAACAAACCATTTTTTTGAATTTCGCGTATATATTTAAATTGCAAAAAATGAACTTACTAAAGAAAAATTTAAAATAATAGAAAAATTCAACAAATTACATATTTATTGTAATCGAATATTTTGTAAACGTTTTTCTATAATTTCTTTATTCTTTATGAATTTAGCATAAAGAATTGTTGAACTTTGCGCAGAACACTGCGTGTTTGGTGATTGGCTATAATTTGCAGTAGTGACTGGCTATATTTCTATTTTGACTAATCTAAATTCTATCTAAAGCATTATGGTAAAGTTGCACGACCAACCCGAAGAAGAATTGGAAGAAGAAGAGGAGGAGGCCAAGACACCAAACCCACCTTCAAAGATGATGTAGAAGAAGAGGAGAATGACCTAAACAAGGAGGAAATGCCCGATGAATTGCCACAAGAGAAAGTATCTATTAAAAGCAAGTCGAAACCTCCTCCAGCTAAACCTACTTCTTCTTACAAATTGGAGTAAGCTTTTTGCTTTTGAGATTGCTTCAAGAAGTATTTCGCAAATTCAAGCAAGCGCGAGACACAAGCTACTCCAAAAGTTTACTTCGGAAAATTGTTTAATTTATTAAAGGGCAAAACTTTTTTTTGTCACAGATTCACTTTTTTCTGTCACAGATTCACTTTTTTTGTCCTAGATTCACTTTTTTTTGTCCCAGATTTCCTCATTTCTGTCCCAGATTTAGCTCAAACCACAGGGGGACCAAGCACTTACAAAATTGGTCAAAAAAATTTTCTCTCATAACAGCCTGAAAGTTTTTCTATAACGTTTCTATCATGTTTTAAGCATTTTCGCCAAAAATTATTTTTTCCGCAAAAATTTTTGCCTTGGGGGACCAAGGTCCCATTTCAGGCTCCTGAAAACTTTGGACTACCTTGGTCCCCCAAGGCAAAAAATTTTGCGGAAAAAATAATTTTTGGCGAAAATGCTTAAAACATGATAGAAACGTTATAGAAAAACTTTCAGGCTGTTATGAGAGAAAATTTTTTTGACCAATTTTGTAAGTGCTTGGTCCCCCTGTGGTTTGAGCTAAATCTGGGACAGAAATGAGGAAATCTGGGACAAAAAAAAGTGAATCTGTGACAAAAAAAAAGTGAATCTGTGACAGAAAAAAGTGAATCTGTGACAAATCAAATCTGTGACAGAAAAAAGTGAATCTGTGACAGAAAAAGTGAATCTGTGACAAATCAAATCTGTGACAGAAAAAAGTGAATCTGTGACAAAAGAAGTGAATCTGTGACAAAAAAAAGTATTGCCCTTTATTAAATCGAATAATCAATTTTTTTTAAATCAAATAATTAGTTAAAATTTATTCAAATTTCAAATTTCATAAAAAATACTTTTTTGTGCAACCAGATACTGCACAGGGAGGGCCAAAAAATTTAGGAAACCTGTAATTCCTATTGCTTTTCATGCATTTCTCTTGTGTTTTATATCAAAAAGCTCGCAGTTATCTTAGCTATTGTCATCGATTTTTCGGGAAAGTAGGTAAGGCGAGGAACTACACCCAGTATAATATATGTGCTAGATGTAAATTTTCTAAATTTGGCATTTTAAGAGCTACAAGCAGGGGACCAGAATCCTCCGGAAAAATTTTGGCCGACAAAGCAATTGATTTCAAAGACAAGATCAAGTACAGAATTGAAAAGCATGGTCCTGGAAGTAAGTTTTTTTATTATTTTAAAACAAAAGATACAGAATGCGTTAAAAATGTGTTTTAAAACTTAATATCATTCACAAAATTTTTTATTCAAAAAGCTTGAAAACATAGATCTCATTGATAATTATGTCAAAAATGTGCATTCACATTTTCACCAAATTTGCAGACATTTGCCTAACGTCTAATCAAGAACCGAACACAGCTTGATGATACAGTCAAAACTCGATTCAAGGACACTCAAGAGACCGGCAAAAATGTTGTCAATAAATCGAGCGTCCTTTAACCGAGCTTCTTTTATTAAGCAGGCTATGGTCTATTGATAATGAAGAATATCGTAGTTAATATACGGTATAGAATAGGGTATATGATCTGATATGCACCTTCGACATGCCGATAGACAATCGAACAATCGTGTGAAGTGTTTCGGGATTCAAAAACAAGCTGTCGACATGTAGATGAGGGGATAAAAAAATAAACACTTTATAAGATTTGAAAATTGTTGTATAGTGTGATTTGTATCACCTGTTGTCTTGCAGTGATATGATATTGTGTTAGTATATAAGGTCTGAACGTCTGTGTTCAGGATCAGTTTGTGTCCGAATAAAGCTATTAAGAAGTCGTGTGCATTCGAATCTCTCTAGCAATTCCCGAGGATACAACATTGGCGTACTCGCAATGGATATGGACCAATTCCAACAGTTTATGGCGATGCAACAGCAGCAACAGCAAGCAGCGATGGCTCAAATGGTGGCTCTCTTCCAGCAATAGCAGCAACAGAATAGTGGTGGTGGCGACAATGCTCAGCAAGTGCCTGCCGTGGTCTCAACTCTGCCTCAGTTGCCTGATATGGAAGTCTTCTCAGCAGATGACAGTGATCCAGCCAAGTTCGAAAATTGGATGGTGTGTTTCAAGTTCTCTCTCGACTGTACAGCTCCGAATATGGTGGATGCCTGCAAGGTGAAGCTCCTGATGACGAAGCTCTCTGCCAAAGCCTTTGCTGAATACAGAAAGAGTGTCCTGCCCAGGGATGTGGTCGACTTCAGCCTGGAAGAAACGGTTTGTGGCCTTTCCAAAGTTTTTGCTCATTCTCGCTCTTTGGTAGTTGATCGCTATGAGTGCCTGCGCCTGGTCAAAGATGATGGTGAAGAATTCTGGCATTTCGTCAACCGTCTCAAAGGTCAGCTCCGCTTGTTCAAGTTCAGTGCTTTGAAGGAAGAAGAGTTCAATTGCCTGCTCCTGCTTTTGGGTCTCAAGTCAAATGGTGATGCAGTGCTTAGAACAAGAATTCTCCAGCGTCTCAATGAAAAAGGTGACCAAGTCAAGTTCGATGAAATTGTGGAAGAATCTGCCAGCTATCTCTCGACAATTGCTGAAGCGAAGCATCTGGAAAGAAAGGTAGCGCCCTCCTACTTCGGGATCAATCAGATGGGTCAGAAGAAAGCTGCTCCAAGTCAGGCCTGCTTTCGATGTGGGAAGATGCATTGGTCAGATGATTGCTATGCCAGAATATTGAAGTGCTATCAGTGCAATGAATTTGGTCATCTCAAGAGTCAGTGCTCCAGCTTCAAGAAGTTCTGGAAGCCAGAGAAGAATTCTAAAGTCAATGTGGTTGTGGCTCCGTCTGTGATGATCAATGCTGTGGGTTCCGAAAACCAGCTCATCAAGAAGGAAGTGGAAGTCAATGGCAAGCCGGACAAATTCGTATTGGATACGGGGGCTCAGCCGAATATCATCAATGAGGCAGTATACAAGTCATTAGGCAGTCCGAAGGTCAAAGAAAGCACAGTGGTGGCCAAGCTCTGTGATGGTTCTTTTCTGAAGTTCCTTAGTGAAGGGTCGCTTGCATGGCAGCAAATGGTCGGTTCAGCAATCAGTGTTTCTTCGTGGCTAAGAAATGTGCGCTCAATCTACTGGGAATTTCTGCTCTGAAAGCGCTTGGGTTTCTCAGTGTGCCGCTGCAGCAGTCTTCAGTCAATGCAGTGGTGGCTCCGATCTGTCAAGATGATGCTAATTCCGAAGATTCCTGGAACAATGATGATGACGTGGTCATTGGTGCTCCAGAAGTCAGCGAGGAAGAATTTGGTTGGGAAATTGCCGCAAGCATCAGCAGCCTTCCAATCTCGTTTGATGAGCTCGTCAGTTCCGTCGAAGATGATCCAGTTCTCGGTCAAGTGATGGAGTGCATCTTGAATGGGTGGTCAAAGTCTGCAAAGTCCGGAAAGTGCAGTGAATTCTACAGTCGGCGTCAGCATCTCTGTTCAAGATGAAGCCTTGGTGGATAAGCTCGAAGATGTTCCGCTTGCTCAGCCTACTTCTGTGTCTACTGCTCGTTCTCCTCTGATAGTGCAAGCGCCTGTGGTCGAACCAGTGCTTCCTCGAACAGTGCGTCGCTCAGCAAGAGTCCCGAAGCAAAGAATGCTGCTGCAGCCAAGTGGAAAGAAGTTCTACAAGAAAGAGCCTCCTAATGGATAAAAATCTCTGTCCACCCAACCCGTTGTACGGGGAAGGTGTTGTATAGTGTGATTTGTATCACCTGTTGTCTTGCAGTGATATGTTATTGTGTTAGTATATAAGGTCTGAACGTCTGTGTTCAGGATCAGTTTGTGTCCGAATAAAGCTATTAAGAAGTCGTGTGCATTCGTCTATCTCTAGCAATTCCCGAAGATACAACAAAAATACATCATTGACATGTCTAAGTGTACTTAAATCAAGTTTCGACTGTGTCAGGGTATGAGATGATACAAAATATATCGGCAAAAGTGTAATTATTAAAGAGTTACCTTTTCGCAGATTATTCAAATTATCGTATTTTCTTTATTAAGGCACCCGGTTCATTATTTTTCAACCCCCTAAAAATCTCAAAGTTGTCCTTCAAAAATGGCCTTAACTCTAAAATCCTAGTCAAACATATGAGGGGGGGGTTCATTATTAGAGAGGGGTTCCTTGATAGAGAAAATACGGTAGTTACGATGTTTCTAAAAATGAAAAAATGGCGGAAATAGATTGTAGTAAATTTCATGAAATTAAATTAAATATTTTTCAGTTTAGTAAAAAAAGTTTTAGTGCCTCAATGGGCGGTTCTGTTTCTTGGAGTGATAGGTTTGGCTATTGTGCTTGGCTGTGTTTACCTTCTCATTCGCAAACTATTCGGCAAGAAGAGGCATGGAGAGAAAAACAAAGGCAAAGGTGGAATTGGTGGTCTTAAAGGTTTCTTTAAACCAGGTGGAGCTGGTGGAGACCTTGCTGCAGGCATCACTCTAACAAAGTAAATTATAGTTTTTTCCTTGGCAAACAATAAAAAATAGCCTAAAGTATTAGATTAATCCAAAGTCGCGCTAATTTAAAACTTAAAATGACAATTTGTTACAATGGTGAATGCTGTAACTACTAAACTATGAGTATTGTGCAAAACATAAGATGTTTTGAAAATTGCCAATTTTTTAAATTGTCTTCAAAACAAAGTGACTCAAATTTTTTTGCAATTAAAAATTTGATTCTTGTCCATCAATGCAAAACGGTTTTACATTTTTTTGTTAAAATCACTCAAAGTAGTTAAAAGCATCATAAAAAATTGTGTGCGTAGGACTTTGGCAATTTTAGCGAAGCCTTTCTAGGAAAAATGCTCAAAACATCGTAGAAACACTGCAAAAAATGGGCCTTATAGGAAAAAAAAAATTGAAAAAAAATTCAGCGTACAAGTTTCAGCTGATTTTAATGATGAACCTAAATAATGAGAAACAAATATGTAATTCAACAACATTTTTGGCCTTATCTTAAAAATATGACAAACGCATCTCAAAATACTGAAAGTAGCCTGGATATTAAGATAATTTCGGTCAAATTTAATTTTGTCAATAAATAATAATTTTGTTTTGATTTGAATGCAAGTAGGGCCCTAGGTTTGCTAGGGAATATCAGAGCGAACATAACGTCAACGATGTTAGGATTAGGAACATTAAAAATACTTTGTAAAACACCATTAAATAAATATGGATTTTTCAATTCCATCCTGTTGTTTATTGTCGACCTTGAGTCAAAGTACAGACCGAAAAAATTGGGTGAAAAACAACACAAACTTTTGCTTAATTGTTTAGTATGGCTTTTAATTAAAGCTGGAGTGTTGATACTAGTTATTGTATTTCAATAAAACAAATTAGTATAAGCTATTTTTAGGCAGTATGTAGTGCACATAAGTCTAGCACTTGCACAGAATGTAAGAACACACCCACAAAAGAACGCAAAATAAGCCCAGAAATGCAGGCTATCAATGACAAATTAAAACAAGATGAAGAAAATGATGCAAAAGCAAAAGCAATAGCTGCAAAGGCAACTTATTAGCAACCATTTCACTAATTTAGCAAACTATACAGTACAAAGAATGGAAGAGAACAAATTATTATTTACAAAAAATATTTTTACTAAAGTCTTGAAAATGTTAATTTGAAATTTTTAGTTACAAAATGATCTGGAAGGCTTGGAAGAGCACATGGAACAAAACGAAAAGGAGCAGGCTGAAGAAAAGAAGAAGTAACTATTTTTGTTTTAATGCAGTGTGCGGCATTATTTTTTACACAGAAAATCCTTTTTAAAATGAAAAAAATGCTGCCGAGATAACAGGAATTTGAAAAGTTGAGCGGGAAATGCAACACATTGTTATGCTACTACCGTATTTCCTCTAACAACTCACCCTGCTCTAATAACTCACCCCCTCAACTTTGAGGGACTATATCTCAGCTCGGAACAAATATTTTGCAAAGCTGTTTATTGCGTTTTCTTAATTCCCACGAGCTCTACCGATTCCAGTTTTTAAATTTAATATTTTCACCCAAAATCTCGAGATCGACCTCAAATTTTTCCAATTTTCAGCGATCCAAAAAATAACTCACCCGGGTGAGTTATTAGAGGAAATACGGTATTTCTAATTAATTCAATCAAGCTTTGATTCATTGTGTTTAATTTAGGTTAATCTGGGTAGGATCCAATACAAGCTTGACTATGATTTTCAACAGGGACAAGTAAAAATTTCGGAAAATATATAAAAACATTATATTTTTCAGTTGGCTGTGACTGTGATTCAAGCAGAAAATTTGCCTGGAATGGACATGTCTGGAACTTCTGGTATAATTTTTTTTTGTTACTAGTTGAATATGTGGATCTTGAAAGTGCACGATTATCATATCTATCAAGGTTCATATTTTAAAATCCTTATAGAAATAGAAAATAACTGTTTACTTTTTAACCGGCCCTATGTGACAGTGGGGTTTTTTGCCTTGGTCCCCTGTTGTTTTTCGGAACTATTTAGACTCAGGATCAGGTTGGGACGGGCTAAAACATATTTTAGACTCATGTTTAGTCTGTCCTAATATACGCTGGCCTACTTTTGCCTAATCCTGAAAAATTACAATAAAAAACAACAGGGGGACCAAGGCAAAAACGCTCTCATTGCCACATAGAGCCTTTTAAGCTTTCTAAAAAAACCTTTTAAATAGGTCACTTTTCAGCCACAAAAAGCACTTTTTTAGCTTTTATTTTTTTAGCGATACTTATTATTAATATTTTTTAGATCCTTATGTGAAGCTGTATTTATTGCCAGAGAAAAAAAGAAGGTTGAAACAAAGGTAGTCTCATTATATTAGAATTATTTTAGATTTTGAATTTTTTTAAATTTTAGGTTCACAGAAAGACGCTGAATCCAGTGTTTAACGAGACTTTCATTTTCAAAGTGAGTGTTTTGAAGTTGAAACTTAAATTGGGTGGTGGAATTTACCACTGGTAATTGTTTTTTAACCACCACTTGTTGAAAAATGTTTAAAAAATCACTGGTTAAAAAATGGTGACTGCGAGACAATTACCATCGTAATCACCAAGATTTTAAGTACCATGGTAATTATTTGCCTCCAGCAAAACACATACCAATTTTTCAAAGAACTGAAATTCTTAGTATGATAGTTTACTAATTTTGACTAGGGATAATAATAGTGTAGTAATTCAGACAGTCTTTTGCCGCAATCGTTTTACAAGTCTAGTAAGAAAAATCGTAAGGATTGTGATTTCATCAGCCATATTTGAATACAGTTAACCCACTATAAACGAGCACCCAGAGCTCGGTCCTAAAAACTCTATTTCTCGATTAACAGGATAGGTTGTTTCCGATATACCTTATTAATATACTTCTGCACAAGGTCATCAAGCATATTTTTTTGTCGGTCATTAAAATTATTATTATGTTGGTAGTTTGACTTATACCAATCTCAAATTTAAAAGAACCCATGATTAAACGGTCAAATACTGCAGATCTCCTGACTTAGCGTGGAAAAGCAATAATCGCACCAATCGCAATAATTACAGCACTGAAATTAAAACAAATGTCTAATAAAATTTTATTTAAGGTTCCATTCAATGAGCTAGGCAGCAAAACTCTGGTTTTCTCCGTGTACGATTTCGATAGATTCAGCAAACATGACCAAATCGGACAAGTGCTATTGGCTCTCGGCAAAATTGATTTGGGTCAAGTCATTGAAGAATGGAAGGACATTGGACCGCCACCGGATGACAAAGAAGCTGTAAGTATTTCTATCTGTTTACACATCTAACTTGCGTAGTCGGAACTAATAAATTATTTAATGAAAATATTTTTATTTTAGGAAAAAATTTGGGTGATATTTGTTTCTCGTTGCGATATGTGCCAACTGCTGGAAAGCTCACTGTAGTCATATTGGAAGCTAAGAACCTTAAAAAGATGGACGTGGGTGGTCTTTCTGGTAAGTTAGTAGTGTTTTTTTTCATCTTAAAGAATACAATGTTTGTTCACAGATCCTTACGTGAAACTTGTTCTAATGCAAGGTGGAAAAAGGCTCAAGAAAAGAAAACTTCTATCAAAAAATGCACTCTCAATCGTAAGTCTCAAATTTCAATAAAAATCGCTTTCGAAAAATGACAGAATGACCCAAACTACCTTTGTTTCCATTTTCCTATCTAAAGAAGCCAAATCCAGTATTATCGTTTAGTTAAAATATTTTATTTCAGCCTACTACAACGAATCGTTTTCATTTGAAGTTCCATTTGAACAGATCCAGGTAATACTTTGTTCCTTGAATTATTAATTGTTTCTTTTAGTCTTAAAGTTAATTAATTAAAACAATTTTTTAAGAAGGTAACGCTTTTGATGACTGTCATGGACTACGATAAACTTGGCTCGAATGACGCTATTGGGAGATGTATTCTTGGGTGTTCTGCTGCAGGGGCTGAATTACGGCATTGGATGGATATGTGAGTTTTATTTTGACATTTTTGCAAAAAACTGACACAACTATGTTTCAAAATCCAGGCTGGCCAGTCCCGACGTCCGATCGCTCAATGGCACAAGCTAGAAGCTATGGAAGATGCAGACCCGGTACCAGCCGCTGCACCAGCTAAAGCCTAAATTTTGTTCCAAAAATTAAAAAATAAGACACAAATGGGTTTTTTCAATCTATTTTTTGATGTGCACATGCATGATTGATGGATATAGTCACTTCTGTTATTTTTCTAGTCTGTTCTGTGTGTGTTTGTGATTTAGATATTCATGTAAATAGATAAACAAAAAGAAGTATTTATGGTAAATGCACAAAATATTTATTGTGGTGTTGTATTATCTCTTTTTATTTTTGATCTGTATTTTCAACCACCACTACCCGTGCTTTTCCATGTTCTAGCTGTCAATTTTCAGTAGCAGGCTTAAAAAGTTTATAAGTAAAATAATCTGAAAAGAACTTCTGCAATTGTTTTTTTAAGTTACTTTTTTCAATGTACTTGCAAATATTTTCAATGTACTGGGCTCACTAAATCTGCATGGTCTATCAAGAAATTTTAGTTTTTTTGAATAGCCGTAACTTTTTTCTATGCGGTTTTCAATCAATTTTTCTCAGTGACAAAGTTTTTCGATGTATTATGTCACTCAATTTTTTGTGGACCGAAACCACAAGGTGGACTAAGCGACATTGTTTTTTGTCATTATATACCCTACAAAAATTGTCGGTCAGAATAATCGATCGTCAAGAACAAAATTTCTAAAGTCACTCTAGAAAAAGTTACATCTATTTTAAAACACAAAATTTTCTTGTTACAGACTGAACCCTATATAGAAGTTAGTGAGGAATACTCTTTTTGGGCCTCTTAATACAGTGGATTACCATGTTCGTTTGTATATTTTCCTCTCAGCCACATTTACATGTTTTTTTTCGAGTTGAAACCACGAAAGTCAATAAAAACAAAATCCGGTTTTATTTTTTTCTAAAAAATATTGCTCTCTCATTAAAATTTACTTTCATTTTGTTTGTCTTCGCCTAAAAGCATTATAAATAAAAAAAGAAAAGTATTTAGTTGTATTTTTGGCGACCAGACATTTTCTACTATTAGTAGAATTTGTCGCGCGACATTTTCCATTATAATAGAAAATGTCGGCTAGAATTTGTCGCGCGACATTTTCTACTATTTTAGAATTTGTCGCGCGACATTTTCTATTTTTTTTAGAATTTGTCGTGCGACATTTTCTACTATTTTAGAATTTGTCGCGCGACATTTTCTATTTTTTTTTAGAATTTGTCGTGCGACATTTTCTACTATTTTAGAATTTGTCGCGCGACATTTTCTACTATTCCAGAATTCGTCGTGCGACATTTTGTTTCGAATATTGTAGTTTTCTACAAGTCTAATTACCCCAAACCTCTATAGCAGTGTGCTCCACTGTAAAAAAGTGATGACAAGAAGCGTTTTTGCCCATGTTTTTTCATGATTGTTCCACCTGATCTAGATATATCAGATTTTACGTGAAATAAGTAATACATGCCGGTATATTCCTTTTCAACACTGTAATGCTATAGAATTTTTTTAACAGCTGCACTCTTTACAAATCACAATTCAGCCCATTTTTATTCAGAACCTAAGCAAACAACAAAATGTACATAAATAAGTCCGCATAACATTATTCTTCACCTGAACTTTCTGCTTCGCTTTCTTCAATGCCGTCCAAATCAGGATCAAGACCTTTAGCAAACCACAACCTTTCTTGGACTGAGCAAAGGAAAGAGACCAAATCCTCATTAGAGTGAATATCTTCAAGCGATTTTTCTTCCCATTCCACAAGCAAAGCATGCAATAGTTCTTCTGATCGCTGCTGCGTAGGACGAATTCTACGAAATGGTTCCTCAGGCTTGTCTTCATGCCTGAAATAGCAGTAACACTCCCAATATTTTTACCAATGGTGTTAAAAAAACCTCTCAATTGCATGTCTTACAGCCTCCTCTTCTCCGATTTGAAACTGGATGACTTTGCTTCTATCTGGATTTCCTCCACCGGCGAAGTGAGCTTTATATTCTCGGTTCCAAGACTCCAGTGAATTGTTTGTGACAGGCAGTTGAGCTCTTACATATTTGTTGACATTCCATGTATGAAGCGGAAAAGTTGCAGGTCGCAGGCTCAACCCAGTACCGCGAAAAAGATAAGTTTTCCGAAAGTAGTCTATAAACGCTAAGATAGGCTTGAAATTAAATCCACCATATGTTTCTGACAATTTAAAAATACCAGTTGCTTGAGTCTGCTGTCCCAAAGTTGGAACTCCCTCGTTGATCAAGTCATTGAAAGCATCCATTAAAGCTATGTAACCATGAATGACGTCTCTTAGTGGCAAGTAAGCAATTTTCGAGAATAGCGCAATCCAATTCGCGAGATCATCATTGCTGTAAAAGCTTGTCATTCCATGCCCACGGGCCCATTTGCGGTTGGACTGAGATAGATGAAACGCACACTTAATTGGCTCTGCACAAGTGAACATTTGAGACAAAATATTAGCCGGTGCATGCTCATAATCTGAAAAAAGTAACACGTACAGCAGCTCATCAAAGTGTTTGCCAACCTGACAAGTACATCTTAATATTGTAACCTTCGGTCGGCAATGAGAAAACTTCTCGGAAAACACGACCATATGTTAGTTCAGCTTTATTTTGCATCCACACAAAGGCCACTGGTAGAAAACGACCATCAACAAGAGCATGTATCGTGAATAACTGAATGAAAAACGTGACCCAAGCTAATTAAACATTGAATATGAAGTAACTGTGGAAATCCACGTGGGGACTTGGTATAGGTGGCATCAAAGGCGACCACAAAAGCTCTTTGTAAAAGGAGATGACCAAAAGGTGATCTCCAAACAACTATCCAAGGATGATCTGGAAAATCTAACATTAGATATGAAAAAAGTCAGTCGTTTACCTGGCTCCTCTATTCGCGAATCATAAGCAAAAATTGTTGACTATCCTCCGTCCTCTGCACAGCCAATGGAAATATCATATCTCTGGCTCTCTTCGTGTCAATTATTTGAACGTTCATCTGTAAGCATACGTAACAGGTTCTCATCAAGCTCACAGATTTAAAATTACCTTGTATTTGTTACGCTGAATTTGCCTCGAAATACTAGAATCCTTAGGAAGAATTGCTCTTAGTCCTCTACTTGCTCCTCTTTTGATCGTACGAACAATAGATTTAGTCTTTGTTATGGGCGAAGCTTTGGCGACATCATAACCGGCATGCAATCTTTGGCGAATCTAAATGTAACCTCTATAATAACTTCACAAACACTTTGAAAGCATTCACTTTGAAGTCATAAGGCTTCGCGTCATGGTTATGAAGCTTTGTTAGGAAAAAAAACGACGACCCAAGCTTCATAAACCCTCTTCCCTTGCAATTGCGATAGATGCCATGGCTATTTTTGACCTTCTGCTGGCACATGAAAAAAGTTGTTCCCACAATCTTGGTACTCTCCTAAACAGTCAATCAGTGATTGATGACTGAACACAAAACGCAAAAAATACCCTTGAAAAGACATAACGATAACCTTCAACCCAAATAACTTGTTTTCCGGCTTTATTTGCTTCATTCTGCTCGACTCCACTTCTGGACAGAAAGCTTATTTCTTCCGCATCACAATCACTGGATGTCATTTTAGTAATCTAAAAGGGCACTCACTATACCTCTGAACATTTTTTCACTTTCTAAGAAGCATTTATAAAAAAGAGGAAAAATATCAAGCGAGAAATTATAGGCGGCATTTTCTAAATAGTAGAAAATGTCGCGCGACAAATTCTGAAATAGTAGAAAATGTCGCCCGACAAATTCTAGATGACATTTTCTAAAATAGTAGAAAATGTCGCGCGACAAATTCTAGCCGACATTTTCTATTATAATGGAAAATGTCGCGCGACAAATTCTACTAATAGTAGAAAATGTCTGGTCGCCGTATTTTTTTGAAAAATAAATAAAAATAAGAAAATATTTCTGCAAAAAAATATATAAATTTAAATTGTCATTTAAAAAGCTTAAAGATATAAACGGCAAAACTAAAAAAGAGGTTCTTAAAATCTACAAAACCCATACGACTTGGCGAATTTAGCAGCGTTGATCAACAACGATGATCAATCAGTCTTTTACAACCTTCTATCAACAGGTTTTCTTGTTGGCACGCAGGAATGGTACTTTGTCAAAGCCAGCTTCAAATCATGTTTAAATGACTCTTAAGTGACTTTTATGTGCTTAAAACGATAAGAAAGTTATTTTGTGACACTTTTACACATAAAAAATCAATTTTTTGAAAAAAATTTTTTGACCAAAATCTGCTTTTTTGACTTGGGAGCCAAGGTCAGCCACCAGAAAAGGGTACTTAAATACCCCCTAAGTCACTAAAAAAATGGAATCTGAACATAGTTTTGTTAACTGGGCCTACCGCATAAAAAAGCTCTGGTATGCGTATATATTTTCATGCATCCAGAGTCACTTTCGAGTGATTTGCGTCTAAGGTATGTGGGTGTGCGCATCTCAACCCCAAGCAACCAAGCCCCTGCGCCCCGAAGAGGGCGCAGGGGCTTGAGAGTTAGAGATGCGCGCACTCATTTACCTTAGACATGATTCCGAGCAAGACTCTTTATGAAAAATGCATAAAGAGACTCTTTTTGCCCAGCTCCAGTGACCAAAACGGGGTAGAATACCTTAATATAAGGTGATTTACCTTGGTCCCCCAAGTCAAAAAAGCAGATTTTGGCCAAAAATTTTTTTTCAAAAAAATTAATTTTTTATGTGGAAAAGTGTCACAAAATAACTTTCTTATCGTTTTCAGCACATAAAAGTTACTTAGGAGTCATTTAAACATGATTTTTAAATAAGTGAAAAATGCGCCCCCCAGCTAAATAAGTTCCGACATTTGAGTAGTTTTTAATATGGCTTCATAAGGAAATATTTTTAGGGGGAAATGATATTTGCTTACAGGGTCAAGGGTTTTAGTTAAATTTGGTTAATTTTTGTTGAATATTTATAGAGCGTGCATTTTCTAACTAAACAGACCAATTTACTTCCTCTAAAGGCATTAAAAAGTAAATAATTTAGTTTAATACAGCTGATTTAAAAAAAGTAAAGAGAACCATGAAAAGTGTAATAATTTTACTATAATTCAAAAAGTTTAGTCTAAAAGAAGACTTTTGTTGTAAAATTGTAAAGGAAATTTAACACAATGAAGTATTTTAATGAGCTATCCATAATTTTTTTATTTTCGCAAATTTTGAGCGTGCACTCAGCCCACAAGTTATTATTCTACCAGTGGATTCTGCCGCAGCTGCTACTAGCCTCAAAACATCTGAACTGGGTTTTGCCGACTATAGCTTTCTCTAAAAACTTTTATATTTTTTCAGTTGGAATTTCTCCACTTGCTTCATCAGCGGCACTCTCTGACACACGTACTGGTGGAAACCATATGGTTTGCTAAATAAAATAAATGAATACAAATATAAGTATATTTTTAGTATTCCAACACTATGCTTGGCGGTAAATAATCAGAAATGTATAAAATCTTATAATCTAGAATTAAATCCAATCTTCATTCTGTTTAAATAAATTTTTCGAGATAATCGACTATAGTTTACTAAATATTCTCTTATAAATAGTCTTAGCGGCTGGGGGAAACTTGCCAAAAACGAAATTTGCCAAATACGAAATTTGCCAAAACGAAATTTGCCAAATCGAAATGCGCCAAAACGAAATATGCCAAAACGAAATTTGCCGAAACGAAATTTGGCCAACGAACCAACAGGGGGACCAAGGCAGTTTTTACGTTTTTTTCGAAATTTTCGAAACTGTGTCCTAACCACCTAAAACCACCCCAAACAACCAAAACCACCTAAAACAGCAAAAACCACCCAAAATTACACTAAACAACTCAAAACACCCCAAACCACCCGAAACCATCCGAAACTAAACTAAACAAAAATTTTGCGGGAATTTGAATTTTTAGTCTGAACCAACCAAGCCAAGTGGTCGTCCACTTCGGTCAAAAATTTTTTTTTACGTTTTCGGGTTCTAAAACCAGTTTTCTAGACTAATTCATGCACGCTTAACATGGTTTGACAGTGGCAAAATGCCGTTTTCTCAGTTATTTTTTGAGTTTTGGCAAATAATTGATTTTACCAAAATCAATTATTCCCCAAACTCAAAATTTCTTCATAAAACGTGATTTTAGCACTGTCAAACCATGTTCAGCGTGCACGAATAAGTCCAGAAAATAGGATTTGGAATCCAAAAACGTAAAAAAAATTCGATCCAAGTCGACGACCACTTGGTTTGGTTGGTTCAGACTAAAAATTTAAATTAAATTTATAAATTTTAATTTTTGTTTGGTGAAGTTTTGAATGGTTTCTGGTGGTTTTTGGTGTTCTGGGTGGTTTTGTATGATTTTGGGTGGTTTTCGCTGGTTTGGGGTGATTTTAGGTGGTTAGGACAGTTAGGACAGAATTCCGAAAATTTTGAAAAATACGTAAAAACTGCCTTGGTCCCCCTGTTGGTTCGTTGGCCAAATTTCGTTTCGGCAAATTTCGTTTTGGCATATTTCGTTTTGGCGCATTTCGATTTGGCAAATTTCGTTTTTGGCAAGTTTCGTTTTGGCAAAACATACGTTTGGCAAATTTCGTTTTTGGCAAGTTTCCCCTAGCCGTCTTAGCATGATTATTTCGGTTCTCTAATCAAGTACCCAAAGTGAAATTTCGAATTCCCGTTGAGTCAAAAATATTTAAATTCGTACCTTTTCAAAGTTTAAATATTTTTGTCTCAAAGGGAATTCCAAATTTCGTCTTGAGCTCTTAAATATGAGAGCAGTTTTCTAAAAAATTGGCCATGCTGAACACGAATCTGGTGTCAGAAATTAGAGACCGACTAGCGAAACTCAAGTCTTAGCTTAACGTCAGTTTTGGGAATTTGTTCGAACATTCGCTTACCACTCCATGGTTCTATTTTCACTTTGCTTTAAAAAACTTTTTAGTGTAGTTCTTTTGGCTCTGTCAAATGATATAGGCTTTCTGCCGTTTGTAACCGCCGGATCACACTAGATTTTGCAAATTTAAGTGTAAACAACATTTAAAAAATGAGATAATTGTTTATTTAGACCACAGCTCTAGAATTTATTATAGTAAAAAGCTCCACGATATGTCATTAGGAAGCTCACATTTTATTCTTTCATTTAAGCATTAAAATGCAAATATGAGACATCAGAATTAAAATAAATGGTTGTAATGAAGGCGAAAAATATCTGTCAAAAATCGGAAAAGAGCTAGAAAGAATTGGCGTGAAATTCTGAATCAAAAAACGGCAAAAGTACTGCTGGGTGTTAATGGGTGTTACTGCCTGAGTGTTAATAATGTTTTTACCGTGCGTTAAGTGTTAGAGCTATTACCCCCAAACATTGATTCTGATACTGATATTCCAAGTTTTAATTCAGCACAAGTTCTGTTTACATTGCAACACTCGGTTGTCAACAAAATATGGCTCCAAAATGACATTTAACAAGAGTAACATTTTGCTTTGTGACGAAAAAAAGCAAAATAAGATGTTTTATTTTATACTTCAATCTTCATGGCATTTTTTGATAGAATTTTGCAATTCTGATACAGTCGACTATTAAACCCTTTGTTTAAAACAAAGGGTTATGAAAAAATGACTTCATACCAACATTAAAAAAGTTTCAAATAAAGAAGATTTCATTGCTGTGGTGTAGAGAGCTTTTGAATAAAACTATAGAAAATTTTGATTTAATTATTAAAATAACGTGAATACGGTATGTCACCATTTCGTAAGTATTGGTCCAAGACAATAAGTTCTGAACATTTATTTACTTGAATATTTGCCATCAATCATCTAAAGGTTAGCAAAAATTGCTACAAAATAAAATACTAAATAAAAAAATTATTAGTCGAACAAATAACAAACCGGTTAAACAGTTGACTAAATTCTTGACAGCCTACATTAAATCAAATCAGGTAGTGTTTGCGTAAAAGGACAAACCGACGACAATAAAACGACGCATAAAAAGTTGACCAATAACCAAGGTCAAATACAAATATATGCCTTCACTCATTTCAATGAAATCAAATCTTGAGCAAAGTTCTTTTTCACCAAATTTTTATTTTTATTTATTGTAAAAAAATTTATGATCTGGACACAACAAATGACGTCTTTTGCATTCGGCGAAAATAGGATCCACCTCTGATTTCCAGTTACTAGAAAGAGTATAAAAAGATATAGGAAATATGGGAAAATAACTAAGAATTGCATTTAAAATTTAAACATGTTCGGCCAATTTTTCTCCACTCTAGTGCTTTTGTTCGCCGCTCTGATGGTTGTGATGAGCGGCCAGTTGGCTTTTGCAGCCCTGAGCCTCAAGTCGCTGGTCAAGCTGGTGCTAATGTTGGTAAGTGCAATTTTGTAGGATTTATATAAATTCAAAAAATTGTTCTCAGTTGCATAATTTTTCATAATCAGTCCCCTTCAAAGTGACAAAATGTACCCGCAATAACTTTTTTTGTAATAATTAGATTTATTGTGCCATACTTACTAGAATAGTTGGCGGTTGGTTACTTTTAGACCAGTCAGTTTTCAAAACGGAGATTCTCGACCATAACGACGTTTTACATAGATTTTTACGTTCGATTTTATAATATTCATGTTCTTTTGAAAAAAAAGTAGACCAACGTCAGCCGTCATTAAAGTCGCAGATTCCCGTGTCAAAACACTTCGGTGAAAAATTTTTTCGCTCACACTCGTTTTTCGTTATATTTCTGCAGTAAATTAAGCGAATCTTCGCTAAAGCGGGTTTCGCCAGTTTTTCGAAATTATCTTTCAGTTTCGTTTTTCCAAATTTTGGTTAGCTGGCAAGCCGAAGTTTATAAAAAAGTTTATCAAGTTTGACTTGGACACACTGCATCGTTGAAGCGCAATTTTCAGACTTTATTAAAAATGGTTACACTATTGAAAATTAGTGATTTAAATAAGCCAAAAAAGGCTGTAAAACTCTTTTTGGAAGGTGTAAAGGCAGTCAAATTGTAAAAAAAGATCAAGTCAAAAAAAATTAGTAAATATAAATCTTTACTAAAATTATTTTCTAAAAATTAACTATTCAGGTGGTGTGCCAGCTAATGCCAACCTAGGACTTGGAGTAGGCAAATAAGAAGTGTATTTGATCATAATCAAAAAAAAGGAATTCAAAATAAATTAAATTCGCTACATTTGAAGTAATTTTTTTATGTTGTAGTAAACTAATAAATGAGCTTTTTTGAAAAAAAAATTTTATTTTGAAAGAAATGAAAAAGAGGGACTGAGGACACACGACTTTTTATTCATTTTTATTCAAACATTCACATTTTGTATATTTATTAGGAAATTACCGTATTCTCTCTAATTATACACCATGGTGTAAAATTTTCAACCCCTGCACGAGAGTGGTGTATAATTAGAGAGTAATGTAAAATTCTTCAACCCCTCGAGCGACCAGTTAATAGCAGATTTAACAAACATTTTATTGGCCACCACTGGAATGAAAGAAAATGAACAAAAAGACGAAATTAACAATCAATAGAACAATCACTTTCATATCCATTGAGCTGATCTTCTTCCTCGTCGATTTCATCCACCAGCCCAAGACCAAGCAGTTCTTCCACAAGCGTAGTTTCAATAGAAGCCGATTCGCGCGCATTCTTCAAAAACGCCCATCCATTCGGAACCGTTTTTTTAATTTTAAATTTTTTAAAATCGTTTTTTTGTAATTAATTAGTATTACCTTTTTGAGGGTGATGTAAAATTAGAGAGTGGTGTATTATTAGAGAGAATACGGCATGACCCCGTACAAAGATTTCGGTGGACAATGATTTTGAAAAATTGGGATTTCTATATATTTTTTGTATAACTTGTCTTGATGCCAAAAACGGAAATTAGGAAAGGAAATGGGGGGGGGGATTTAAATATCCAGGTTATATGTAAAACAAGAGGGGAGGCTCTGGTCTTCTGTGTCTTCGGTTACCTATATCTACACTTAAAAAGTTAAAAAAGGGCAATTTTGAAAAAGCCCTCTCAAAATAAAATGGGAGAATCGTCCCAACGTGACCACCTCGAGGCTAAAACGTCTGTGTATTTACGAAATTAACGGAGTGATTGACTGTAAATTGAATAAGACGCCAAAATGGGCACTAAAAAGCTTGTTGAAAATTCTTAATTTAAAGTTGAGATGTACACAGCCTCGAGACCAGGCTTAAGGTAGGGCAGTTTTTGACGTAATCAGTCGATATAATATTGCAATGAGATCGTGATTTATTTACGACAAAATAAGACCAAAAATCATGTACGACATGATTCCGAGCAATACTAAGACCCATAAAAAGTCGACCGCGAACTACCCTATTTTAATGCTTTAAATATACTAATTGTTAAATTTTGTATTTACAAACCAATCAACCAGCTAACACGGCTGGAAATTGCAAAAAATAAAATTTCCTATGCAATTTCCATTTACCACCTTTTTCTCACCAAAAATTTGTATTCATCACAAAATCTAAAAATAAAAACTTCTTAGTTGATCTTTAAAAAATTTGTTTCTTTAAAAACATTGCCATAAAATACAAGTAAAAACACTTTCTTTTTGCTGAGTAAATGTCAGAAACAAATAACAGTATGGATATAAATGTTTTTTCTACAGCAGAATCGGAGACTTTGTTATCCACAAGAATATTTTTCGGTTGTTTATACTCTGTTATGGTTATTTGCTCTGTGGTTGTGAATTCAATGCTGATATTAGTCTATTTCAAGGTTTGGTTTTTTTAGGCCGACTAATAGCCTCACACACTCTTTAAACTTTTTTTTATAAAAAATATTTTTTTTTGAAAAGCTTGAGTTGTCAGGTAAGGAGTATTTGAGAAATTCCAAAAAATACCGCTTGCTCACTAAATGCCAGTAGAACCAAGGAAATACCCATAAAAGCTTATTTAAACTTTTTCGTGTCACCCCGAGCAAATTTTAAAATATATGCAAATTTGAAAATACATTTTAAAATAAAATTGAAATCATTATTTTCCTAGCTTCACGAAATCTAAATTTTATCAATTCAAGCTTTCAAGCTTTTTAATTTTCCAGAAAAGTTCTTGGAAAAACCCATTTGGGTGATACTGTAGTGGATATTAGCGAGCTCAGTGATTATTTCCGGAAATAAGAGCGATCACTTTGAAGGATGTGGCTGACCGCCTGGTGGAAATTTAAAAATCCTCAATGGATGTACACCCGTGACGTGCCTATATGGAAAAAAGGTCACGCCCGTACCATTGATAACACTGAGAAGAGGGCTAAGACCGAGATTACCAGTACCGTATTGAGCATGAAAGACCAGCGTGAACCGAAAGAGTCAGACGTAAAGGGTTGAAAGGATGGACCGAGTCAAGCAATCGTGGGTTTCTTTTAGGTAACAAGCAGTTTTTAAAGTCCGAGCTGTCTGATTTTCAGAAGATAAGGCGCTGGGTCGGCGCCAATGCAACTACGTCGTTGATACCTACCCTTCCCATTATTCTTTGATTTGCTCGGTTTCGATTAGACTACGGCGATCTGTTTGGACTACTAAATCCCTTAATCTTTTAGAAACACAAATGTGAAAATTGCAAAATCAGAAATGAGACCCTCGTGTAGAATACTCTAACAGCCCCCTCCACACGCCATGAATTTCTCTTCATAAAACACTATTTAAAAGTACTGAAATATATGTCCCAGACCCAGGAAAAGTGCGTAAGATATCTTTAAGTTCTTCCAAACATATGGTGGCCTAGTGTTGACCTTAGCCTGGAACTAAAGCTTGAAAGTTGATTTGAAAAAAAAGAAAAACACTTAAAAAGTATATTTTTTAGTTTTTCATTTTTTCAAGTTTGAGAAATCTAGAAATATGTCTTTCAATATTCGTGCAGATTAAAAAAAAATTTAAGTTCAGAAAGCATTTAAACCTAGCTCCTTTTTTATATGCACTTGGCACATATTAATGTGCGACATGATTGGCTTATTACTCCAAGTAGTAATTGTAATTCCGACTACCTTCGCAGGATGCATCGTAAGTTATAGCTTACACGAACTGTGCCTTTAAATAACTTTAATAAAAAACTTTTTCGAGCATTCTTGTAGATCACGCCCAAGTTTTTTTTAATATGGATCCTCAGACGTACGTTTTCGAGAACATTACAAAAATTTGGTTTACAAAAAAATCGCGCTTACATGCACTTACTGTTAGCATAATGTAATTAACAAAAACCTAAAATAATTAAATCTTCAGGGTTCAAAAAGGGCTCTGAAATCAAAAAAGTACATTACTTATATTTTAAAGTCATATTAGTAATTTTTCGTCAAAAGTTGAGAGCGTAAACTTTTTTCAAAGTCTTTGAATTTCTAAATATTTAAGGTCTCAAATAAAGTAGAAATCTTAAATCGGTCTTTTCGACCCATAAAATTTTTAAGCTTTTGGTCTAAGGCTAGTTACACAGTCCACTTTCTATATATTGTAGAGTGTTTCCCCTGTAGGTACCGGTGACCGGAAAATATACACTACATCAAGAGTTACACTATATCGAATGTTTTCAAACAAAGCAGTGAATATTATGCACTAAATCGAAAGTTTTTTCCTTAATTATCGGAAACCTTGCTCAAAAACGTCTTTTTTCAACAAGTAATAATAATAGTTAACGAAAATTAGTAATACAATGTTTTCATAAAAGTATGATTATTTAACTGCTTAAAAATATAAATCAGAACTCATTTAGCCGAAACAGCCAAAATTAGCTTTACAAAAACACCAAATTTTTCACTTATTTTTAAATGCTTTGAAATCGACTGTTTTTTGTACAAAATGGAAATCTGAGTTAATAGATGGAAAGAGTATGAAAAATTGGTTTATGCAAATTAATAAAAAAATATCATTCTTTGCACTGTGTTGATTAAAAAAAATTTGATTTGTGCTAATAAAAACTTGCTATAGTTCAAGAACTTAAAGGGGTCAAATTTTTTGAAAAAAAAATTAAAATAATTAAAAAAATTGCAGCCTTACTTTGAAATGTTTCTAATTATTGTTTGCTCCTTGGATTACATTACCTACAATTGTTCATCTCTTTTCGCGCTAATGTTGGCAGTCAATCGCTTTACAATATTTGTCTTTCCGAAATTCGACCAAATTTGGTTTCAACGGCCAAGGATCTTCATGTGAGGTTTTTTATAAATTTTAATTTTGTAAATTAATTAGAAGAATTTAAGACATATCTATAGTCCAAGAAAAAAGGTTTTAAAGTTTTTCATCGTGTTAAGACCATTACTTTTTAAAAAAGATGAATATATAAGAGAAATTATAATCCTGAAAGAATATATAATCAAAAGTTGTTTAACGAGGAGGACCAGCAATATTACAAAAACTTTCCGTTTTCACTCGGTTTGTGATAAATCAGACATGGATGACCTTATGCTACTTTTGGAAACTAGGCAGAAAACTTTTTCCTAACCATGGGACTTTTAGACGGATATTCCGCTTGGTTTATAATGAAGCCCTTTTTGAAATTAAATTCCACACCTTGTTTTGTTAGAAACCAATGAATCCATGCAGAAGTTCAAACATCAGGAGAAATTTTTTGAATTCCCGGGCAACACCCTTATTAATGTGGGCATGTATTCATCAAATAAATAAGATATTTTACTATAAATTTGTACTCATTTTATGGTTTGCAACTTTAAATTTTTTTTAAAAATTAAAAAAAATTCAGTTTTTTTAAAGAAAATAGTATTTTTAGAATAAAATTTTTTTCCGGTAGAATAAACTACAACCTACTCTATCTTCTTAGTGTTATCATAGTGTTCAAAAAGCTGATATTTCATCTAATACAGTTATTTAAATAATATTTGAAAAAATGTTATGGCTTAGAAAAAAATAAATAGAAATGAATTGACTTTTTCAGATTTCTTGTATCAATAGAAATTTTGGTAGTGTCTTTTGTTGGTGCTTCATATGCCACTGGCTACTATACGAAATTTTCCGCCAAAGGTTATCGTTCTGTTTGAAAAGTGAAGTAAGTAGTCTATTTCAGAGTATCATTTTATTCAACAAAGCAACGAAGGCAATATTTTCAAAGAGGTGAGCGATAAATTCAACTATTTTCAAGAGGCAAAGCTTTTTTTGCAGCCAAAAAGCTTATTTTTGCCGCTAATCGTATGTTTCGTGCACAAACGAGTATTTCTCGGTGTTTTTCTAATCGTAAAATTTTTATTTTCGCATCGGCACATAGCAGGTAATCTCTAGTTTCTAATGAAGTATCAACTGAAAAGGTCACGAAAAGTTCGACAAATACCTATTTTTAAGAGACAGGAGTTGTTCCATAAAAACAGGTATTTCTCAAACTTTTTATAACTACATCGAGTCATTTAATATTTTATTGGAAACTAGAGATTCCGGGCTACATGCTGATGTGAAAATAATAAATTTACGACACAAAAACACCAATAAATACTCGTTTGTACGGCAAAAATAAGCTTTTTAGCTGCGAAAAAAGCTTTTTCGCGGCAAAAAAAGTTTTGCCTATTTTTAAGTTCATAGTGTATTTTTGTGTTATGATCTATAACTAAAAAAAGTACTTAACCCGCAACATAAAAGAAGCTATTTTTCATTAAAATATCAATAAAATCTCTAAATAAAATCTTTTATGCAAGACAGTTTAATTCACACAAGATACAAAAATACTATTTTTTATAAAGAAGTAAAAATATATTAGTGATTTTTTTGTCTAGACATGTTTTGCAAAACATTAGCTACAGCAATTGTTAAAAGTAACTCTTTCAGAACGTAAAAAATGTGATAGGAAATCTTGGAACAATTTAAATATATTTTTACAACAATAAATTTTGACAGCAAAAATTTTTTGCGTTTTGAAATTAGACATTTGTATAGCAAGGAGTTCGGTTGTGGTCAAAACGAAGTGTTTTGGTACTAGAAAAAAGAAACAACCGCTCTTTTTTTGAATAAAATATTCTTAAAATATTCGTATTTTATAGAGTTGTAGAAATTCGCGTGAATATTCTCGCGAACATTTAAATATTCGCGAATATTTCAAAGTTCTTTCCAAATGCATAATTTGAGCGCTTAGCAATAGCGAAACTTAATTGCAGTTCAAATAAGTACTTCCCTTTATTAATATCAACCAAAAAACATCCTAATCATTCTCAAACAAAAACTCAAAATCCTCATTCTCATCAAAAACGTTATTTTCTTTTTCCATTTATTGTTCTTCTCGGACTTTGTTTTTTTGAATCGGTTTACACGGCCTTTTTTCTGAAGAGATCCTTGTGCTCTGGACATGAGATTTTGCTTGATAAAATTCAGCTTTGAGGCTATCTCCACATCGGGTCTGGAATTACAAACTTCAGAAAGATCGTAAGATCAAGAAATTATTCTGCCTGTTGAGTGTTTTGGTGTGATCGAATCGAACTTTATCGACCAGTTCCTTTCAGTTGAAGCAGCAGTAATTTGTGAAGTGAAGGAGACTTGTCGGAGTAGCAGCCGATCGAGAAGGCAAGACCATCGACATCGACTCTTAAAGCGTCACATGCATGTTGGCACTGTTATTTTCGGCCGTTAGCTTGGTTCTTGCTCTCTATTTCGCCAGCTCGATCATTATCTAGATGTGCACATAAATGATCACAAATAACGATAATACTTAATTAAGTTCCTGGCTTTCTTTTTTGATGGACGCCGGGTTCTATGATACCAGCCAGCGATCAGCGAGTCGGCTCCGGAGTAACGCTCTCCCGTTGTAGCTTGTGTTCCCTGTACTAGAGTACTAAAGATGATATTTTCTTTCTTAAGTAAATATAGTAAAATTTGGCCGTTTTCCGTGAAAATAAAATTTATCTAGTGCTTATCGAGTTCTCATCGCTAAAAATAAAAATTTTGACGTAAAATCTCTAAAGTTCTGAAGATTTTTAGTCCCAAACAGAGTAAAAATCTTCAAATATGTTCATTGAATATGTTTTGTAGCCGTCGTCACGGATTGACTTCTCTTGAATATTCGCAAATTTTAGTTACCGTATTTCCTCTAATAAGAGCCCATAGGCGCTTATTTTTCAAACCCCCGAAAATCTGAAAATTTTGGGGTCGATCTCGAAAATGTTGAGTGCTCAATCAAAATCTTAAACGCGAAATCAGTAGAGCTCGTGGGAGTTAAGAAAACGCAAAAACAGCTTTGCAAAATATTTGCTCTGGGCTGACACAGAGGTCCTCAAAGTTAGAGGTGGGCGCTTATTAGAGGAAATACGGTATTCGCATAAATATTCGCGAATATTCGGCCGAATATTCGAATCGTCAACCCCAGTATTTTATAATAGTGACATTTTCAACAAAACTTTTTTTAGATTGTGAACATGACTGCTTACTACATACCTTTTTTGATGATAGCTATTTATCTTGTAATTTTTACTTATTTGCAGTTTAGCCAAGGTTTCTGTCAGCACCTTTTTGCCAAGCAAACAAGTGGTACTTTGTTTGCCACTTTTAGAAAAAGATCTCTGTTTAAAAAAAGAGAACTAACTTTTTTATTTCAGGTAATTAAATATGTAGTTAAAAATAAAGATTTGGGTTTGTTAAATCATACATCCCCTTCTCCAGATTGTAACAACAAGCCCGCAACCCTCTAATTATAATGGGAAAGAATTAGTTTTAGCTTTTTCAGGTCTGTAAAATTAAAGAGGTGAAAAAAACATCTTGGGGACAAGGCCTATTACTTAAACTATCTTTTTTTTTTATCAAAAACTCAACTTTAAGAATATGTGTCTGTCGGGGCAGAGAATATATTTTACAGAGCCGTTTTTTTGTTGCTCGATTTGCACGTTATTTGAATAGCGCATTTCTTACTCTTTCAATATTGGGTTTACATAAAAAAATGTTAAAAGTATTAGCAGGTAGGTTTGCAGAACTCAAAGGGGCATGGCCACCTGTTACAAATTTTGTCTCCGCCAATTCAAAATTTTCTTCCGAATCATTGAAGCAACAAAACCAATAACAAAACTATACCTAAAATTAAATCCTAGGACTTGTTTTGTTAGAAACCAAGCTGAAAAATCTATACAGAAGTTTAATAATTCGGAAAATTTTTTGAATTGGCGGGGACAAATTCAAAAACAGGTGGCCATGCCCTCTTAAGACTGTAAGAATTAGTCATTCCCAGAGGCACATACCTGGGAAGTGATGAACTTCAAAAAACATTTATCCTAGTTATTTAATCTGAAAAGAAGGGAAGTATGCTCTAACAGCACTAAAAAGTTTTTTCAGAGCTGTTTAATTAGTATTATGTTCCTGGTGGAACATTATTTCTTTGTTGCTTTGCATGACGTTATTTTTTCGGTCAACATTTGCAAGATAGTATTGTTAACTGTACATTCCTTAATTATTTTTACTTTCAACTCTGTGGCTCGTAAAGAACTAAGCAAGTTTGCTTGTCGTTCCAAAATTAAGACAGATGTATTTAAAACAGATGTGAATATAACTAAGGTTGTAGTGTGTAAATAAAAAAAGTTCTGTAGCTATTGTGTATCCTCTAATTTTACTGTTAATTGAAATTGGGCATGCTGCTGTCTTTTTTAACGAGCATTTCGGCTACGACTTCACGAGCATAATGACTGCGATAAGCGAAAATTGGACGGCGTCCTGTCCACCGTCTTGGTGTTTTTCGCCGGCCGTCTTTATTTTTTTCGCCTTTGGCTGGCCGTCCAACCGGCCGTCCTTCAAAAAAAACTTTGCCGGCCCTCGGCCGCCTGTTCTTATTGTAGTGTACATGCATTTTGGATTAGTAATCAGTGGTTACACATTTATTGTTAACATTTCTATAAAGCGGGCGTTGAATTTCTCACCCTGTTGCGCATTTCCATAGCCGTAGATGAAACGATGGATGTCCTAGATATAGACGAAAAAGAAAAAGTAATACAAGCCGAGCGAGAGTATTTAGCTGAATTGTTTGGCAAGAAACGACCTATTTTCGAAGCTCTTTTACAAGATCTCAATTTTGTGTGTCTTTATTTTCTTATTTCTGCTAGTTTTACAGTTAAACCTTTGCCTTGTTCAATAAACTTCACATTACAGGATGGATGTTTTCAAAATTGTTATTGCGATATACTACTTATTGTGCCGTCACAATTACCACTTTGCCGTCACATTTTTACCCTCCATCCGACCTGCCGGTCGCTTTTTTTTACCAGCCATCCACCGTCTCGACCTGACTTTTCACAACCGGCCGTCCGACCGGTCGCCTTTTCGAAAAAACAATTTACCGGCCGTTCGCAACTAGTCATTTGAAAAAAATTTCGCCTACCGTCCACTTTCTTTGTGCTGGACGGCGGCCGTCCGACCGTCTCACTTTTCGACGCCGTCCGGACAGAGACGGGGACGGGCCCGGAGGACGCGCGGTCACTATGTTCACGAGAACCAAAAAACCACATCCAAAAAAAATATGAAAGTTTTATGACGGGGTGGAACACGCAGAACATCGAATATTCGATTTGATAATCCTAGTTAGGATGTCATCAAACACGTTTCTGTAACTAAAAAAAGTAAGTATATCTGATTTGAGTCCGTCCTAACATGTGCTGCCCTAATCTGAGTCTAAATCTAATACGAAAAAATCAACAGGGGAACAAGCCAAAATAAAAGTAGGGAACCGGTTTAGGTCGGGTACTACAAGGAATGGCACTTGTAGCCTTGAATTGGGAAGTTAATAATGTTCGACACACCTACAGTCTTTTTTGTCAAAAATAAATTTGCCTCCCACGGGTAGATGGTCTTTCTAGGATATTTCAGGTTCCTTTTTGGTGATTATTTACAAATTTTTGCTGGAGCTGAGCAAAAAAACTTTCTGAATGCATTTTCGATGAAGAGTATTGCTCGTAATTATGTCACAGGTAAGTGAGTGCGCGCATCTCTCAATGCGCGCACTTCTCTCAATCTCTAGCCCATCAAGCAGGGTGCTTCAAAAACCAAGCCTATTCGCTTCGAGGAGATATTTTTGTTGGTGAAGAACAGCTTTAAGTGCTCTTATATTCGAAGTGCTCTGATAGTGCTCTTATATTGAAACTAGAATGTATCACAGAAAAAACCATACCAAATCTGGGACGTGCGACCATGCATCCAGCATATTTATTCAATCCTTTCCGAACAAAAGAAACTACGGCTCTATATGTGTTCATGTCGACGCCGAAAAAAATGCCTTGGCCCCCGCCAAGCTGACTTTTTTCAAAAAAAAAAATTTTAAATTGTCTCAAAAATCATTTAAATACACTTTTTGTCTTAAAAATACACATTTACGAGATTGTATAGATCGTTATGTCGTACTTGGGTTGGCCACTGCCCAACCGAAACCAGCACATTTTTAAGAAAAGTATTTATGTAGTTGTAGGTTAATATAAAAACCATAAAATTTGAGCAGGCAGACTAATAATTCTGTAAATAAATTGTTTTCTGAGACGATCAGAAGAAAAAAATTGGCGGAAAAAATCAACAGATCAAGGCATTTTTTTTCGGCGTCGGCATAAAGACATACAGAGCCGAAACTACTATCTTGCTTCTAATCTAACACTTGCATCTGATGCAGTTTTTAACGCTCTACACAATGGTGTTTTAAGTTTTTTTTTTCAAATACCGTGTGAATTGCTCAAATAAATCACAGAAACAATGTGCAACTAGTTAAATTTTTATAAAAAAATTGCTGGTTTTCAGGTACTTTTAGGGTCAAATGGTTTTGTCTCAAATTAGTCGAAATTGGTAGTCCTGGCAATGGTTCTATCGTATTTTTTCTGGTGATTCTTTCAGTGTACTGTAGATTCAACTGTCTTCGAAATTTTAACACAGAATGAGCCGAACCAGCTGTCCTTTAAAATCAACATATGAAAATTCCTTTTTTTAATTGGCGCCCTTTCTTTTTCCGGTAATTTCATGAGATAAAAATTGAACCAAGTTCACGTTTAGGACTGAAATTGATCGCTCTTTCAGATGGCGTAAAGTTGTGATTTTCGAAAGAGCCTCTAAAGTGGGTTGTCGAGAATTCGCAAAAAGTCCAATTTTCAAAATTTTTAATTTTTAATTTTTTTTTAAAAATTTTTAATTTTTAATTTTTCGAACATATACAAGCGTGTGATATGCCATTTGAAAGATGTTCTAATAGGCTATGAGTTAATGCAAAGATCGAATATGAGTGTTTACAAAAAGTGCCAGTTATGTCTGTTCGAATGCTGAGCATGTATTTAAAAATGACAGTTTTTTTAATCGCATTTTTGACCACCTTGTCTAGACTAAAAAATCAAAGTGAAAAAATAAATCGAATTCTCCATAAAATTTTGCACCAGAAGCAATTGGCCTCACAGTGCGGCCTTACCGAGTTAAGGACCGGAGTCCTTAATTTTTCCCCCAAAAAGTTGGATAATTTTAAGGTCGGTCTCGAGATTTTTATTTGTTTTTCCCACCCACAGACTAATTTGGTTATTTTACATCTGAAAGTATTTCAGTATAAAAAATTGACCTTAAACTGCTTTTGGGCTCTCCCTCTCTTCTTTAATTTATGCATGTTTGAATAATGCTCATACATTTTGGCGTTTTGTTTAAAATTCCAATTTTTATTTTATTATATTGCATTTAGTTTACCGCAAATAGTAAAACAATAAGAACGCGTTTGTAGCAAAATCTGCGAATACGCCAAAGGTCTAAAATCTTAGGGGAATTTCGAGCGGTCAAACCGCTAAAATATTTTTAATGGAAAACAGTTTTTTATCAAAAGAAAAAGGGGTGTCTGCAGAAAATAATTATCTACCACCCCCCCCTTTTTGTGTGGTACTTAATGTGAAGTTCCTATTTAGCAGCTTTTAGACGGCAAATGCCCGCTTTTAAAATTGTTGCGCTTTTTTATTTAAATAAAAGAGGCATGTAAATGCCTTAAAATTGAAAAATAATAAACAAAAAATATTAACATCGTACAATTATATTTAGTGAAATAATCATTTTCGGGGTTTATTTTTGTTAATTAAAGGTTTTGCGACGCTACTCCCGTACACCTGCTTCTCATCCCAGACAGATAGTGCAGTAAAGTGAGATGCGATTTTTGAAGGGTTCCTGAACCCAGCATTTTTTTAAGTTTTGAAAAAGGCCTTATTAGTAATGCCGAGGCCCTAAACCTACGGCCTCAGTAAAAATTATTGGAGGAGGGGTTGTATGCGAAACTAGCGATTTTTAGGGATTGGTTGTATATGACACTAGCGCTGTTTTTGCTATACCAGTCCCTTATTTTTTACTTTAGCTACAAAATTGCATGTGCAATGCTCTGTCACAACAAAGATATAAGCAATGGTGCAGAAGCAAAAGCCGTGCGTGTCGTCAGTGCCAATGACTTCAGTGAGGAGGCAACGATGCAGTCCGTTCCTCCGTTCATCTACATAAAAACTACTCAAATCGATCCATCTCTAGGGGAATTTGAAAATAATGAGGTATTTGAATTTATTTTCTTACCTAATCTTTCCTAAATTGTAATCATATCAGGGCTGCAACTGCGAACAATGTGGCGATTCAACATGTCCTTGCTTTCAAAGTGGTGCCGATGGGAACAGCTTCAACTATATGAAATTTTGTGATCCATCGACTTGTCCATGCTCTTCCAAGCATTGCGTAAATCATGGAACTGGAAGTGGTGAGAACAAGTTCCGACTGAATGCAGTTCTAGAAGTCTTTTTTGTCAACACTCAGAAACAATGGGGTGTGCGGACCAAGAATAGGATCGGAAAAAATGTCTACGTCTGTGAATATGCTGGTAACTTGACAAATGATAATAACGACGCGCAAGAGGACAGCTACATTTTCCGGCTAGACTACGTAAGTACGAGATTACTCAGAAATTGTTTGCCATTTGGAAATTTTGAACCGTGAACTTGACTGGAAAGCGTTTTTCGGCTTTTTTTTTCAGCAAGCCAGCTCCCAAAGATATACAATTTTTTGGTTGTCATCACTCTCGAAAAATCTAGAAACTAAAGCTAAAAGTAACGACAAGGACGATGACAAAGATTTCCGTGTGAATTTTTTATTCTGAGGCATTTAGGTTGAAAGTCCTGTGTGTTCAGCCTAGACTGCTGTGCATACCATATTTTCTCTATTAAAAACCCCGGGGCGTCTATTGTCCGACCCTAAAAAATTGGGTCGATTTGGAGATTTTTAGGTGCTCAACCAAAATCTGAAAAGTGGAATCAGGTGAACTCGTGTTGACTAAGAAAACGCAATAAAACAGATTTGCAAAATTATTTTCTGGGCTGAGATATAGGTCGTTGAGGCGGGTGGGGTAGGGTGGATGACGTTTATTAGAGATGTGGCGTTTAAATAGAGAAAATACGGTAGCTCTCCAACCGGTCCCATACTATGGGGTCGACCTAATATCCTTGTGGTTTTCCTACCCTTTCCTGTTGCTTACCTATCACCGAGATGGTTACTTTTCATACGCCGGAAAAATTTAAAAAAGTTCTGATAAAAATAGTCTCAAGACAATTTTTCAGTTTCAATTTACCCAGGTTCAATTTACCTCAGGTTCAATTTACCGAGGTTCAATTTGTATAGGTTCAATTTACCTAGAGCAATTTCCAATTTCAAATTCCGCTCAAGATAAAAAGTATTCAAATTTTTTAAATTTAAATGTTTATTGCCTTGAGCAGTTTTATATGCAAATCGACCATGCTGTACACAAATCCGGTGTCAGAAGCAAGGTTTTTACTGACTAGGACAAAGTTATACAATATTGCATTACAACTTATATATTGGTTTTGCTTAATTTTACGTGATTTCATCATAAATATTTCTCTAAAAGTGACAAAATATCCACAAGATTTCGTTCTTTGATTTGCTTTTAACTTTTTAGCTAAAAATAATTCGTAGGCAAAAGTTGCGGCCTTTTTAGTGTTAAAAACAAGGATATCCAGAAACTGTATCATTGAGGGAAAATCAATAATTCTCTGTAAAAATATGGCTACTCTGCTGCAAGTTTATGCGCAATCGATAGCTCTGATCTGGCTGATCATTTTGAGTGGTTTTACTTCCAGATGAAATCCAAATTTTGGGCGAGTACCATCTAAATTTTCAAAAATTTCTGGTGGTTCAGGGTGGCAAAAAACAACCTATTTTTGGGAGAGTTTTTCACCATTTCATATCAACTTTTTTGCACCACCGTGTTGCCCGTGAACTTCTGAATTCAACGCAACACTTACTACCTTGGAAAGGCGATTGTCAAAGTAATATCTTTGACTTTTGTTAGAATTGTTATTTTTCACCCTCGATAAACCATCAACAGTGGGATCCCGCCGTGAGGATGTGGGTTCATCGGCAAATCATTTTGATCTTATTCTTTCCTGGCCAACCAAACCAGGCTCTTTTATCGAAGACGCTTTTTGGAAGGTAGAATGTAAATCTTCTTTACCTTGTCCTTATGAGTTCAGGTCGAGCTTTAGTCTAGCCTCTCAAGAATTCACCATGTTGAGACTAACCCGTTTGTTATTTTGTATTATTTAAGGGCACACAGTAGTCAAAATGTACTTTTTCGGTACCTTAACTGCACTACAATTGGCTCTCAATGTACAACAAATGTCAAAAAATATCAAGTTGAGATAAGCTTGTTCGGCCCTATTCAACCAAAGGGGGGGGGGGGGTTTAGGCTTAGGCCCAGGCAAAGATAGACCAGTGTATGTTAGGGCAGACTCAGAGATAAGTCTAAAAAATATTTGAGTCCGTCCTAACATGCGCCGGCCTACCTTTGCCTAAGCCTAAAGCCTGAAATGTAACAAAAAACAACTGGGGGGGGGGACCAAGGCAAACCCCCCCCCCTTTTGTTGGATAGGGCCGATTGTTCGTATAAAAACCACTTTTAATATAAGACCACTGATATTTTTCGAGTATCGAGTCGAGTACTCGAAAATTTCGAAATTCGAATACCGAGTCGAGTACTCACCTCGAAAATTTTGAATTTCGAATATCATATCGAGTACTCGCCCACCCTATTCAAGACTGTAGTAGTTTTTAAAACAATTTATATCTTCAACCTGTTCCCGATTTATATTTGGTGTTTCAGAAGAAAAGAGCATTCATGATCAACGCTGGCTCTTCGGGAAATGTAGCTCGGTTCATCAACCACTCTTGCAATCCAAATCTAGCAGCTGTGGTTGGCATCTATGGGCCTAGAGAAATACCTCGTCTGCTTCTTTTCTCACTCAGGGCTATTGTGGCTGGGGAAGAGCTATCAATCAGCTATGGAGACGAGTGGTGGAAAGCAAAGGGTCTTGATTGCTTCTGTGGTGCGGCGAATTGTAGATATTTGAGATAGACAAATGCTTGAGTAGAAATTATTTTATATCTCAATCTTGATTTGGCCATTATACTTTTTTTAAATTACTACTTTTACCTGTACAGTCGAGTCTCGATGATCCAGCACCCCCTAAAGTTCGTTCCCGCCTTGGTTCCGACACTTTTTTTACCTCGATTTTTAAAGTCTTTTGCCAAATATGATTCGCCAATCTGGTCCGAAATATCGCAAGGATTCCGATTTTGCCGGTCGTTTTTTTGAATAGCGAAATTTTTGCCGTAAAGACCCGCGGGTCTCGATAATCCGGCACCCATTTTTTAAACAAGGGGTGCCGGATTATCGAGACCCGCGAGTCTTTACGGTAAAAATTTCGCTATTCAAAAAAACGACCGGCAAAATCGGAATCCTTGCGATATTTCGGACCAGATTGGCGAATCATATTTGGCAAAAGACTTTAAAAATCGAGGTAAAAAAAGTGTCGGACCCCAGGCGGGAACGAACTTTAGGGGTGCCGGGTTATCGAGACTCGACTTTACTGCCTAGTTTTAATATCAAATAAAGTAAAAAGTTTAATTTTTCAAAATATGAACAAAACTGAATAATACATGGTCTTTTGTCCAATATGTTAGAGTTTCGTTGTAACGTAGAACAAGCGCTACAAAATCTATTTTACTTTTCACCTTATCACATGCATAATCAAGTAGCGTCCATAATTCTGTAAAATAGATGTTGTAGCGCTTGAATTGCGCTACAAGATAGTACTATGTACTAGTACTACTATATAGCCAGGTTCAACTGTATATCTGAACACTCTAACATTCGAAAAAATTTCTGTAAAATAGGTATTGTAACATTTGAACTGCGGTACAAGATGGTGCTGACATTTTGTAAATTTGTCCTAAAAATTCTGTTGAATAAAGCTACTGGGTCAAATTGACCCAATTCTGCATAGCCTGAGCGAAAAATACTTTGCAGGATCAGGGTTAAAAAATCAAATAATAAATATGGGATTTTTTTGGAAAATCAGAGAGTCATGAGCTTTTTCAAGCTAGCAATTTCTTCGAACACCCTGTGCTATTGCTGTATTTGTGTACTCTTATCAGTTGCTTGCAAATCAATTTGTAAATAAAAACTATTTAATATATTGTTTTATTTTATATTCAAACATTTAATAATAAAAGTAACAACGAAACAAACCGTATATAAAAAACTCAGAAATATTTTATTTTTAAAGAGAATATTGTTGAGCGTAGGAGAAGCGGGATGGTTAGCAATAACAACAATGATACAGCAGCAGTGTAGTAGGTACAGTTGACACTCGATAGTATGTATCCTCTAAAAGATTGTTTCCCAGCAAGGTCCGACTCTTTTTTCCCCGTTTTTGAACTGATTCATCAGCTAAGTCCCAAAACGCATAGATTACACTTTCGCCACTTGTTATTCAGAAACTTTATAGGTTTGCCATTTTGACCCACAACGCTCGGTAGTACTCAAACCCAAATTCTAAAGAGTGGATTTAGGTGTAATTACTCTTGAGCGTTGCGGTTTAAGAGAGCTAACCTATATCATTTCTCGAAAATGAGCGGCAAAATCGCAACCCTTGCGATTTCGGGACCCAGCTAGAACGAACTTTTTAGAGGTACGTACTATCGAGTGACAGCTGTATACCGTATTTCCTCTAAAGAGCGCCCCAAGGCGCTTATTTTTCAAACCTCCAAAAATCGGAAAATTTGGAATTCGATTTCGAGATTTTTGGGTGCTCAACCAAATCTAAAAAGTGGAATCGGTAGAGCTCGTGGGAGTTAAGAAAACGTATCAAACAACTTTGCAAAATATTGCTTCTATACTGAGATCCAGACCCTCAAAGTCGAGGGGGGGGGCGCTTATTAGAGGAAATACGGTATGTAACAAACACTAATATTAAAAAATAGTTATCATTTATCAATCATCAAGACAATAGAAAGTTATTAGAAGTCCTGGCTAATTATAACAATGCTATATACAGCACACCTATAACACAAACAACACTAACTACTACTACAAGTGGCAGCCAAGTGACATGATTTAATCACAATTTAGCGAGAGAATACACAAATCGGACAAAATTCTTTAATTTATAAAAACAGGGATGTCATTGTTTTTTTTACACGGCAATGATTTTTATGTCAACTTTTTCGATGCATTTTGAATTTCAGAGTAAAAAAGTAAGCTAAACAGTAGCAAACAAAATCATAGCGACGTCTCAACAGTATCTCTTTCTTAATAGGTTTCGAAAGTACTAAATTTGTGACCTTTAAATGCAATTGATCAGAAAAAAAATAATTTTTTGCCAAGTACACATTTTTTATGTATGCTGCCCAGAATTTTATCGTGGTTTTTGATCAAAGTCAAAATGCTGATTCTGTAAACACATGTTTTTCTATAAGTCATTTTAAAAATTTTTCCTCTCTAAGGTTCGGCAACAATTTACCAGCGTTAGTATCTTTTTCAATTAACTCAACGATGACAACAGGAGGTAATCAGATAAAAACATATAAATAGTCATAAAAGCAATGGTTCAGAGATCGCAATCAATATTGCCCTATTAAGCCGTTCTTCCACCGCCCGGTCCATAGTCGCAGGTGACGCATTTTCTTGTTGAAACCTTCTCATTAGTTCATGCATTTGCTGGGATTGCATTTGCTGCTGGACCAGATGATTCATTTGCTGTTGCAAGTGAGGTGGTAGGCTTTGAGCTGCCATCGCAGCTTGCAAAAATTGATGTTGCTGGGCCTGATGTTGTTGAGCAGCGGCTTGCTCCTGTGCTTGCTGTTGGGCTTGCTGCTGAGCTGCTGCTCTCTGAGCCGCCGCTGCGGCCGCAGCTTGTTGTTGTTGCTGCTGCTGCTGTTGCATGGCCAAGTGTTGTTGCTGAGCCTGCTGTTGGGCTTGTTGCTGAGCTTGTTGCTGCTGCTGTTGGAATATGCTTAAAAACATTTGCACCTGCATTGGGTCTGCGCCCGCTAGCATGGGATGTCCGGCAGCTGCCATTAGTAGAGCTTGCTGTTGTTGTTGTTGCTGAGCGTTGGAAGCAGCTGCAGCTAGAGCTGCGGCAGCTTGATTATGATGTTGTTGCTGCTGATGTTGTTGCTGTTGGTTAAGATACTCCATGTGAATGCGTTCTGCAAACAAAAAGTTACAACGAGTTTCGGTGTTGTCTTGATTTCAATGTTCAAGAAGTTTTTTAAATTTAAAAAATGCAGGCTTTTTTCTTGAATTCTGATAATTAAAAAAAATTATTCGTCCTATTTCACTTTTTTCCATTTTTACTAGTGCTGTAAGTTAGTTTAAGTAAAGACTAACTAAACTGCAAAAAAGTAAACCTCGTGCTGTAATGTCACGAGAATATTTTAATTTGTGACAGCGTTAAAGAACTAACCAATGATGCTATTTCTTTGCTGCTGTTCCAGTGCTGCTGCGGCTGAGGTCCTCTCACCCATCATTGCTTGCAGGGCTTGAGTGGCACTAACATCACCGGTCGAATTGGCTACACTAAATGGATTGGCCATGGCGGCAGCAGATTGCTGTTGGGCAGCTACTTGTTGCTGAGCATCCATTATATTATTTTGTTGCTGTTGTTGTTGCTGCTGATTAAAAGGACTCATAAACGCTAGAGCATTCCTTTGAGGATCCATCGGAGAGGTCTAAAATCATTTGATTCACCACGTTACTCATTCTCTTTAAAATATACATTTTTCGCAGTTAAAAATAAAAATAAACGACCCTAGTATAGAATAACCATCCCCCCAACAATTTTCACTTTTTAAAATTAAGTAAAAAGTACCCAAATATATGTCTCAAACCCGCGAAAAATGCGTAAGACATTTTTCAGTCCCAACTTCCATACGCTGACCTACCCTAAACCTAAGTTCTAAGCCTGAACATTGTGTTCCAAAGGGTAGTTACAGCACTTTTGAAAAGGTCAGATTCGGGAGGGGAGGGGGTGTATTCGATTTGCAATTTTTTTGTTCTGCAATAACTTTACATAAAAAATTGGTAAATTGGTAAAATTAGTGTAAAATTTTTTAGTATGGACGGACTAAGCCACATTAATTTAAATGAATATTTTTTTTGAACGAAGCCTACCATATGTGGTGTCATTGAGCTGCTGGGTGGTGCATTCAACATCTTATTTGCATGACTATTCGGCGTCCCATTACCAATTGACCCATTTAACTGTTGCCTGACTTGCTGTTGCTGCTGCTGCTGAGCCTGTTGTTGACGCTGCAACTGCTCCATTTTCTGCTGTTCCTGAGCCATCATGAACAGTTGCAACTGCTGAGGTCCTCCAAAGGCAGCCATCAATCTAGGATCCATTGCGTGCATAGCGGCTGCCATACCAGGTGGAAATCCTGCGGGAGCTCCGTTCATAGGCACTCTGCCAGCCATAGCCTGGCTTATCTGCTCATTGAAATCATGACCCATATCCGAGGGTTTCCGGCCGTTTGCCAGCATCTGTTGGTGGAGGGCTTGCTGTTGACTCATAGCCAATTTTTGTTGTTGCAGGGCTTGGGCTTCCTCCTGCTGCTTGGCTTCCAATTTCTTGGCCCTGGCCAGACTCCATTTGGAGCCATCTGCATCTACATAGACTATGTCTGTCCTACTACAGGTCACTCCAGACGACCTGTTTATCGTCCGTCTTAGGTTGGCAAACACCTCCTTGCACGGTACAGCCTCCTTGGGCCTGAGAGTTGGGATTTCTTGGTCAACTGTATGGCCAATTGGGCAGTCATCCTCTTTTTCCCTTTCCTGCTCATCTTCTTCTTTGATGGGTTCAGGAGATGTGGAGGTGGATGGCTTCTGACCATCGGCATCTTCTTTGATTGGTTCTTCCTCTTGTTTGATCACCTTGGCGGCCGGCTCTGCTTTTTGGTTGGGAAGGACTCAGTAACCATCGGGGAGCTGATCGATTCATTGGGGTCCAGAGGTTCTACCTTGGCTATCGGCTTTTTAGTGGTCGACTCGGTTTTGATGGGTTTGACAGGAGTGGTGCCATTTGTGAGGGGTGTGGGCTGTGAGAGAACTGGCTCAGGGGCTGCTTCTGCTGCTGTTATTTCCTCTTTTTGGGTGTTATCAGAGCAGGTGTTGTGGTGGTAAAAGGGTTTTGAGGTGAGTTATCACTGGAGGAAGAGGCCTTGTTGTTGGTGTTCTCTTCGGAAGAGGAGGGTTTGGACGGGGAGGTAGTTAGAGGAGATGGAGTTCTTGACTCCGTGTGTTTGGAGCGCTTGGCTTTGACCAGGGGAGAGTACTGAAATACAGAGAAGGAATAGGAAAAACTAATTAAAATAAAAAATTTGACTTGTGAAAAAAGTCCAAAAAAATTTTGGGTCACCTTGTTTCCCAAAAGCAAATTTTGGTGCTTACACGTACACAATATACATAGAGGCAATTTTAAAATCTCCAAATTCACACTTTCAAAATTTTCATAGATTTCTGGCTTAAAGGAACCTGGTTTGTAACGACCCTCGAAGCGAAATGAACTGAACCACACTAGCCAAATTCTGTAAGTATACAACACAACTAAAAAAACTTATAAAATGTAAATCATCTTCCCATGTAAATCATCTTCGTATTCCCATCTTCCCATTTTCCCATGTTACATTAAAACTGAAAAATTTGCAGCCATGAAGCCTAATTAAGTTTCTTCGTTTTTATTTTAAACCATTGGTTTTAGTGGGCACTAATTAATTGCGGTCAAAGCGTAATATTTCACTTCGATATGGCACCCTGTTGACTACCAAATCCGTGAGTGATAAGAAGTTTATTTGAGTTTAGAGTAAAAGTTTTGGACGAGACTTTTTTCTGCCCGCTTCTGGCTTTTTTCTGCCCGCTTTTAGCTTTTTTCTGCCCGCTTTTCTGCCCGCTTTTTTGAAATGATTGAAAATGACCCCAATTTGTGATAACTTTTCTTATTTTGAGCAGCCCTTGTATACGAAATTTTCTAAGGAATTCGAATTTATTTACAGAATTTCAAAAAAGCTGTTACCTGTCCAGCTTTGGCCGTTTTGCAGAATTTGGGCATAAAAATCTCTTAGATGCAACAAATGGTCACATCTCAGCAGCCAATAATTTTTTCGAAATTCTGTAAATAAATTCGAATTCCTTAGGAAATTTCGTACTACAGCTGCACAGAATAAAAAAGTTATCACAGATTGGGGTTATGTTAAATCATTTTCAGAAAAGCGGGCAGAAAAAAGCTAAAAGCGGGCAGAAAAAAGCCAGAAGCGGGCAGAAAAAAGCCAGAAGCGGGCAGAAAAAAGATTTATCCAAAAGTTTTGCTTACGTCTTCCAAAAGCCCGGAGTTGGATGCTCTGTGTGCTCTCTTCCTGTTGGCTTTGGCACTTCTTTGTGGCGTCGTCCTCCTCTCCAAACTGTTGCCTCCATTCTCCACAAACAGTTCAGACTTAGTTGGTGTCCTCATTTCCAGACCATAAGCCTCCAGTGAACTAGGCGTTCTCCTTTCTTTCCTGCCGGCCCTCTTGTCCTGACTCCAGTGGGTTCATCATTTTCCTGCTCTTCCATTCCATCTGGACTCTGCCTGGAGGATTTGAAGAGACAGGGAGGGACGGTTGCTGGCCTGTCTACTGGCCTTAACTGTCCGTATTTTTTGTAAAAGAGGCGGCACTCTGTACACATCAGCTGGCGCTCTCTGCCCGCATGGTGCCAATCTCTGCTTTCTGAAAAAGGGCAAGTTATTTCCGATCTTTGCAATTGTAGTAACACTTTTGGTACAAATCCACTCAAATTTTAAAAGCAATGAAGGCAATTTTTGACGACACTGATGTTTCAATCTTGCAATTTTTTTAAATACAAGCAAAGTTTTTTTAATGTGTCACATATATTTCACTGGAACCATCACGATTTTAGCAGGGGTGAATATGGTTAGAGCGAATCTGGCTTTGCTGGAGTAACAAGAAACAAAATGATAAGCTAATATCAATAAAGGGGAATAAACCCCGTTGGGTTTGCCAGATAAGGCCCAGCAAATGAGTTTTATATTCCAATTTATTTTTAAAATAAAACCTAGCCTTGCAGCAATAACGAAACAAAATCGTCAGCTTTCTTGGAAAATTCGTGGAGTTTTTCAAAGTATCTGTGGGTTGGTTTAAAAATCCGCGGATTTCTACTTGGAAAGTGAAACATTTCACTTTTTAATTTACATCACTCACTTTTTACTTGTGATGCAGTTTTCTAGTTATGGCTTTGTTCATATTTACTCTACCAAATAACCCTTACTTGAGGTATAACAATGGTGGCAAGCCCTTTCACCATCTAAGTTCTCGGCTTCTGTTTCAGAGGCTGAGGCATAGTCCAACAATTCCATGTCGGCGGTTGAGAGTGCAGCGAGCACGGTTTTGGAAGAAGCATTCCTAGGCATAGACACACCATTGAGACCATTTGGTTTAGTCGCCCGTCTACCAGATGCTACTACTGCGTTTTTACGAAGAGGTTTTGGCCGAGTGGCATCTCTGGACTTTTTCCACAGGTAGTAGAATCCGACTAGTTGATCCTGCAACAAAATAGTTTACGTCTAGAAACTACACCAGAATGTTGAAAATCTCGTTGTCAGGTGGGTTGTTAAGCCCCAACAGGGAAGATCTATTATTGAGCGATTTAGTAAACCATCAAAAAAAGAGATTTCATAAATCAATCATGAAGTAGTTAAACGGCCCGATCTGGCGTCTGAAGGCTAAGTACAGTCTATAATAACAGTGCTCTATTTTTCAAAGTTTATTTATCAATCTAAGCTGATGCACTAGTGAGTCGATTAGAGGCAGTGAATTCTACGACAAACATAAGAAATTCATAAAATTACCCTTTGATGGAGTGGGATCAGCTCCTTGCTTATCTTGGCAAAGTTCTTTCCATATGTTTTAATGCCTTTGCCGAATTTCTTCACATCTTCTGCACTCATGAAGCTCGAATCGGAAGCAAGGTGTTGATCGTTGGCCTGCATCATTTTAGTTGCTTCCACCACGTTATAGCCACACCGGTGCAGCTGAAAAATTGCAAAAAATTGATCAAAAAAGTACTTAAGCTGAAAAAATTTTGGTCGATGTTCAGCTATCTCGCAGCTGTGCAATTCAGAGAATTGAGAGAATTGCACATCCTACAGTTAAACTAAAGAAACAACCTACCGTAACTACAGCATCATCGAACAAAAGATCGCCGGAGCGAGCAGCCTTTTCTAGCATAGTGATCTTCTTGTTATTCATTAGGCTAAAGGTGCGGAAGGTTCTAGCCAGTTTGATGTAGTTCTGCTCCGTCTCACCACACACATAATCTGGCCGGTAAAGGAGCTCGTCCTATCCGATTCGTCACTCAAGCAGCTGGATGAACAGGGCGGCAATTTTGCCTGAAATAAAAATTTAGATTACATTGAATTGTATGCGCTGAAATTTTTGAAATTTATCAGATTTTGCAAACACGATTGCTATGTATAACATATTTATCTAGCCAGACGATTAGAGCTGTTAATCCACAAAATAAAAAAAATTAGAGGACGAATATTTTGATGCCTGTTTGGCTAGCAAAACGATTAAAAATTGGTGCAACATAAAAATTAGAGTCAAAAAAGGGGGACCTAATGCTTATTTAATGGACCATAAGTTGTGTCTGCCGCCCACCCCGCGTCATATGCGACATGTGGTACAAATTCACTCACTACTCAGAGCATGTAATTAAAAAGTTTTTATCAAGATGGTACGTTACCTGATATGAGCCGCCCACCCTTATCTCGCCCTGCACAGATGCCAGCCTGCTGCTCTCTGGTTGAAGTTGAGGCAAGTGAAAAATGAGTCTGGCTCACTAAGCAGTTCTTCCTCTGCTGCCACTACACTTCCCACTGCTGCAGTTATAGTTGGTGGACCACTACTGCTATTACTAGATTGGGAAGCAGTCAAGGAAGAGGTGGAGGAGACGCACACTGACCGAATATCCTTCACTAATTTGACTTTGCACTTGCCTCTGAAACGAAAATTGAATTAGTGAATCAATAACTTGCTTAAATATAATTAAAGTGACAAAAAACTAAGAGTTTTGATGGACCGTGAAAGATTTTTAACCAAACATGCATGTTTTTTGAGAAAATCTGTTTGTTTGAAGCAAAGCTTTTGAACTTCAACTAACTGTACGTTAGTGTCAGGTCTTAAAAAAACTAATCACAAAATACTAACAGCTAATTTTGCCTAATCATCTATACTTTTCGTCAACTTCGATTCTCACACCTCTCCAAACGCATATACAGCTATACAAAAAATTAATTAAAAAATGTAGGTATTTATAGTATTAGGAAACTTCTGCTAATATAACATTAATGAATGCAAAAATAAGCAAAAAATCAAAAATTCATGAAAATTAAAAGTATGAAGGAAGAAAAAAAGTTTTTTTTGCACTTTACAGCAATTTCCACATTGGCTCACTACAAAGTGCAGGGGATGCAAACAGAACCCAACAACCATATCGATTGAATAACACAAGAAGAGAAGGAGCAGCGATTAGATTAAATCTAATCCGCCCATTTTGTCCCTTTTGCAAAACATGTGAACACAGAGCAGAAGGGGGAGGGGGGCAAAAGAATACACAAACCATCATCATCTGTCAAATTTAAGTGTTTGTTGTTACCTACCTTTTAGACACTCGAGTTGGCTTATTAGTTGGTTAGTTATACTGTGTCAGTTGCTGATAACACTGCTTTGTGTTTGCTTTTGGACATGTGCAGCAGAAAGCTAGTGATAATTTTAGTAAGTCCACTTTTACGAAAATGTAACAATTTCATTATTTTTTCAGTTATTTTTTAACTCATTTTTAACTTATTGCTATCTTTTCATCCAGTTCTATTCTCAACAGCTTGTAATTTGTATCAGGGGACTGATCAGGAACCATTACTGTAACCATTTCCCGTTTTTTCGAACACAAACTATGGGGTGACCAAGGCATAACTTTTTCGGCATGAACACGTATAGAGCCACTTCTTCTGCAGAAAGTCCGAAGGTTTTGCCCATAAAAATTGCAAATGAATAAAACTTACAAAAAAAGTTGCATTGGCTCAAAAGAAAAAAGAGAAGAGTAATCGCCGAGAGGTTAGGTGTGGGGAGGGATGGGAAGTGGACTGTTTGTGCAATCTCCTTGCTTCCCTTCCCAAACAACAACAATCAATGAATTGGTGGCGGTATTGTTGTTGTTGTCAATGGTTGCGGGCCTGTTTTAGGTGGGGGAGCACCATTACAAAACACCCAACCAACAACCATTGTTATTGGTGTTAGTAATAGGGGAAGAAAAAAGTGCAACTTTTTATGACGACTGTTCGAGGATCAATATGGTTGACTGGGACCACAAGCAATGATTTTTGATGCTTATAAAAAGATTAGTTGTGTGTGATCAGAAGTAAGTTGCATGGATTATTTTCTAAGATACTCTCTCCAAAATTTGCAATCTATTTTCAAACTGTCCGAGATAAGTCCAGACATATTTTTTAATCCAAGGGCAAAACCGTTCCAGGATATTTTAGATTTTAAGGAAAGAAAATATTTAGAAGTGATTATTTTATCGAACCCAGCAGAATAGAAGAGCAATTGAATAGGTCATTTTGGGTAATTCTTCAAAAAATTATAATAAGTGCCCCCTTTCTTGTCTTAATTTGTAAAAAATCTTAGATTGAACTAGTTAATTGACACACGATAGCAGATACAGGTCTTCTACTGGATTGTCATGAAAGCATTCAACAAACCATTTTGCAACACTTACTTATATTAGGTTTCATAATAGTATAAATCATAAGTCAATTAACGATATAGGAAAAAGTCAAAAATTGATACCTATATCTTAATTGACTAACGGCTTATAAACAAATTATAAACAATTTTTGAACCCAATGAGACCGTGAAATGACAACAGAATGGTGCCACTTCCACAAGCGCCTACATTCTTAGCTGCCCTTTTGTATGGATGATAATTTGATGAGTTTGTATTTCTAATCACACTATTTTTAATATACATTTCAAAAAGAAGATATGAATAATTTAGCAATTTTTTCCAAAACTAATTTAAAACTTTTAGTAATAGCAGATCTTCAAACACATTTTATACCCTTCACCTAATCCAAATAATTACAAAAGCTGCCTGGAATTAAAAAAAAGGACAGCTGCAAAAATCTATCACACCACACCATTTGCTGTTAGTCTACAACAAACTCTCTCATTAATCTATTATTTGAGTAGCTAGCCAACCAAGCAGTATATTTCAATCCACAAAAATAATCAACAAAATAAACACATCTCCCTTACTAAGCAAAATGCACACAAGCCATAAAATAGAGGAAAACTGCACGCTACTGACGAGATTCGAACTCAAGAGCCCTTGCGGGCTAGACCTCAGCGTGATCAATAAGAATGCTTTTTAAAGGGGCACGCTCACCTGTTTAAATTTGTCCCCGCCAGTTCAAACTTTTTTCCGAATCATTCTACTTGTGTACGGATTTTTCAACTTGGTTTCTAACGAAAAAAGGCTTAGAATTTAATTTTAGGTATGGTTGTGTTAGAAACCAAGTTGAAAAATTCGTACAGAAATTCAATGATCCACAAAAAAAATTGAATTGGCATGAAAAATTTATACAGGTGAGCTGCCCCTTTAAACATCATATTCCAAAGAAATATTGGAATATATTTTGAGATAAAAAATGAATAAACGAAAAATAAAAAATTTGGCGCTAGTGTCATATACTCTCCCCAATAATTTGTTCACTGAGGTTTCGGCTTAGGCGCATAAGCCTAAGCCTCGAGACAGGTTAAGTTCAGGGGCTGGCCATTACTAACAGGGGCTTTTGCAAAAAATTTTTCTTGAAAATTTTGGTTTGAAACACTTCTGAAAAACTATTGTGGGGGTAGGGAGTGGATATATGACACTAAGGTCAGAAATGGTATAATAGTTTGAGCTGCTTGAAGTCGGCCGAATCTATTGACGTTATTCCGAACAATGTTATGACCACTTAACTACTCAAATCATTTCCAAGCTTATTAACTATAAAGTACAAAGACATAAGGATACTAACAAAAACAAATTCAATAAGTGAATAAAAGGGAAGGAAACACTATTAGTAGTAATAATAGCACTCCCAATTTAACGAGTGTGCTCCCCCTGTTTTAATAAAACTAAAAGTAGTCTAAGGAGCACTAACCAAAGGACAACACAACCAACACGACTAAAATCGATAGGGAAACGGCCATCCAGCCAGCAAGAGAGTTGTGTGTTCTCTCTCTGCCCCTCTGCCCAATCGATGTGCAAACAGAGGGAAAAGGCTGGCTCAGGGTTCCCTTTGTATTATTAGGTAGGGTAGCTCCCACTATTATTCCTGTCCTTCTTTTCTAGTTCTTAAGTTTTTTATTTGATTATTGTTGATAGCGTAAAAGTACTTTTTTACATTATAATTTTACTGCTGAATTAACTGTGAGCTGAAGTATTCAAGTGATGTGCGACAATTGGCAAAAATAAGCGATGGCTTTTACAATTAAAAAATATCTAGTTGAAATATTGTACAGTACACAAAATTCTAAAGTTAACTCACAGTAAAACATTTGTTTACTTTACTAATGGTTGAAAAAATCTAGAACTATCTAACTAATCAAAAGCAAAAAATTTATAATTCGCATTAATTGAAAGTCGATTTGAAAATTCTTACATTTATCTATTATTTTCAAAATATTTCACACTCGTTTGGTCCATAAATGCTAAATCTAGCAGCAAATACAAAAAGAAGTGTGTGCACACACATGTCTGCAAGTGAGAGAAATTTACAGCAAAAGAAACAGCGCCAGAGAAAAAATATTTCTTTACAGTAGCAATAACCATCACTTCCGTTGCTCTGGATCGCCCAACAATAGCAAAAGTGAGCACAGATAAAAATAAGAGGTTGCAGAAAGGAAGCAAAAACACATTTCATTTGCTCCAACACCACCACTTTTTAGTACTTTTATTATGGTGGAAGAGGTTTATTAGCACTACAACTGACTATTATACTTGACTATTACTACCAATTCAGCAAATGACGAAAACAACTAAAACAACTAGAATAGTGTTTAAAGTGTGGGGAAAAGTCTAAAATTAAAAAAAAGCTAGAAAAGGTCTAAAATAGAAATACCGTATTTCCTCTAATAAGCGCCCCTCGACTTTGAGGGTCTGGATCTCAGTGTATAAGCAATATTTTGCAAAGCTGTTTGATACGTTTTCTTAACTCCCACAAGCTCTACCGATTCCAGTTTTGAGATTTTGGTTGAGCACCCAAAAATCTCGAAATCGAATTCCAAATTTTCCGATTTTTGGGGGTTCGAAAAATAAGCGCCCCGGGGCACTTTTTAGAGGAAATACGGTATAACGATTCCAAATAGTATTTCATAGTTTGACGAAACATTTTGCTTTGGATTTATTGTCTCACAGTGAAAAGTTGTGTTTTAAACAAAAAATACATGAATGAAAACATTGGTTATTTTTTTAATTCGCGTTTTATTCAAGACCAAAATAACTAGAAAAAAACTAATTTTCATAATTTAAAACCAGATTTTAACGAAAAAGCAGCTTACAAAACCACATGCTTAAAATCACGTAAAAAGGATTCCAAAATTACATCCAAAGAGTCTTTTTCTCTACTCTATTCCAAGCTGCTTTTAATCCGCCGCTCAATGGTCATCGCCATCATCCCAGTTTCCAGGCTGGAGGTTAAGGTCGCTCGTTGTCATCCTGTTCCACTACGACCACCACAGTCATCATCACACTTTCTGAAGGATTACTACAACAAGTAGTAGTGGGTGAAGTGTTGGAAAGTGCTCATCGGATCATAAAGAAGAAAAAAGAAGGGAGAAAAGAAAAGGGATATATGTGTGTGCAGGCCACTTGAGTAAGACAGGGCAAGGGCTCTGTGATGTCTAAATGTCGCCCCACCAGCATCCAACAGCCAATAATCCAGGTTTCTCCAACATTCTCTCGCGCCTAATGCTATTATTATAGCTATGGTGGTGCTGGTTGCATGTATGTGTATAAATTGGATGAAAGCAAACTAAAGGAGCAGCAATAAAAGGAAACAAGCGATAAATAATGGTCTAAAGTCAGTAAAAAGGCCATTTATAATACTCACAAATGCCTCATTTTGGGAATTGTTGTGTGAAAGAGCAAACAGTTAAGTCTGGATATAGCGCATGGGCAACAAAGGGTATTCCGGTAAATGATCATGTCGCTCTATAATAATACTCACAAAAATAACATCAGGCCAGAGTACTTGATACCGATCTAATACCAAGGTTTCCAAATACAGTCGTCCCTCGTTAAGCCAGCACCCTTAAAAAGTTTGTCCCTTGCTAAAAATAAAGGGCCGCAACACCGGCTTTTGACTGCGAATTGGAATTTCTGCAATTTTTAAATACATTGGCAAAATGTGTTGAGCAAATATGTTCAAAAAAATCGTGAGAAGAAGTGTTGGACCCTAGGCAGGATCGAACCTTTGTTGGTTGCCAAATCATCGAGGTTTACTGTGCTTAAAAAATAAATCATTTTTCAATTTTTTGTCGGCTATCTTGTTTATCGATAGCATCCATCCACGTCATTCGTCTGACTTTTAAAGACAGCCGCAAAGTCAATAAGCAGTTTTTAAAAATAAAAATTATTTATATAAAATGTTTTGGGCTTTTCGCGAAGAAATTTATTGTAGAAAATATGGAGTGTGAAAATGGAAAGATGTTTTTTATTAGAATCCGACATATTAGAAAAAACCGACGAGTTCGAATCCTACTGCTAGCACTCCATATTTCCCATAAAAATTAAAGAACTAATGCTATAAAAATACTAATTCTAATCGGCCAGCATAAAATACTGAGAGCAAAAATTCATTGTCAGGCTTCTTGTGTCCCGAAAAGTGCAGAAAATTATAGGCCAGTCGCTCAGCCAAACATCGGACTTTAATCTATCTTTAGTTAACAGTGTGTGCAAATATAAATAAATATAGCCCAGTCTGGTTGCCTGGATACCCACACAAACCACTCCATTTAATCCCATGAAGTTGAGAAATACTAAAAGGTCAAATTCTAAGCATCTTTGCAAGAGAATACAAAAACATTTGCAGAAATATTGAAATTTTTTGAAAAATTTTAAGCACCAAAAACCAAAAAAATCAATTTTTTAAAATGTTGACGTATTTTTCGGAATATTTTATAACGCGTTATTTCCTATCAAAAGAATCATGAGAATGTTATTAGTTTGTATGCAAATGCAGTGGAAAACAAGGGTGAAAGAATTGGTTGGGAAGCGAACAAATTGCATTTAGCTATTACTACTATTCAGGGTAACTCAATTTTAGCAGACTGCTTGCACTCAAAGAGCCCAGAGAATTTGTATTTGGAGCGAATGAGGAAGACCTTCCACCCGCCTTTGGTTTATTGATTGAAAAGTGACGGAGTGTGGAGGCAATAAAGACAGAAATAGACCATGTCTTGCTTGAGGGTTTGCAAAATATATCAACATAAACAGTTAAAGCCAACAATAATTTTACAATTAAGAACTAGATTGTTAGCTTAAAAATTTCAAGCTGACCGCTTGAAAACGGAATACTGAAAATTTCAACAGTAAAATGTAAAATTTGTAACCTATCAATTTATTTCAATTATAGGAATAAAGTTTTATATCTAAAACCCATTAATTCAATGTTGATCTATTGAGTTTTCCAGATGATTTGTTGATTGAAAATAATTTCCTGTATTTTTTGCACCCGTGGAAAGAAATAGCCTGTAAGCTAAGTAGACCACATCGAAAATTCGGATTTTTAATATTTTAAACAAGTTATAAAAATTTATCTTCGAACATCCAGGTTGGATCGAAATATCCTGCAATAATTATTTATTTTAAGCTGAGCCTAAGGATCTTTACAAGCCTGAATTCCAGCTAAAGTTTACCCATTTTGACAAAAAAACACTGAAGTTAATAGAATTATCACCCGATTGTGTAAAATTATTATCCAAAGTGATTAAAATATTAATGGAAAAGCACAAAAAAGAAGATTAGCATTGAATATTCACAAAACAACAAAACCGTTCACACACAACCATAACAGAGAGCCGATTTCCGCACACTCATGCACTTTTTTAAGTAGCTTAGACAACATAGATATAAAAGGGCACCAACACCAGCACAAGTAATTGGCTGGAATTAATGAGGGGACTAAAAGAAGAGCACCAAATGGATTCGGCCTTGCAAGTGGTGGGGCAGAAGTGTGCGAGTGTCTGAATATATGTATTCAGCCAGTCTGCCTCAGTGAATGCCTCCCTTTTCTTCTCCTCCCCCTTCTCTGCACAACAACTGTAGATATAGTTGATGTGTGTGCATATATATGTTTGTTTGGAAGTGAAGGCAAATTGTCCTGGCCGATCATTATTGTTTGCTGACTGCACACTAAACAGCTACTCTTCAATCGATTGTTTGAGTTAGAAAAATGGAGAAGAAAGTGAACTGCATGGAAAATAGCTCAAAGAAAGATTAGATATCAAATTTAGTCAATCCTCAAGGTAAATCATTCAAAAAAAAACAATATAACCAGGGCTCCCAGACGATTTGTTTTTTTGAGAGCCCAAATCTATTTATTTTTCAGGTTTTTAGTCAAAAAATTTTTTGCTTCAAATGAGGATAAGCCAGGGTACGCAACTCAAAATTTTGAAAAAGGACGATTGGATAAAAAAAAAGACATTTTGACCATTTTGAAGAAAAAGGGTCATTTTATCCAGTGCTTATTGCTATTTTGCAGCGAGAAAAAAGATTTTGACTAAAAAATTCAAAAATAAAAAGATTTTGGGTCCCCAAAAAGGACAAATCTGTTTAAAAAGGACATATGGCAGCCCTGGGATAAGCACTCGATAAAATTACCCTTTTTCTTCAAAATGGTAAAAATGTCTTTTTCACCAAAATGTCCTTTTTCGGAAAAAGCACCTGAAAGCCCTGAATAAACTCAAATGGTTAATGTTAGAAAATGTAAAATATCGCCATCCCTGCACCAGACTTAGGGTGACGGATAACCCAGGTGGCAGTTAACTGTAATGTTTCAATATGATTTAGACTATTAGATCGAGTTAAGGGTGGCGGATAACCGAAAGTGAAATTTATACAAAGACATGATATTAAAAGGTGGATGACCAATAACAAATTTTGACTTTTTTATATTAAAATTGAAAAAAAATCAAAGTGTTTACGCATTTGTTTTGCCCCTTAGTTTAGGCTTTTTGTGTGAATTTTCCTGGCGGTTAAAAGCTAAGTTGTATAGCAGAATTGCTTGAGCAATTTTTCTTCTGACTGCTACGAACATATCGACAAAGAACCAAAACAAAGGGGCAAAACGAACACGGTTTTTGTAAAAAACAGGCAAAAATTTAAGATGGAATATTAGAAACCGTAAAGATATCTGGAATATCCCCAGTTCCAATATTATATTCGAAGTGGGAAAATTTCAGAAATTCTCCGATTTTATAATTTCAGTCAATTCAATAATACAAAGTTTTTCCACACACATGGGAGTGGCCAGCTGTAGAAAAAGAAATGTGATGACAATAATCAAAGAACCTATCCTTCAGCCTTCAATCCGCCACTCAATCTAGCAATATCAAGATGCTTTTTTATTTCTACTATCTCAACGACAGATTCTTTATGTCGATACTATAATTACTGGCAAAAACACACATAACCTTTAATTTCGGCAAAAACTTTAAATTTAAAATCCCCTGGTCAATTATCTGCTACAAAGAACAACCACTATTTAATGTGATAAAAAAGTTTGTTAGGCTATTAATGTACAATAATAAGCAATAACATCAGAGAAAAAGAACACTTTTTGTTTTCACACGCACACTAGCTAAGCCAAAAGAGAGACAGAGCACAGAGATGAATCAGAAAAGACCGCCGATACTTTTTTTCACTGCACACTTACTGTCGTCGAAGAAGGCAAGTCAGAATCAGATTTCGCACTTTAACACATTGCAAACAGACCTTAAACAACTAGGAGGGAGAATAAACAAATAAATGAAATTAGAGCAGGCTATTGAAATAGTCGCCGGATGGAAAATCTGCTTAAAACTTCTGCAAGCTCAGACATTTAAACATATGGAAGCTAGCCAGTTAATCTTTTTAATAACCTATTTTTACGCATACTAATTGTAACAAAAGAAAGTATACCCACCTTAGCGAGGAGATAGGGTGCAGAACACAGGCTTCTGATGAGAAAACTCACGCGACTAAAAATTATTCTGATTTATATTTGTAAATTTTACAGATACTGTATATATTTTGGCTATATCTATATTAGCGACCGATTTTTAAGCTTGGTAATCCTTTTTGTTTTTCTGAACTTCCAAAAAGAATTTCAAACTTTTATTTAATCGCCGGCGCTACTGTATAAAAACCCTCCTGTAATATACCCCTCCTTAATAATTTTTAGGATTAGGAATTAGGCTTAGCCAGAGCTCGAAACGTCCTTTATTTAAAGATTTTTTGTCCTTTATTTGAGATCCGAAATCTTTAGAATTTTTAAGATTTTAGGTCAAAATCTTTATTTTTGGCACTCAAAACACAATAAGCACTGGATAAAATGGCACTTTTTGACCAAATGTCCTTTATTTTACCAAAATGTCTTTTTTTGAAATTTTGATTTTCGAGTCCTGGGCTTAGCCCTTAGACTTAGGCTTCGGGCCGTAGGCATTAGGCTGCGGGACAACACGTAATAATTTCACCACTTTTCAAAAAACAGTATGGTTTTTGGGTACCTGAAAAATTATGGGGGAGGGGTATATTACAGTAGCTTTTTGGGGGTGGGGGGTATATAACAGTAGCGTTGAATCGCCTTATATAATAAATTTTTGAGTGGCTAGGATAATAGAAAGTTAAAGGACCGTGGTTTTTGCGTGCAGTGGCATGTGCAAAATTTGAATTGGCGGATGACAGTTCTCTTTCGTCTATCAGTGTACTCTTTCGAGTTGTTTCGAATTACTCAAAGAGTACACCATTAGTCGAAAGAGAACTGTCTCCCGCCAATTCAAATTTTGCACATGCCACTGCGCGCAGAAACCATGGTCCTTTAACTATGAAGTATTAACTAGTGAAAAATTATTTTTATAAAAATAGATAAAAATTTATTGGAAATTTCGGAAAAAGAATAGGGTGACCAGGTTTAAAAAGTGATACTTAATATAGGAACATGTATTCCTATTTCGAGCCTGTATTTTTGAGTTAAAAATACAAGGTAAAAATTAAAAAATGGAATAGATTATCGCTATTGAAAAAACATCTAGGAACACTATGTACTTTAAAAGTATTGGACTTACACGCAACTGACGAGTAACTTCCTGACCAAGGTCTTTACGCTCTTGCACAATTAGGGAATATGAAAGCTCAGGAACGTCATCTGGGCGATAGTAGCGGACACTTTGACTAGCAGATCGGATCTCTTTGTCTAAATGAACAATAGAAATTAGTAGTGAATATAAGTCGTTTAATTTAGTTGGACTGGTTGCTCATGCAATTTTTTTAAATTATTATTAGAACAACTGAGCTAATAAACTTTAGGAATAGTGGAAAACAGCAAATAAATCTAATTTTAAAAAATAACAAATTTTCAAAGACAGATCTAGGTTTCCAAAAAAACTAACAATACTTCACATAGAATTTATCATTAGGGTGAGCACTCCGTATTGATTTCGGCCCCAGTAAAATGCCAACAAAAATACGAGAAGCAAATTTTTTCTCGCCGTTTTTGCTGTTCAGTCACACATGAGCGAAGCCTTAGGTTTAGGCAGGTAGGACCTGCTCAATTGTGTGTCTCAAACTGCAAAACACAGCAAACCGGCAAAGAATTTTTTTTTGTCATTTTTGATAGTTTCACTAATAATGGTGGTTCGCCAACTTTTCGCTTTTTTTTAATTTCGGCCTCTTTTTTTGTTTAGTTGTTCGACTATTTTATAAGCAAGATCCAGTGCTTAGAGTATGGAGTATTCGCTACTAGCGTCGAAAAAAGTATTTTGCGGGAAAATCAAATTGCGGTAAGAAAAAAGTATTTTGCGGGAAAATCAAATTGCGGTAATAAAAAATGATTTGCGGTAATTTTCGAGTGTTTTGCGGTAATAAAGGCTTATAAAGGCGGAGTTTTAAAAAATTTGCGGTAGAAAAAAATTAACGATGACCAAAATTACCTTAAAGGGCCATGGCCACGAGTTATGGATTGTCCCCATTGAATTTTTTCACGGGTTTTTCAGCTTGGTTTCTAACAAAACAAGGCTAGAATTTATTTTAGGTATGGTTTTGTTAGAAACCAAGTTGAAATATCCGTACAGAACTTAAATGATTAGTAATTTTTTTCCAATTAGCGGGGACAACCTTTGTCGGAGACGGCAGTGGTCTTTTAATCGGCGTGAGAAACTTGTTTAAACGTAAATATTTAAAAAAGCTTTGATAAACCAACAGGTGACCAAGGCATAAATTGTAAACAAATAACAGGGGCACCAAGACATATTTTGGATACGGATCATTCACTAGCGCCCAAATCTTTTTGCAACAAAGTATCGTAAAAAATTACATTATACTCCTATTTTAATGGCTGGCCATTTATTTTAGGCGTCTGAAATAGCTTATAACATTGCTTTTTGTTCATTCATTCACTGCTACGACTCCCACATTATTTTTGTTTTATTTGCCAAATCACCAAAAAACGTTGCCCTGTTTCTCTCTCTTACCACAAATTGTTTATGTAAATGTGCACATAACACATGTGTGTGTATTGCCTCGGAAATCTCAATTTTTGTTTCTCTTCAAAACTTTTTCCACAGTTCAGTGCACCCAAATACTGCTATTACAGCTATCTTCTTTTGAAAGGTCAAGCGCCAAAATTGCAAATGAGTAGTTTAATGGGAGTGGGAGAAAGGGACAGAAAACTAGCCTGTGTGTCTTAATCCCTGTCCTATGTCGGCAACAGGCAGCAATGGTCCACTCAGTCATAAATAGACAGGCTATTCTTCCTGCCTTCTCCCACCCTTGTCTGCAGCAACCTCTTCAATTAGCATATTAGTGAATCAAACAGGAAAAAAGGCAAACAAGGAGAAGAACAGATGCACAAGTGGGGATCTATGTACCGTCGACAATTAACCATATAATAGCATCAAATATCGTAAAATCTCATAGACTTCTTTCAATTTTGAGGATCTGCATCTCGTTACTTTCTATTAGATTGTCGGAAAAGTCTGGCAACGACTTCGAAGAGACTGGCACTACCTATTGGCTTCCAAAATATGTGATTTATAAAATATAGATAAGACTTTTCGTCTAGTTTTGGAATTTAATGTTTTTGCGGAAGCTCGAAAATTCGTTTTTACTGCTTTTGGAAATCCGTGTTTTTTTCTCCAAAAAGCTTTGACGTTTTATACGGTCACGTTCTCAAAAACAGTTTTGTCAGTTGCTAGAACATGAAATTCCACGCGTGTATGTTAATTTTCAGTCTAAAAATAGCACTTTTTGTGCTTTTTATAACAGTTTTATGCAAAAAATTGCAAAAGTACCAATTTTTATACGGAAAGATTTGAGTTATTTCTCAAAATATATTATATCGCCGTGTTTTTCGAAAACGGCTTTATTAGAAGATAGAGTATTGAATTCTTCGCGTGTTTGTCCATTTTCAGTCTAAAAATAAGACTTTTGCTGCTTTTCATAACTCTTTTTCACAAAAAGTCTTTAAAATGTCAATTTTCTACGTGAAAATTTAGACTTTCGAATCACCTGTACTTAAATTTGAAATAAAAAAGTGTGAATCTGAATATTCTCTGTGTTTTCTGTTTTAACTAGAGTTGTAGAAATTCCCGGACATATAGAAAACCCGGGAATATTCCCGGGAATATCCCAATATAGGGGAAAATACCGGGAAACCCGGGAATATTCCAATGTTCCGGGAATATTCCCATTGTACAACCCTAGTTTTAACCAAACAAAGATTTGGGCGCTAGTGAATGATCGTCGTTGTCGTTGTCGTTGAATATTTGTTTATAAAGCATTTTTGCGCCAACGACAACGACGAAGACAATGACGGGCAGGACTTCCTTTTACGGAGTCCTCCCAAAAGTGTGTTTTGACCACTTATTCGAGCTTTTCAGGTCGTAATTAGTCGAAAAAACATGTTTTCAGGATTGGGAAAGACATCTGCAAAAAAAATTTTGGTCAAAAATTAAATATATGGAGATACTTATTTAGACATATTAAGGGTATTTGGCCGCTTCGCGGCCAAAGAGCAGCACACTCCACATTGCAAGGGATAGGGGTACATACATGTGTTAACCCCTGACCCTTGCAATGTGGAATATGCTAGACTTTGGCCATCACATTCAGCCAAATACCTTGATATGTCTAAATAAGTATCTCCATATATACCCTTAGAGATATTTTACTCTTTTGAGTTTCAAATTCGAGAAACGTTTCTCGAAAATGAAAAAGTTTCATTTTCGAGAAACGTCTATACCCAAAATTTTTTTTCTCGAAAAATGTTTTCCCAATCCTGAAAACATGTTTTTTCGACTAATACGACCTGAAAAGCTTGAATAAGTGGTCAAAACACACTTTGGGAGGACTCCGTAAAAGGAAGTTTAGCCCAATGACGACCTATTTACCGTAAAAACTCTATTAATTCCCCCTAATTCAAAATCGTGTTTTTGGCATTGTGTTTTGACCCATTTTTTTAAACAGCTCATCTGACTGGCTACAAAATAGGTGGTAACTTGCGTGAGAGCAGACTTTAAAATTGGGCTAAAAACACAATGCCAAGAACACGATTTTGAACGAGGGGGGGGGGTGGTTAATAGAGTTTTCGGCTCTCTCCTGTTATATCCAAAACTGTTACATCTAAAAATGGTTCTAGTTTTATCAGGTTCTCGCCAAAAGTTCCAGCAAGGTTTTAGCCTTTTAAGTTCAATTTATTTATGATACAATACTTCAGGCTTTCCCTCTAATACTATATGGAAAATAACAAAATTTAAAATGAAAAGCTAGAACCGTGCTAGAACTTTTGGCGAGAACCGGATAAAACTAGAACCATTTTTAGATGTAACAGTTTTGGATATAACAGGAGAGAGCCGAGTTTTCACGGTATAAAAAATCCAACGACAACAAAAATTTGTCGTCCAAATTAGACAAATTATGCATTTCAAGTCAAAATTTTGAGGACTAACTATATTTCCACACTTTTTTTTCTCGAAATCTGGACTGAAAATGCAAAATTTGCCCAATTTGGAATAAAAATTTCGTTGTCGTTGGCGTCGTCGTTGGCGTTGTCGCTGGATTTTTATAAATAGATCGTCGTTGTTGTCGTTGTTGTTGGCGTAAAAACCCTTTTATAAAACATTTTTTCCAACGACAACGTTTAGCCATTATGGAAATATCTTAAAATTGACTGCTGAAATCTACTGTTGCACAATAACTGTAAAATATTTCTGAAACAGTTTTAGTCTTCATTATAATCTTCTTGTTTCTTATCTTCATTTTTGTCATCTGTTCTATGTCAAATATTTCTAATTGCTTATCAAATCAAAAAGTTAATCAACAATAAAGGAGCAACAGTGTTTCTTCTTTTTCAGTTCATAAGCATAGAAAGGAAATTAGTAATCTCTAGCTGCACTTACGGATATTTTGAGCATAAAAATGTAAACACTTCTCCTATTAGATAATAAAAGGCAAAGAAAAGCTATGTCTCCACAACACTTCCTCCCCAACCCATATCATATATTAATAATAGAGAAGACACACAGGCAAAATCCATCAGAAAATCTCCAGGGAGAGATGGCTGCAGCAAATGAAGGGTGCGGTGGATTGACCCGTCAGTTTGGCTGGCCTGGTCTCGTGGGATTTTTGCGGCAAGCGGTCTTTCTTTTTAACTTATTGCTGGTCTTTAAGTTGGAGGATGTTCATCAAAAGAAATTTAATTGGTTGCAGCGGCTGGATTAACTGTCTAACTGTTTTATAGTTCACCCTTTTACGACAGAACAATTAATTTTTAATTTTTCTCTTAAAAGTCACATTTTTTAGATCGCCACTATTATTTTTATCATTATTGTTCGACAACAACAAAAAACACATGCACACACACTTCGGACTTTGCCTTTCTTTAAACACACTCCCATTTCAATCAATTGTCATCGTCATCCCCCTTGGAAGCAAAAGTCAGCCAAAAAGAGGGCAGGAAACACAATGATAATTATTTATGAGTTTAGTAGTAGTTTTAGTTTTCATTCTCATCCACACACAGTCAGCTGTTGAAGATCTACTCAAGAATCTTACAAAAACACAAAATGGCGTTTTATGTACACCGGTACTTAGTGAATTATTAAAAAACTACCTTAGTAGAATAAACCGCCTTCCATAAATTTATTCTTGTAAGACACTATTAAAAAGTACTCCAATTCCTTTCCTAAATAACGAAAAGAGTGCGAAAGACATCTTTTATCCTTAATTGGGCGTTATTTGAGGTTTCAAACAGACATATTCGGTGAGGCCTTTAAATAAAAGGGTATTGAAAAACAAAAAACGTGGTCTTTGTGTGGTCTAAGCTCAGGATGTCTATACTAGCACATCAAAAGTAAATAGTCCTTTAGGGTTATTTTTCAAATATTTATGCTTTATTTCAGCTTAGACAAGACTAAACCAGCTTATGTTAGAACGGACTTAGACGTGTTTTCCTAATAAGGCGGCCCCTCTACTTTGAGAACCTATACCTCAGCCCAGAGAATTTTTTCGCAAGGCTGTTTATTGCAGTTTCTCAACTCTCACGAGCTCTACCAATTCCGCTTTTTAGATTTTGGATCTTCACCCAAAAATCTTTAAATCGATCTCAAATCGACCTTTGGGCATCCAAAAATAAGGCGGCCCGCCACCTTATTAAAGTAAGTACGGTACAACAAAAGTATTGAGGCCGTTATAACATACGCTGTCCTATCTTTGTCAAAGCCTAAATATAGTGAATATCTGAAAAATGAGCCTGCGGTGCACTCCAGTTCGATCCAAATTGTTTCCGGTTTTCGGCGCTTTTCAAAATTTCGCTCCTGGGTCAGAATTAAAAATATTGCAGAAGTTATGGCATTTTCATTTCTCAGAAATCATCTTTTTATAATCTCTTAATTGTTTTTAATACTGTTTCATTCCGTGTTCAACTTTTTTATCGATTGTATTAATACGATGGTTTATGAGCAGCAATAACCGTCGACAAAGGAAGGCTGCCTTCTATAAAAATCAATGCACATCTCTTATCTCGTGCTCCCTTATTGTTTGATTGAAGAGAAGAGCAAAGCAAAGATAATTAATGTGTCTTTTGTGACTTTTTATGAAGGAGGAGACAACAATCTCTTAAAAGCGCTTACTGAAGTGCTGCGGACAATTCGGTATTATGGTTAACAAAGTTAGTTGTAAAGTGGAGGTAACTTTTAAAGTTACCGTATATTCTCTATTAGAAGGCCCGGGCCTTCTATTTTTCAACCCTAAAAAAGTCGGAAAAATTTGGGTCGATTTTGAGATTTTTGCGTGCTCAACCAAAATTTTAAAAGTGGAATCAGGTAAGCTCGTGCTAACTAAGAAACGCGAAAAACAGATTTGCGAATTTCTTTTTCTAGGCTGATATATAGGTCCTCAAGGGGGCCCTCTATTAGAGAGGGGCCTTCTAATCGAGAATATACGGTAACTGTAACAGAAGTCTAGTAAACTGTTTCAACCTAGAAGCACATAAAAAAATATGCCGCTTGCCTTCACTAAATCGCATTACGAAATTCAAATACACACACAAACCCAATTAAATAAAGGAATAAATGAAGACAAGCAAGCAAAAGAGATTAAAGATGATGATGTGGACCGACACCAATGCAACCAAGTAGTAAACGAAGCTGGAACCAAAGGGTCACTAATTCATTTGTTTATCCTAAGGTTAAGGAAAGCCGAAAAGGAGGCACACAAGACACATGGCTTTTAATGTACAGGGTGACACTCAAAACTAGGGTTGCTGCATAGCGGAATCTTTTTGGAGCACATTCTCAAGAATATGCGCGCAGAATTCCTTATAAAATGGCTTAAAAAGTTCTAAATTCTTAGTATATTACGTGTGGACACTTTCTCTATTTATTTTTACAAGAAAAAGCTCAGCTGCGGAAACAGCAATTGGCGTCGATAATTTCCAAAGAAGGATTAGCGTCCGCAAGAAAAGTCATTGAATAATTTTCTTATGTTTTTGCTTTTTTGTAACTGTTTCAGACTCTTTTAAGTATAATAATTCTTGAGACTAAAGCTTTTTCTGAATTGTTGGGTGAAACAACCCAAACATTTGGGTGTTTCACAGAGTTTTGAGAGCTTTTTGCCACTTATATTATTAGATGTGACTTTTTATGTCACCATGTATGTGACCAACTAGCAGTAGGTAATGCTTCCTAACAAGTCCTTACCTTAAGCCATGTATATAATTAGAAGACAGAGCAGACACCTAGACTTTGAGCATGGCAGGAAACTGACTTTTCTTTTATTGAAACACCAAAAGTGTTCTTCTTTGCATCCCATCCCCGGTTAGCGTTGAATAGGGGAAGAAAGGGACACACATACATACATCTTATTATGAACGCACAAAAATCTAGTCTTTTTGCATTTCTTTTTTTTTCAAAGAGAAGTGGATAAAAAGAGTTTTGTTAGGAAGGAAAAACAAAAAAGTGTGAAATATGAAATTTGCAAAGGCTTTTGATATAATTTATCAAGTATTTTAGTAGTGCGTCAATCTATAAATTTTCTAGACAAAATGCTTCTTAGATTTAATTTAATAATCTATGCTATTTTTCTGAAATTATCTTGTTTAATGATAAGAAAACTAATAATATAGCAGCTTAGTAAAAGTACCTTGTCGGTCAACACTCTCAAAAATAGAGCACCGCAATCTCTTAATGGAGGCTGAAACGGTATTAGTAATACCAGAGATATGAGACATACCAGGATATGAACAAATAAAAATTAGGATAGTAATTGCAAAAGGTCACCATAGCTCAGTATGTTATTAAAAAAATTAAAAAATTCCCAATTGCAGCGAAACATACTTTTTTTTTACTTTTATATTATTTTTCTAAATTTAATTTCAACCAACCATTTTAAACATGAGTATGGAGCCGATAAGGTAAGGCTCAGACGGCTGCAAAGTTTCAATGAATACGTGGTCACCGACTCGATAGGAGCAGCCTGCAAATGAAAAGGATGTTTATATTTGGTATATCTGGTGTGTGTATCTGAGCTCACCAATAAAAATGCCCTTTCACTGACTTGTTTATTTGCAAAATATCATTTTAAGCGAAGACAATTTTTTCGGAAATTTTTTACAAAATAAAAATACTTACCGTATTCTCTCTAATAGAACCACATGTGCTTCTATTTTTCAACACCCCGTGGGGGGTGTGGTTCTATTAGAGAGAATACGGTAAGTCATTTTGTGTTGTGAGAAAAATTCTAAAATTTACTTGGCAAGTCCAGTTGATTAAAAATGTGAGACAGGTGCAATTTTTTTAAATTTGAAATAAAAGTATTACTATTATACAAAAAATGGCATGGGGAATTGGTATTTGTAATTTTGGTACAATTTGTAATGTTTAGGGATTCCAAATCTAGTTTATTTTTGGAATTTCACTTCAAATCTTTCTATTCTTTCAAAATGACATTAAGCAATAGATAAAAGACTATTTTCCTTCAAAAAATTTAAGATTTTTATAAAAAAAACTATAAATTTTTTATAAAAAAATATTTCAAACCTCATGAATTTTTAGTCAATTTTGAGTACTTTTAGTCACCGTATTATTAAAACTATAAATAACAGCGTATAAAAATCTTTTATACAAAAAATTTTGTATTTTTACAATTTTTTCACAATTTACCTCAAATTAAATACCAGAGGGATTTTCGCTATTTGTAGCCACAAAGATTATTTTTGTGTCGAGCACGCAAAACAAGTTTTACTAATAATCCAAAGTATTAAAAACCTACTATTTTTAAAGAAAATAGTATTTTTAGTGGTATTGAAATTTTGACCCTAGTATAGTATATCTCCCCCCCCTATAAATTTAAACTTATAATGAAAAAATTCCCGCCTAAAATACTATGGCCTACCATGGCCTAAGGCCTCACCCTATAATCAAAAGTATTTATAGCGATTTGGGAAGGGGGGGGAAGGTATTCTATACCGAAATTTTGTTTAGTACGACCTAAAGCTTTTTTGTTGGCGAAAAAGTGAGTATTTTATTAAAACTGAAAATTTTTAAGAAAATTTATCTTTAAACAATAAATTGTCTGCCCACCTTCCTCATCCTGAAACAGCTTATACTCCTGGTCATTTCTGGATTTGTAGACTAGACCGCGTTTGTTTCTTCTGTCTGCCGGTGGTGTAGAATCTCTACTCTCTTCGTATCCTGCACTCAAATAGCTGAGGGATGAGCCATTTCTAGGCAGTGGGGCTATAGCAGCGACAGAATAATAGTGGGTTCTACTTCCCATTCTCTGCTCAAAAATTCTTTTGGTCTTTTAGCCTTTTTGCAGTAGATGGTTCAGCTGTAGAAGTGGAAGGGGATGGCACAGGATTGTCAGTGGGTCGGATGGCTGGCCCACCTGCTTGCAATTCTTGGTCATCTGCTTTTGCGTCACTGTGCCCGCTGGTAGTCATTCTCAATGGCTACTCTTCCTAAAAACAATTTTTAATAAGGGCATATAGCTTACGCGCAACCATTAATGCATGTAAAATTAATATATTGCTAACTGTAGGAACAAAATTATTAATAAATCAAAATAGTCGGTGACAGACTGGGTCAAACACTGGTTTAGAGCAAATAAGTAAAGGTTCTCATCCTTATCCCGGACTACATAAGGATAAGTACCTAAGTAAATCTCGATATGTCAAACCTCGACATACCTTGGGACCGGCCTTGGGCCGTTGAATCGAGAGTTAGTGAGGGGTTTATTTTAGTCATTTTCAGTCAAACCCAACCAAATAGAGCTCAGGGAGGGCCGTTAAATTAAGGAGCGGGTGGGGATTTAGGCGATGAGTGGCCGTTAGATATGACCGACTGTAACGTTAAAATTTTAAATTTAACACAGCCTGAATAATAGTGAATTAAGGATGACATATTTCTTGATATTCTAAAAACACACACAATTCATTAAATTTAAATTTCAAAGCCCGAAAAAATCAGAAAAATTATAGTCAATCTTATAGTCAATAAATATAAAATGCTAAAGAAAAAAGTGTCAGCTAAAAAGACAAAAAACAGTGCATGGTTAATTTCATGCATTTTAACTAACTTGTAGAAAACAGTCAAATGAACGTAATTGACCACTATATCATGGCGGCAAAATCAAAAAGAAAAAAGCAAAAAGTGGGGTCTGGGTGGATGAGAAAAATAAATGTTTAGGTTGGACAACAACAAAGAAGACTGTTTTGTTGTGGGGATTGGGGATGGTAGCAGAAGGACAGACACGAGCAGAAATAAAGTTGAGCAGCCAGCCACCCCTTCCACAACATCGGTGGTGGAAAAGGTGGTGTCAGCCAGCCATAATATTAATAAGAAGAGAGCGGATAGAAAAAAAAGAAGAAGAAATGGTGGCGATCGGTTTTCTCTTGGAGAGCAAAAGAAAAAAGAAAAAGTGGTTTTGGTAGTAGCAGCAAATTTACAGTGAGTTTGATGCAATGACAATATAAATAATTGCTCGAGTGATAAATAAATGGCTTCGAATTCAGGTAGGAGTCAAACTCATGACCTATATTAAAATTAAGCCAAATACCAGTAAGCAAGTGACCGGATTGGAAACATCTGTTTGCGAATATTTTTTTCAAATTTTTAGGTTTTTGGTGAAACACCTATTTTGGCAAGGTTTTTTTTGAGATACCTAAGACAATCCTTACGCATCTGAATTTGCTTGAAGAATTTGTGAAAAAAAAGATTTTCGCTAACGAAAAAGCGAAAAGTGGATGCTTCCAGTGAAGATCGAACCTGCGACATGAAAAATAGAGACTCACCCGATGCCACTGCCACATACCAATACATTTATTAGGCGTGTATTTTTTATTGCTTTCTTATTGCTAGATTTTTCAACTTTCAAAGTGGATATTTTGCCAAGGACAGCCTCTCAGGAAATCTGTTTTACAGATCAGTAACAAGCTCGTTTAGAGTAATTTTTTGGTAAATGAGGTTTCTAGATAGGGCTCAGGGTCGTCGTGCCTTTGCCGTGTAAGATGACCAGAAGTTGGCAAATGGCTACTGTAGAATTTCAGTACTCAAAACTGTAGCTATATTTTATCAATTAAGCATACTTTTTTCCGAACACAATTTGAGTTTCTAATTTTTTAGATTTAAAAAAAATACATCACAGATATATGTATAAACGTCTCTTAAACTCTGGGCATGGGATCACATATTTCGAAAAAAGTAAAACAGTTTTATGCAAACCTTTTTTTTAGCACAAAAACGCCATTTCCTAGGTGTTTTTTGTATTCGTAAAAGTGGGTAGAAGGTAGTGGTACATGTGAATGATATAATCATAATAATCCATTCGGCTGAGCATTATTAGTGATTAGCAGTAGGCAGGGATTAGTCAGGCAATGGATTTGGCTCAACAACAACAAGAAACAAGCCAACAGAGAACCACTGCCACTGGAATTTGATATATGGGAAAAGAAGGAAATGTGTTTGTGTTGGTATAACAAAAACCATTTTTATTGCCGGTTTTTTTATTTTTAAAAGGTGAACTCTAAGGGTTTTGAAAATAATCACGTTAGCTTAAAACTGTATTTGCCTGAAAATTATAAATATATCGTATAACCTCTATAAATTCACCTTTCTGAACCTGACAAAATGTACCTACCTTAGAATACGCAAGAAGCTCAAGAAAAGTGCCAAGCAAAGATATGAAAGAAAGCCGAGATTCTTGCGAAGATTGTATGCAATCAATAGTCGAAGGGATCTATGCAATTGGCTGGAAGGTTAAGTGAACAATCGAAGGAAGTGGAATTTCTATGAAGACTGTAGACCATGGGAACATCAAGAACTTGGAAGAGTGAGGAACGTGCAGTCCGCCAACAAAAAACAGCAAAAGATTTGGACTGCTTGATTCCACAATTCTAACTTGGATGGAAAGGAATTAGAAAAAAATCGGAACGAATAATCTTGGGTGATTTGTCATTTGGTAGCAGGCGAATCAATAGAGGTTATACATGAATTATCACATTTTACACTACGCAAAATTCAGCATGTTTTCAGTGGTTGACTATTTCAAAGTTAATAACAAAAGGTTTTCGAAAAAGAAACAATTTCAAAAATCATGTTTCAATTAGGGCATGGTCCGGTTTTTTGATTATCGATTTGATTTTTTAGAACTGCTGTCTCCTAAAAAAACTTTGTGGCGGCTCGGAAAAGATAAATAAACAAAAAGATGTTTTACTTCAGTCAAAAAGATTGGTTGTGTCAATCAAAAACAGATCATCGATTGATAATACAGAAACAAATATATTTGGCAGCAATAAAATAAACTGGCTTATGATTAGAAAAAGGTAAATTATTAAAAGGGTTTCAATGTTTTCCCAATTAAAAACAAAATTTAAACTAATTTCCAAAAGTTTGCATACCTTTTATACAAACATACAACAACAGCAAAATAAGACTCCACTGCTGCTTTTGTTTCAAATAAAATAATAATAACAAACATGCAAATACAATTTCAAAAGTGCTGACAAGAAATTGTGAAAAACACAATTTTTTAAGCAAAAACAGATTGTACTATAAGATGGTTACAAAACCATTGCAAATTATTTATCTTTTTAATCAAGTAGCTAGAAAAATGCCGATATATTTCAATTTTTTGAAAAGTTTGAAAAAATCTAAATAAGTTCACTCGACCTCTCGGCGCTTGGCTGCCTGTTTTTATGCGACTTTTAGCAAGTTGCTCTTACGTAAGTTACCCCAAAATTTGTAGCCAGTGAGATAAGCTGCGAGATGAGGATTTACCTGTTCAAGGGTAGTCTTCCCAAAGGGGTCGAAAACACAATGCCAAAAATATAGTTTTGAATCAGGGCTAGTTTTGGGGTAGAAATCAAAAACAGCTAGACCACTACAGGGTGTCCCAAAAAAAATCCCTACGCTTCAAAGGCACCGTACGGCATTTTTTTATATCACTTTTTTTAAGCAATTTGTAATTTTGTAGCCCTGGAATTTCTCTATCGAATGGTATATAAACATTTTTTACTGAAAAAAAAAATTATTCAAAAATTGACAAGACAAAATTTAAAACCTCGATTTCAAATCCGGGAATTTTCAACTTTTGCTAAAAAATGAAATTTTCAAAAAATTTAGAAAATTTTCAAAATCTGTGAACTTTGTGATGTAGCGCATATCAAGAGCTACAAAATCTACTTCACAAAAAAATTTAAATATGAGTGTTGAGATATGGTCCTTTGAAAACAAAAGCTCAGAAGGAAAAAATGCTTTTATTCAAAATGCCTATCAACTTCTAAAATGACCTAAAATGTGTTAAGAGTCAAATAACAACTTTTCGGAACAAGTTCACAAAATCGTTATGTACCAATCGAAAGAGAAGAGCAAGAGCTGCAAAATCATGTATTTGAGAAATATCTGCGAAAAAATTGGCTATAAATAAGCAGCCTAAAAATAAGTTACGAATTCTTTAGTTTAACAAAAAGCTGAAAATTCCCGGATTTGAAATCGAGGTTTTGAATTTTGTCCTGTCAATTTTTAAATAATTTCTTTTCAGTAAAAAAATGTTTATATACCATTCGATAGAGAAATTCCAGGGCTACAAAATTACATATTGTTCAAAAAAAAGTGATATAAAAATTGCCGTACGGTGCCTTTGAGGCGTAGGGATTTTTTTTGGGACACCCTGTGGTATGCAAAATCACAACAAGCTTATTTCAAAATTCTAATTTTTCATAAATTCAGTACTTAAAAAAGACTAGTTTTTTCAGAACTTAAGTAGTTTGTCTTCGAAGCTGTCAAATCCTGGTGACCTTTTAAAAAACAACGCATTATTATTATTATTCCAAAACAACAACAACATCAACCAAACTACTTCCTCAAACCAAAAAAGAAAAAAACGGTCACAAACCAAAAATATTTCTCTTTCAACAAAGTCAAAAAAGTTAATTAGCCATAATAGTAAGTATAAATTGAATAAACAAATAAATAAATCGTCTCTTCTTTTCTTCAAAAATATGTGTGTGTCTGAGGAGCACATACACCAAAAGAGAATGAACTTTTTCTATCCTGCCCCTGCTGCTAAGTGGCTAGCTAGGGCGGGAGGTCTACACGCACACCCGTATTCTCTACCCTTGTGTGTGTGTCTAGCAGGGTCGCTTGCCTGACAGGGAGTGGAGAGTCAGAGAATATTGTTTGCTGAACTGCTGCTCCTCCTTGTCAACAATAATGGTATCTATGCCCACATAGGTGTGTGTGCATAGCTACCTTCAATTACAGGGTGCTACTGAAGATTTGCGGTGATTTGGTTCGCAGATCTTTAGAACAGATAGGAATTACAGATATAAAAAGGGTTAGCAATTTAAAAAACCGGCTCATTTTGTGCCCTGGCCTCCATCCCCTGCTTTTGTTTTTTTGGCTTAGGCTTTAGTAGGCTAGCGTACGTTGGGATGGACTTTTACTTGTTTTTCCGCTACTTTTTGTAGTTTAAAGAAAGTATTTGAGTCCGTCTCAACGTAAACTGGCCTATCCTGCTTCAAAGCGTTAATTTAAAAAACAACAGGGGACAAAGACCGAAATAATCCATTCTTTAACAGAGCTTTGGTATTTCAGTTGCACAGCAGCAGATAGAGGCGATAGCCGAAAAGCGACCAAGCCAGGTGTTAGTTTAGTAAAGGTTTAATAAAACTTGAAGGACTATGATAGTCAAGCACAGAAGGATGCGTACGCGTTTGGCCCCTTTTGTGTCATTTTTGGCATCCTGCCCTATGTTCTGTTTTAGCCACTTAGGCTTTATTTCAAAGCCATTTTGTAGTTCATAAAACCATTTTTAGACCCGGCTAACATGCACTGGCCTAGCTTAAGCCTAAGTTAAATTAATAAGGCCTTAGTGGCTAAACAGAACATAGGGCAGAACGCCAAAAATGACACAAAAGGGGCTAAACGCACCTACGCCCACAGAAGCATTTCCAAAATTTAAATTGGCAGTAATAAAAAAATATAAATAAAAATGGAACCACTAAAAGTAGAGATGAATTCCCGTCCGATTGTTTTAATTTAATAACAATGTCCAGTCCTGGAATCAAGTCTAGAAATAATTTGTCACCTGACCCATCCCAATGTCCTGTTCTAGTAAAAAATTATCCAAATTTTGTCTTGTCCCGTCTCGGAAATGTCAAATTTTCATCTCTACTTAAAAGAGTATAAGGCTAGACGAAAGAGTATTGCTTCCACACAATTCACAATTTCAAATTTCGATGCGCAAAAAAATCCTGGTCTTTTAAAACAGATTGGCTGGGATAAAGGAAAAGCACCGGAAGTTTCTGGTCTTCAGCAATATTGGTGGTGTATGGCCCTGTAGACACAGTGTTACGCACACACAGTATCTTTTGCTTACTTCTCAGCTGTTCTCTTTTGTTGAATTTTGGGAAGGACGCACAAGTGAAGAAGGGAGAGGGCCTCTTGTCAGGTTATGAACTGGAGGGCTGCGCACCACCACTAACAACTAGTTTTATTATCTACCAGTATCGTATTGTTATTAGAGGTGGATGGTTACGTATATAAAAGAAATAGTAGTCAACGAGTGGAAAAGAAGAGCATCCATGTTTTTGTTGATTGATTGGTCGTTGACTGTAGGAAAATAATGGTCATCTGTGAAATTCAGAAGTTTGAAAAAAAAAGCGTAAAACCTTTTTTTTATACAGTTAGTCGTTAACTGTAAAAGTAAGCTCAAGCTATTAAGTATAGTTAAACAGATTAATAACTTGATGAGTTTTTTAATTCACAGAAGCGATTTCATACTGAACACGACCGGTAAAAGTCTTTTGATCATACACTTCAATCTCCCATTCAGTCGCAAAGATAAGAGAGAGGAAAGACAAAAAGAGAGACTTTTATTTTGATTCAAATTACATAAAAAAATCAGGAAGACTCAGAAAAAATCGCATTGAACTTGGAAGTCTGATTTCGTTCAAAGATTATTGATTTCTTATTCAATTTTTTGATGTCCATTACCGATTTTTACTGCTCAGAACTGAAAATCTGACCGAGGTTTATAACCAGACTTCAACTCAAAATCATACAAGATCTTTACTATTTTTAACTTAAAAATCACATGCTCAAATCAATCAATTAAAACTCAAAAAAAAACTTTCAACCAAGCAAATTGAAAGAAGTGCTAGAAAAAAATCTAAGAATTTGTAGCTACAGCCTAGATTGAAGAAAATTATCTCACGCTAACCCTAAAATACCAATCCGAAGAACATATACTACATTAATAAAAACATTTATTTTATTTCATATAAGCTTTTCATTCTAAAAAGGGCTAAAAATACAGAACTTTAAACCTCAAACAAATATTATTTTTATTTAAGTTTAGCAAAATTACTAAAAGTAGTTTAGCAAAGAAGTATTGACCTTTTCCAAAAATTGATTTTGGTGTCATGTGAGCAATGATGTACTGATGAGGATGATGAGCTATATATTTTTTGCTATGTAGGATCAAATAGATGAAAAACCTTAGTTTTTTATTAAAAGTTACCATTCCTACTTAAAATCAGACAACAAATATTGAAAATAAAATCATAAATAGGGTATTTTAACTAGATATCTAGTAATATAACTGGATTAATTTTTGATTTTATTAATGATTGATTTTTTTGATTATTTCACTAAATAATACACCCTTTTTGCCCCGAACAGTGTTCTTCTCAATAGTAAAAAATCCCAAAAAACAGTGTGCACTTAATGGAAATCAAACCTTCAGCCTCAAATAAGTAAAAATAGCAGATTATGTCAATAATTTTTGGTATCACATTTTTAGCGAAAAAATACTAAGCACAGGAATGGGAATTTAAATTCACAAAAGTACATTTTCCAAAAAGAGTACTTTTTGACTGTTTTTAGAGGAAAATTGGACGTTTTATCCATTGCTTATCGCTTAATTTAGAATACTTGGAATATCTGAGAAATGGAGGGAAAGATTCTTTTCCCATAAAGTTAAAATTAAAACAATTATTTTTGTGTGCCTATCTTTGCGATCGAACTTAAAAGATCAAAAAGCTTATTTACACATTAGTGGCAGCATCAGCGACAATAAACACCAATACAAACAACCATGCCCAAACAACAACAAAACACAGGGGCTTAAAATTCAAAAACATAATCACTTTCGAATTTTGCGCCAAATCAAAAATTTCAAAATTGGCTTGATTTTCTATGGGTTCATGGTTTCTACCGGTGGTCAATAAATATTAAATGTTTTACTGTTCAATTTTGTCGGGTTAGATTCGCCTTTAATGTAGCTTTCGAACAAGCATCACTCATTTATAAAACATTTGAAAATTTAAGACCACAATAAATTTTATGTAAAAAATATTCAAACAAATTTGGGTTGTTAAGCTTGAGAGGGTTTCTCGCCACCATATTCTCTCATATCATTAAAAAAAAACCGGGGGCTTAATAGAGGAGTAAATTTGCTACATTTTGGTACCAAGGAAGTATGCAAAAAATGCAAATTTAGGGTGTTTTATGCAAAAGTTAGATGAAAAACGCAAAAACCCCTATTTTTACTCGGGAAAATGCCACTTGTTTGCTTCAAGTGGTCTCTAGTTTCTAAAATAACATCATCACAAAATTCGGCTCAACTTTTCGAGTAGCTGAATGTATGGGCTACGTTTTGGTGTATAGAAAAGCTCTAAAAATGCAAATTTCGAGCATCTCATGCAAAAATAAATTCTTCGTTTTTAGAGCTAAAGATGGTCACCACCAGAAGAATGTGCTCCGAGTCAGATGGTTCGTCTTTATCAAGTCAAAACACGCTCAAGATGATGTCGAAGCAAAGGCCCTTCTTGATGAAAGACTCTATCTCTGCATTGTCGGTGACAAGGGTGGCAAGAATACCAAGCTGGGAATCTCTATCGGAAATGTGGACAAGCCCAATTCAGCAGATGCATTGCTCTTGATTTGTATTTATGACGCAGAAGACAACTACTCTAATTTGGCTATGGTTGCTAGCAAAGTCTTTGATCAGCTTCGCTTTTCTGAAGTCCAAATATGTGGCATTCAGCGAGAAGTGATTTGGTATTCGACCCTTTTTTTACTTTTGCAATATTTTTCTGCTTTAGGTACATCACTGGCGATCTTAAGTTTCTGAGCTCTGTCGTCGAACTCTGTCGTCAAATTCGTCTCCGTAAGCTTTTGGTATATAAATTGTACGGAAAACACCGTGGTTTTGCATTTTTTTTCCGTCGTTTATGTTGTCCAATATTTTTTGTATTTTCAGGTGATTCAATGGTGCAAGACTAGTGAAGACATCGCTAAAGCCACAGCTGACTGGAAGGGTCTGAAAGTGACTTGCAAGTTGACTATCTAGAACCGTGTTGCTAAGATCGATGTCGTGCCGTCTGCCGCCTCTCTCTCATAGTTAAGGTGTTGAAAGAACCGCCAAGAGACAGAAAGAAAGTCAAGAATGGCACGAACACTATGCGCTTTTACCAGCAAATGCTCTTCTATTTTTAGTTAAGCTCGCTGGAAACCTTTCGGTGGAGCAAATTACCAACATTGCCAGACCGATGCGTCCTCGATCCATGGCCAAGAAGCTTGAAGGAACCGTTAAGGAGATTTTCGGTATGTTGATTTCTTTTATTTCTTTAAAAGCTTGTAATCTTTTGCTCTTTAGGTACTGCTCAGTCGGTTGGCTGCACTGTTGGTCGCCAGCACCTTCATGACATCGTGAATTCCATCCGTTCAGGCGAATTGGAGATTCCAGAAGAATACTTCCTACAAAGATCATAGCTTCTTCAAGTGTTTATTCTGGCTATCGTTGTTGATTTTGTTATTGTATAGCTCGCCTACATGAGTTCACCAATAAAACATTTGCGTTATTGCATTGTCATCTCCACTTTGCTTGTGATAAAGATTAATTCGGACACAATGAAAGTAAGTCTTTTACTATTGCTTCATTTGAATAAATTTGGGATTCAGGTATATATTCTGAAGTAAAATGGCGCATTAACACCTAAAATGTGTGTTTAAACCATGGTTCGCAAAAACAGCAAATTTGCTGAAATGCAGCAAAAATATTTGGAAAATTTACGGTTCCTTTCAATCTGCTCAGATTTTCTCTGCTGCATATAAAAAATAATAAAGCATTTTCATGAAATTCTTTTTGAAATATCTGGCGTTTTGTTGTTTTAAAGTGATTATGTTTTTGAATTTTAAGCCCCTGTGAAAAGTAAGCAACCAAAAGAAATGGACTTGAAAAGGAGGGGGAGAAAAGGGAAAGAAACCCATATTTCCCTTATTTCCCATCCACACACAAGGAAACAAAAAGTGGGTGAATGCATAGACCAAAGAAGGCAGTTAGGCATACACAAGTTGGAGAAAAAAGGTTTTTTCCCGGCTACAAAGGTGAAACAACTACTTCCACTTACTATGCACCAATTTATAATAGTGCAATAAAAAAGGAAAAAAGTGCCAGTTGCGTGTTGGGATCAAACTTGTGAATTATTAAAAACACCTAAAGCATTACCACCAAACTAACAAAACACACCAAATGTGCACATCCTAATTATTATTTTTATATACTTTTATTCAAATATATTAACCTTTTGTTGACCAAATTTTTTTAAAAAGATCAATAAATTTCCTGACAGCATATTCTGATCGTCAGTTGTACGAAAATCGGAAATTGAGATGCAGCTAAAATGCTACCATCAACAACCCCCCCCCCCGGTTCAGCCAGAAACACAGCTAAGTGCTTGAATAGCCTTATGTAGTTGGAACAAGTAATTTCATTCCAATTTTTGTAATAAATGATTTTAGAATTTTGGTGCTTTTCCGTGGCCGTGCAAACAATCGGGTTAGTACTATTTTTCTGGTGATATTCTTTAAACTAAGTGATTCTGGACTGATTCTGACTGACAAAAAACCGCATAAAATCATTGATTGATTTCAAAACTTATAGCTAGTCTATTCGAATTCGAGGTGAAAATCAATTTCAGTTTTGTTTTTATAGCACATTATTTTCGCAAACGCAATGTTAAAAAAGACAAGAACAAGTAGTGTATAGACAGGCTAAAACATGATTATATTGCACTACCACCCGATTCCCTCTCCCAGACCACCAAGCATTAGTGTGAAGAAGGGAGGATCAGCTGAGGGGGGGGGCACTTGAACAGCCACAGAGATGTGTCTGCTCCACCTAAGCTTGCCTTTCTGCTAGTCATTGGCTTTGTTTTTGTTAGGCGGTTGATATAAAAGCAGAAGGGGATTAGGTGTTAGCCATCATTCAACACTTCAGGGGACATACCTTTTTGAGACATGGTTGCTAATAAACACTTTTATATAAGGAAAAAAGTTAAAAACGCAGTTTTATACCTAGGCCAATCATCTAATAATCCACCGCCAATTCAAAATCATGCTTTGACCTCTTTTTGAAAATCACTCTCAGGTAACTTACCCCTCAATTTGTAGCCAATGAGATAAGTTAAAAATTGAGGGGTAATGTTTTAGAAAGCAGTCCAGGGCTGTGCACGGGCCGGGTTTTGGTCGGCCCGGCCCGCTGCTTGACTATAAAAGCCTGGCTCGGCCCGGAAGGGTGCCGCCCGGCCCAAGCTTGACCCGGCCCGAAAAGCCCGGAAATTTTTCGAACAGTGGTTCACCAAAAAAATTTTCTCTACAAATTTTTTTGAATTGTGTTTAGTTTTCATTTTACTGAAAATTTATTGTATATTTACAATGAAAGCACTGATAGCACTAAGTGGTAGTACCTAGGTACCCAGGCTGTGGTACCATGCATATCCGACCGAGCCGGGCCGCGGGCCGAGACATGTTAGGTACCAAAATGACAGTACCTATCTGCAATATATGAAAAGGTATTCAGGAATACTGCCCAGTTTTATAAGTGGTGTTACCTATACATGAGAAGTCGTCACTAATGACCGAGAGTTGCGGCGGCATACAAAGAAATACTCCATAGATTGCACGTTTCCCAACTAATGGAAGTACTCCTTTTCAAATTTTCTTTACAAAAAATATTAAATTTTCAGAAAATTCCGATTTTTTTTCAAAATTTGGACATTATAGGGCAAAGTAGATATACCGGGCGACCGAGCAAGGCCGCGGGCCGAGACATTTTAGGCCCGGCCCGGTGTCGGGCCGGCCCGTGCCCAGCCCTGGAGCAGTCTAAAAAAAGAGACACGATTTTGAATCAGGAGGTTGTTTTATAGACGATATGCGAAATACCAGTAATCGAGCTGATAAACTCAAAAGTGGCATACTCGCAGCTGAAATCGATCAGATTACTTCGAAAAACTGCTTTGCGCACACTAATAGTCAGAAATTTTACATGCTCAAACCCTACAGTACCATGTTTACCTATTATTTAGCCATAAAAATCAATACTTCTAATAAAATCCCCATTATGCCATCCCGCTCGCTCTCAGACTTAAAACACTTGAAAAACAAACTTCAAGTCTTTTTCCAACCAATTTACAAATTGCAGAACCGAAGACTACATTTTCCACAACTAGCAATTAGGAAGAAAAATCACATATTTAAATAATTGGAAGCAACAATAGAGTATCTACTCAAACTCCAGGTGTGTTCTTTTAATGACCAATTGAGCGAGTGTGTGTCTGCCCTGTCCCTGCCCATCCATCCAGCAGCAAAAGAGGGGCAGACACGCACTGACTGCTGGCTGTGTGTGTATGTGCATTGCCCCCACTACCAACCCATCTATCCCCTGTTGTCCTCCTCCATTTATGGTTGTAGTAGTCAAGAGCACACAAGCTGGTGATGGCTAATCTCTCCCTCTCCTTCCTTCCACTCCCCGCTTATTTATTATGGGAAGCGGGGAAATGAAATGGACGGTCGTGCTGCTACTTCTGGTGGTCGTCGGAGAGGAAGAGCAGTTGAACTGCTTGGCAGGGAAGGTGTTGAAAAAACAAGTCGGCTTTTGTATTTGTTACTAAGTAAGAGAAAGAGATATAATGGTGTAATTGGAGTGTGGACCTATGTAAAATTGTGTAATAACAATATAAAATATATATGGATTTGGAAGGATCAAGGTTTTTGAAAGCAGCAACATTTCCAATATTTGAATTGGCGGGAACACTTTTTTACTACAAAAATTACGTAATAATTTTTGCATTTTTATGCATTTAAATAAAAATTTATTGCATTGTTGGAGGAAAATATTAAGCAGATATCATAATTTTTTCAAGTCCTTGTGTGATTAATTAAAAATAAACAAAAAAGAACATGCTTCTTTATAAACTCATTTTTTGCAAGAAAAGTTATTCTGAGACTAGTTTTGGGAATCTAGTAGGCAAAATTTACTCAAAGATCTTTTTAATTTGGAGATTTGATATATCTAAGCAATTAAAATTCCATATTTTATTGAAGATAACATACAATTAAAGAATTTCAGACAAATTTATAGTTATTATTCATATTGTGAAAAATTATACTCTATAGTTCTCTGGAATTTAATTTTTGCAAAGGAAATTAGCTTTTTTAGGATTATTAAATCAATTGTAGACCAATTCGATTAATTATCCTATGAACAGCCAAACAAATCGTTCAAAAAAAATTCACTTCAAGAACTTGTTATTATCTTGGCTGTTCTAAAATTTTTATTAATGAAATAGGTTATAAAACTTGGCTAAGAATAGGACAGTGAAAATTCCCTTTTCATGTTCCAAAAAGTGTATTTAGTGCAGCCTTAATATTCATTAAGGACTAAGTCCAAGTTATGTTCGGTGTGCCTTGACTGTACCGTAAGTTACTACCAAAATTCATCCATGAATAAAAAACACGCTTTTGAATTACTGGCCAATACTAGAGCTGTGAAATTGGCCGATCGAAGTTTTTTGCAGTCAATTCACTGGTCAAAAGACCGACTTCATATGCGGTCAAATGCTTTTTTCTCTTTTAATAGGTTTGCAATGTTTGAAATTAATATACAATGAACAACCTTGCAAAATATTTATTCTGGGCCGAGATGTAGATAGTCAAGTTCGAGGGGAGGGGCGAGTTAACAGAGATAGGTGAGCTATTAGAAAAAATAGGGTATATATTTTTAATGTTTTGCCGTGCAAGACAAAAATTACTAGTTAAAATTCCTTCTTTGCGAAACAATTCATTTAGCACTAAAGTCATCAGCCCTCACAAACAACAACCTTTTTTGAACGAGAAGAAAATCAATTGAGAGAGCATTTATAATTTTTCCCTCCTTCTTTTAGCCCTCTTTCCTCCCTGCTCACTGGTCCGCTGCTGTCCACCGATCCAATAGAGGGAAACAAAATAAATGTAGTAATAATTAATTTATGGTGTCAGTACTCTTAAAAACCCCATCAATTTTCGCCCTGGTTTTTATGCTGTTTTTAACTCTCTGATATTCAACTTCGGCTTGGGTGCACTTTGGTGTTGGAAAAACATCACATAAAGTAAAATACTTCCAATCACTTTCTTACAAATATTTAGACCAGCTGAACCAATCCAACTGTTTTTTTAGTAACCAGGAATTTGGGTTAGATTGCTGTTTGAGTAAATTGAAATGCTTTCATAGTTAAAGCTGTTTTTCTTAGGCTAACTTAAAAGCTGAGATTGTCAATTTTGTACTGTAAAAAATTACTATAAAAAATTAAAGAGACGTATCGAAGGCATTCAATCTCAAAAAATGTTTATTACGGCCATATGTTGAGTTTCCAAAAAAAGTATTTCACTTTTAATTTTGTTTCCAATTTAATAAATTCACAAAATTAGCTGGGGACTTTGCAATAAAAATGAAAACGCTCGATTTTACTATCCTTCACTTTCATGCTCAACTTTTTTTACTTTGTTTGCCATACCAAAAAGCTGTTCACGTGCAGATGTACCCTTTTTGTCCAATTCGTAACACATCAAAGACGCTTCTCGGCCAAATAATATTTATGAAATAATCTCTTTTGATTGGTCACTTGTCTCTATTACACCATCCCGGCCAGTGAATAACCACTCCAAGCGACAGACAGAACACACAAAGCCCACCACTCCCAACACACAATTGTGTTAAACATCCTCCTATTCAAGCATTTTTTATAGTGCAACCCACCAAAGCAGACTGCCTTCACTTGACAACAATATTTGTGCATACACACACTCAGGAGCCAGGCGAAAATTCTCGCTACATTTTATTCTTCGTAAATAAAAAATCACTGCTGTTCTCTGCTACTTTTTAGTGCTACTTGCTGACTGCAAAGTCAGTCAGGACTGCAGACTTTAGAGATGCAGACATGACTAGTGGTTGCCCCCCCCCCTTCCCAATCTATGCTTGCTGGCTTCTCTTTTAACAACTACTATTGCTAAACGCTTTTTTAGGCAGCAGTTGTCTGGCGGAAGAAGAGAGGGATGGTGGTAACAAAAAGAAACAATAATAGCATAAAATATCGTTAGTCAATACGTTTTAGCTATTATGAATCGTATCAGAAAAACGAGCAAAATTAAATGGACAAAGCTAAACGAGCAAAATTAAATCTCAAAAAGGTAGCAGTGTGTCGCAGAGTTCAGAAAGACAAAGACAGATTATCCAAATTAATACAGTCGACCCTCGATTTAACGTCACCTTGAGACCGGTCCCTGGGGGTGACGTTAAATCGACGGTCGACTGTAACAATCAGATTTTTAGAAAAACTTTTGTAGAAACCCTTGTTAGTATTTGTAGCAAATAAAATTTCTAAATCTAAACTGGTACTTATGCTGTTTGGGCCGACCGTCATTTTTTTGATTTTTCGAACAAATTGTTGGGCCACTTTGTTAATATTTTTCTTTATGGTCGCAAATTATGACGTTGTATGAGTGTGAATATTAAATTGTGTATAAATAAAGGTCATTAATAATATCCCTAGTCTCAAATGAAGGAAAAAAAATCAAAAAAATCGGATGTAACTGAATTGTTGACTTTAAAGTCTGAATTCTCGCCCCTTTTAATTATTTCTTGCCCTTTTTTAAATTTCAAATAAAAGAACTGAAATGTTGCCCCTTTTTAATCAAAATCGGGTAAATTCCTCCGATTTTTCATCCAAGGCGCCAAATCGGAAAAATTTACCTGATTTTTGATTAAAAAGGGGCAAGAATTCAGACTTCAGGGGCAACCATTCAATTTGATCCAAAAAATGACGGTCGGATCCAAACAGCATAACTACCTCTAAAGTTTAAACATTTTTTTACTGCGTTTTAATTATACAGAGTAGTTGAAAAATTTCGTGAACTACAAATGCTGTACAGTCGACTCTCCCGACAAGTTACATCTTAAAAGTTGGTTCCCGCTTAGGATCCGACACTTTTTCACCTCTATTTTTAATGATTCGTCAGCCCAGTCGAAAATATTGCAAGTATTCCGATTTTGGCGATCTCTTTTGCAAAAGACAATAACATTGGTATTTTAAAGCGGAAATCTCACTATAACGTACACCTAAATCCAAAGAAGGTGTAAGTTATTGGGAGAGTTCCGCTTCAAGGTGCCAACGTTATTGTCATTTGCAAAAACGATCGCCAATTTTTTCAATCAAAATCTTCTGATGTATTATTTGGGTGGGCGGACTTAGATTGCATTAGAACGGCCGGCTTATTTCATATTCGATTTGTTTATCACATTGCTGTGTGGGTTGCACAAAAAGTGTTTTTAAATATTTCAGTAGTTTAAATTAAAAAAATTATAAACTTGTAATCACACTGGGGTAAAAACAGTGAATTAAATGGTCAGGATAAATGGGCTGTAAAGCACCTCTGAGACCCTGTAATTCATTCAGTCTTCCTTCCTTTATGTCCTCTTCTTGCTGCTACTGCAACCCATTAATCAATAAGTGGAAGGGAATTGTAAAAAGAAAAGAAAGACATGCAGCGTCACCTACTCTTCTCCTTTGGCTGGAGAAAACAGCAAGGGGGGACTGGCTGTTAGTGGTGCTGGATGATGATGATTGGGTGTGCAAAATTCCACTGATTTCCAGCCAACAATTGCAAACAAGCAAGCAAATATAAGTGGTAAACGAGGGATTTGCTTATTTGATACAAAAAAATTATTTGTATGAGTTTCAAAACATTTACCACCTATTTGTGGGCAATTTTTTTGAAAATAAATATTGAAATATTGAAAGCTTTTAATTTTAATATTTATTTTTTTGAGCGAGATTTGAAATTTCACAGCAGGCTTTTATGTTTAAAGGCACTTTTGTATACAGATCGACCATGCTGAACCTGAATACAGTGGCAAAAGTTTAGGTTTTCATAGCAAAATAAAAGTTTTACGTCAAAATTAATTTTGAACTTTTTTATGAGAGTCTTGAGTGTTTGGTATTATAGTCTTTCTAAACACTCCCAAAGCCTCTTTTTACCCTTTTTTAAACCTTTTCTGATGCAGTTTGTCCTGTTATGTCAATGGTATACACTGATAACTGAAACATGACCTTATCACACTTTTTTCTGCATATTTAAGTATCAACAGCGTTATCAAAAAATCACACAATTGATTTTTTGAACTAAAATTTTTACATGTAATTGTCTTAAATACTTGGATGATATGTCATTTGAAAGCTCCTAATCTGCGCTTTTTTAGATATAAATCATTGTAATCAATAATAAAGGTTGACGAGATGGGCCTTTTGAAGTTGCATATGCAAAAATCTTGACTTGGCTGGTTCTGAGGGGCAGCAAACCCCTAGAAGCAACTTTCTTTCTATTTTTTTCACCATCATGTTCCTCGTGAAATTTGGCACCAAAATGTACACTTAGGCCAATCAGGCATTCCAGTTTTAAAGGAGCATGCCGTGCGTTACACGGATAAAAGGCGGGGATCAGTACTTTTTGCGCTTTCATTTAGTTTTTTAAGTTTTCCACCCTAACTTTCAAAAGTAGTATAAGGTCATCAATATCAGATTGAACGCGAAACGAGTGAAAAATATGACGGTTCAAAAAAAATTTGCTAGTCTTTGATGTTGGTCTTTGCTTAACTCTTTGAAACGGACGGGCATGCCTGTTCAAAAAGCTACAGTCGACGTTTGATTTTAACGAACGTCTATATAACGATGTCCTTGTTGTAATAGTTTGGCTCCAATGCAGTTAGGAGGTCGCATGTTGAAGGCGGAGACAAGAAGGTTTAAGTCAGTAGTCGCACTTTGATTTTCCTTTTTACTTAGGGCAAAAATATTTTTTTAGGGAAAAAACTTTAAGAATGAGAATCAGACTTTAAAATTAGAAAAAGGAAAAATGTTGAAAACTTGCTAAGCTATGGGCCAGAAGCAAAACAAATTTATAAATCCATTGGCACTTTTTATAATCGTGAAACCGTTTCCTATGAAACCTTTTTTTTTTTGCCAATTATTTTTTTAAAAGTCGTCCAATTTTAATTCTTTCAACGGATTCATAAGTAAATCGACCCTGCTCTACAACTTTCTTCGTGATGTCAACACCGAGTTTCGTCACCAAATCGAGATACGGCATAGTTTCAAGGTAATTTCAAGGATTTCCCGTAAAATCCTTGAAATTACCTTGAAACTATGCCGTATCTCGATTTTGGTGACGAAACTCGGTGTTGACATCACGAAGAAAGTTGTAGAGCAGGGTCGATTTACTTATGAATCCGTTGAAAGAATTAAAATTGGACGACTTTTAGAAAAATAATTGGCAAAAAACAAAAAGGTTTCATAGGAAACGGTTTCACGAGTATAAAAAGTGCCATTGAAGTCACCGCACACCGACTCTAAATTGCACACATTTGAAGTAAAAGAGTTGCATTGATTCGCTCTGGTTCAGTTCAATCTATTTTTAAAATAATAATCTATAATCGATAAAAATATTTTGGTGGTTTTCACTGGTTTTTCATGTTCGATATAAAAAAATCTCTCTAATTATGTTGCGCTGGAGCATAAATAGAACTTAGAAAACTTTAGGATACGCAAACTTTTTTTCAATATTTTTATCATTATTAAAAAGAGCAGTATAAAATTTCATTACAATACTTTCATTTGTTGTGAAAACCCTTTGGAATCAATTTGAGTGTAATTACTCACACACACACACTTCTTCGTTTCCTCTCACACACAGCACACCGAAAACAGTGAGCAGAGAACAAGCAAAAGCAATAATAATACTTCCGCTAGAGAGGAAGCAAAAAGAATTCAAAGCAGCAAATTTCCATAAATATAAATGAATGGGGCAGAGTGTGTGTCTATTTTCCTACAAGTGCACTCTGGTGTTCTCTGCTAAGCCAAAGAGCAGTAGTAGCTTGAGCAGGGGATTTGGCAACAACATAATTATGCAAAAAGACTAACACCACAAATAAGCCTAATCTGCATAACTTAATTGGTCAAATTTGGTTAGAGTTTGTGCTAAAATGGGCTTAGCTAAAATGGTTTGGATGGGAAAATTAATGTAGGTGAAAAGCATATTAGCTATAAGTATAGGTTGCACTCGCAAATAAGATTTGGATAAAACATTATTGCCTAGACATTTCACTTTTTTGACATACAGGTTGTCCAAACTTTGCTGACAAATTATTTTTCACATAACTTTCTTTCTGCGCGCCCTAATTTCTTTTCAGATCGTCATTCGGAAGCCCCACTCTTTCCATTTCTTTTTTGAAAAATGATTGGTTGATTTTGTTTTGTCCATGCCGACATATAGCCATTTTTTTTGTAAAGTTGCTCATTTGACACTTTTGGCCAGCTAGTTTTCATGCAAGGTGCGCGCCTCCACATTGGGCAAGACAAGTTCGAGATTCCCTTGACCTTCACTTTCCTATGAAATGTGTGAAACGCGGCTAGCTCGACTCCTGACCTTACTCTAATGGATTTTTTCTTTTGTGGTTGTGTGAAGAGCCGTGTCTGCACGGATCAGCTGCACCCAACAATGATGTTCTGCGGCAGCAGCAAAAATATGACTTTGACATCTTGCAGAGCGTCAAACGTCATTTTTGATGCTATGTACAAACCACTGGAGCTTATGGACCAGCCCAATATAAAGTCCCAATATGAAAATATTAATCTTGGCTAACACACGCCGGCCTACCGTAAGCCTAAGGCCTAACCCTAAAAAGGGTAGTTTATTTTTTGGAGGGAAGGGGGTGTCAAATTTTTAGGAGAAATATACGCTTCTAGCGCAGAGAAGTTCTAAAAATGAGATTTCGGTACTAAGATTTTAGCTGAAAAATACGTAACATTTCAAACTGTTCAGATATTTCGAAACCGATTATTTTTCGGTAGTACTAATTTTATTTTAAAATAATATACTGTATTTATTCTAATTAGGACCCAGTCTCTATCATCTCCCCAGTCTCTCATAAGGCTCTAACCCAAGGGGGTTTAAAAAGCTCTATGGGGCCCTATTAGAATAAATACGGTAAAATTTTTCGCTGATTTATGATCAAAAATTTTAAATCTATTTTAAAAGCAATCTTGAATTTTGCTCGTCTTGGCTGTCTCGAAGATTAATTGAGGAGAAAAGAGGAGAGGAAAAGTAAAAATGTTGGTCAGTAATATATTGGGGGTAGAGACAGACACACAAGGTCACACACACACATAAACACTCTAGCACAAAAAAGAGTCCTACTCCAATTTGATTTGCTGTGTGTCAGGGGCAAAGCAGCAAAAAAGAAACTAAAAATAATTGTATTTAAAACTGTCTAAATAATATAGAATAAGTAGCTCATAGAAAATTAGATGCTTGTTTGAGTCACCCTTTTTATTGGAGTATTACTAAAATTAATAGTGGGAATAATTGAATCAAAATGTTTCATTTAAATTGATTTTGTAGTTTCGAAAATATTGTGGAGTGAAAACGACTACTAAGATTGCAAAAATGATAAATCAGTTAGTTTTGACAGTTGGGAACAAAACAGTTTGTGGAAACAATTCAAAGGGGAGCTGAAATGTAGTAAAAAGATAGTCTCGGCATGAAACCGGAAATTCAAATTTTGTGTTTTTAAAAGTCGTTTTGGAGCCGTATTTTGTTTATAATCTGTTATTACACTGGGAGCGAAACTTGGGCACATTTAAAATTGAAAGCTGAAGCACTCTCAGATTAAATGAGTGACATTGGAGATACAGTACAGCTTCACGAGCTCCTAAAATACTAGTTAGCGTCTTCTCCGGCTCCTGCTCGACCTGCATCACGTCGGTTCCACTAAAATGAAAGACTATTGAAGCCAAAGAAAGCCGATCCAAAGACTTACCTTTCCGCGTCTGACTTTTTCATATCGGCTATTGGATATCCGCAGGAGTTTTAGCCAGAGTAAGCGCTCCACCGACTACCGATTGGTCGACCAGTAGTTGTTTAGATTCTTTCGCTCACAGAGTGTGTAGCTAGTCATTGACTTTTCGGCGCTACTATAGAATACCCCCCCCCGAAAAAAAATCCGACCTTTAAAAATTGCTGTAACTACCCTTGCAAACAACAAGTTTAGGCTTAGCCCTTAGGCTTGGGGGTAGGCCAGCGTACGGAAGTTGTGACTAATGAAGAGTTCGCGCACATTTTCCGGGTCTGGGACATAAATTTGGGTACTTTTACTTAAGTTTTAAAAGGTCGGATTTTGGGGGGGGGGGGTATTCTATAGTAGGGTCGACTTTTCTATATTCTTACTCAGGCGTAAGAAAATTTTTAGTTTAAATTGACTTTTGTCGAATCTAACTTTAAGGAGCACAGCCGTCGCCGGCAATGAGAATTTCACACATTTTAATGCCCCGTTCAGACCGTGTATTTATTCGAAGTGTCCATATAATGGGTGCTTATTTTTTAAATATTTTCAAACTTATTTTTTATATCAAGTGCTGACTTTTCAGCAAAACGCTGACACATAAACGTATATATTTGTTTGCTGTTCGAACATTCCAACTAATTCAAAATCGTTTGCGTGAAAGCAAAACTCTCCCATCAAAACTGTCTTATGTGTATTGCACACAGATACACACTCACTTATAGAAGCAGCAGCCGCAGCTGCTAAGCAAGGGCATTAGAGAACACATAGAAAAGCAGTAGGTCTGCTAGGTCTCTCCAATTAGTTATAATAGAAGAACAGCAGAAGTAGCAAGTCATTAATAATAACCACTAACACCATAACAACTTTAATCAAACAAATTTTTTAACTTTACTTAGACTTGAAAAATTACAGTCGACCCTAGGGCCCTGTCTTACCAGTTAGTCGAGCTCGTCCGTTCAATTTTATAATCTACAATTTTATTAGGGTCAATAGTTTTGTTAAATGGCCAAAACACCTTTTTATTGAGATTTTCAGAGATATAGCACGGCATGTCCAGATTTTAATTGCTTAAAACTTAAAGAGCTACAAAATGCCAAGATTTTCAAGTACTTTTTCGAACATTTTTAGTTTAATCAAAGTTTTTGGTATGCATCTACATTTTTTTTTAATTTATGCCAAGAAGAAGTTGCGAAATAAGCATTAATACAGGGATTCACTTTTTTCCGCTCAGAGTGTCTCGTGTCCTTGATCAGATATTGGCTGAGCGTAAGACGAATTTCTAGTCTCCATATACTAAAAAAAGTATGAGTGCTCAGAAACGCTGTAAAGAGCTCGAATTTTAGTAAAAATATTTCAGCAGGGAGAAAAACACTGCTCTTTCATTTAAACAACATTAAACAAAAAAAAAGTTCTGGCCCCGAAAAACGTTCCGTATTTCCGATCGTATTTTAAAAATCTGCATGCGTAGTATACAGGGAGGCCCATTATAAACGCCCTAGTCAATTTTAGTCATAACTTTTTAAATTCGCGCTTTTTCGACGAGATTTTTTTTGTTGGAAAGAAGAGACTTCGGGAAAGAGAATAGTACCAAATTTTTATTTTCTCCTTGTTTTTATTGTTGAGAATTTTCAATTCTGCAAAAGGGTGTTTTCAGATGCAATATTTGCCTTAGCAACGGTCAAAATATGTCGAATGGTTCATCGAGGAAGGCAAGAACGTCGCAAGTTTTCAGAAGAGATACCGAAGAGAATTGGGACGACATGCGACAGCGCCAGATGCCAAACGAATCAAAGAATGGTACGCAAAGTTCCAAGAAGGCGACTTGAAGAACAAAAAGCGAGTCGGAACAAAGGTTTTCTTCGATCTTTTTTAATGTTATTTCATTTTCTCGCGCGCTTTCACAGAACTGCCGCAGGATATGATCGACAGAACCATAGGAGCCTACGAAAGACGACTGCCTGGCGGTAAATGTAAGAAGCACAGAGCAAAAATACAGAGATTAAAAATGTGAAAATTCTTTGAAATTTGTTGAAAATGTAGTTTTTTTGTTTTATTGATTTTGTTGATGTTCTGTATAAAGCGTTAGTTACATGTTTGGTACCATTCTCTTTCCCGGAGTCTCCTCTTTCCAACAAAAAAAATCTCGTCGAAAAAGCGCGAATTTAAAAAGTTGTGACTAAAATTGACTAGGGCGTTTAGGACAATTAATATATTTTCTATTGCGTGTTTGGTGCATACGAAAGCCGAGATTTGGGAAAATTTTTTGAGAGGCAACAATATGGTCATTGCAGCTACACTCAAAAAGAGAAAAGGAGAAAATAACTAATTTTTTGCCAGTTAGACTTAGCACGAAATTTCGCTATTACTATAAAAATCAAATTTTGACATGCCGTGACATGGCTAAGAAAAACATGTTCAAAGGCTGTACTTCAGGGTGCGTCAGAGTTACGCGGCCACCTTTAAAAATTGGATATGTACCCACTTGCCTGGTTTACTTCCGTAATAAGCATTTTGATCTTTTTCAGCACTCCTTTTTCATTTTTTGTCATTTGACTGGTAAAATTAGAATTGATTTACTAAAATTAGAACAGTAGCATTGTGAGTCTGTGGGGTGTTAAGTAGGAAGGCGCGTAGGCTAGATATTTTTGAAACAAAATGAACAAAACAAATGGTTCTTATGCAATATCGGGACTACCTGGTTTTACTGTCAAGTGAAAGTTATGACAGTAAAACCAGTTAGTCCCAATAATGCCAAAGAACTAACAAATGTATTTATAATAAGTATTATAGACACATCCTCGATATACTGACATTCTTTGGCCGGTCCCTATCGTATTTTTATCCTTTGAGGTTTGATAAACTAAAGTCAAATCTCCGATACAAAAATACCGTGAGAAGCGATCAAACAGGTGTCAGGACTTTTAGCCGGAGCGGGGATTTACAGCACTGCTGTCACTTACGCGCGGCGGGAAATTTAGTGTGCTTCCAGAAGGGTTTTTATATTGCAGCTTGATAATAATTTGTTCGGGTCTGATTTGATCCACTCTTTTTTATTCGAAAGATTACTGGATTCTAATGAAATGGCAAAAGCCCAGATTCGAAGCTAAGACCATGCTCACACGTTCTAAGCTGCTGGCACATTATCATATTCTGTTATTACATGGAGAGTTTGATTAAAAGTAATTTTGACTGGCGTGGTGACATGTGAGCCTTAACATTTGAAGACGCGTCAGCTGAGGGATTAATTTTTGAGGATGTAAGGTTTGAGAGCCGACATGGCTAGACGGTAATTGAATAATGGGCTTTAGAGACCCGATATTTAGAAAGCGAAATTTAAGTCCCGAAATTCAAATCTCGTTATATATGGATCGATATTTACACATCGACATTTTTGCGGATGCAACATGTGAAGCCCGAAATTTAAGACCCGAAATTTGTCAACAGAACACTGTTGGTCCGATATTTGTGGGGCAATATTGCGAATATATATGTGAATATATGTGAACGAAGTATACACTGCTCGAAATTTAAGTCTCTACATTTAAGCCCCGACATTTGAGGTCCGAAATTTAAGGACGCGACATTCAAGGCCCGACTTTTGGGACGCGACATTTAAGGCTCGACATTTGAGGACGCGAAATTTGAGGATGCGACACATTAGGACAAAGTTGTTAAAGGCAAGGCATATAAATTAAAAGGCGCAAGGAATTAAATTCCGAGGAGGACTCACTGCGAAAGAAGAAAAAAAAGGGAGAAAACTTCATTCTTTTAGTCTTTACATTAATATGTCTGTTATTTAATGGCTTTTTCCTTACAAGCTGGGCCTTAAGTGTCGCGTCCCCAAATGTCGGGCCTTAAATGTCGCGTCCTTGAATATCGGGCCTTAAATGTCGGGCCTCAAATTTCGCGTCCTTAAAGGGGCATGCCCACGCTAATAGGAGGTGGTGCCCGGGAATTCAAAATTTTTTCCTAATCATTGAAGTTGTGTACGGACTTTTCAACTTGGTTTCTAATAAAACAAGGCCTAGAATTTAATTTTAGGTATGGTTTTGTTAGAAACCAAGTTGAAAAGTCCGTACACAACTTCAATGATTAGGAAAATCATTTGAATTTTCGGGCACCACCTCTTATTAGCGTGGGCATGCCCTTTTTAAAAAGACGGGCTATAAATGTCAATTAACAAAAATAAGCCGATAGCATTACGTCCACAAAAGTCGGTCTTCAAAAAGCAGTCTTGAAACTGTTGAGTTTGAAATGTCACGTCCTCTAAAATTTGAACCGCAAAATTCGGGTTGCAAATGTCACATCCTCATATTTCGATCTTTAAATCTCGGTATCCATATGTCGAACTGCAAATATCGGTCTGCAAAAGACCATTTTTATTTGTCTCTCTTTTAATGTTGCATTCTTAATAGTCCGTCTTTCCATCTACAAATATCAGTCTTCAATTATCGGCTTTTGAAAAAATCAATCCTTCAGAATTATTCCTCAAACGTTAAGGCCCACATGTCACCACTCCTTTTGACTGAAGGTCCACCACTTACAATAGCATATGCGTTCATCTTCAGATAAGTGGATGTTAAGGACACGCCTTTGAAATATAAAAAAATTATTTTCGACTAATTTACGATTAGATTCCGAATTAATATCCTTACAGAGTTATTTGTAATGTTTTGCTACAGCATCCAATAAGTCATTCAACGTGCCATTTTCAGTGACTAACAGTTCAAAAAGATTTCGATTTTTTCTTGAATAGAAATCAGCACCATTCTAAAAAGGCAAAAATTAAAACTAAAATAATTTATTTGCTGGCGCTTGTAATTAAAAAAGTGGACTGAAGTCGCGGTATTTGACTCGGAGGGTCGACTCAAAAGCAAGAAATCTAATTTTTCAGCTAGTGGGCTGACTTAAAACCAAAAATTTTTTAGAATTTGACTGAAAAAGTCAATAAAAAAAATAGTCAGGCAAGAATTACCTATAATAGGATGCCCAAAGCAGGCCGTAAAACGGTCCGTGTATTTCCACACCCGTGTATTCCCACCGTGTATTTCCGAAAATCACCGGAGAGTATCACCACCCGTCAAAAATAAGTGATTATCTTTTCTGCATCTTTCGACTAAAAATAGTTTTTGTTAGGAAAAACACTGCTTTTGACACCGGATTTGCGATCGGCATAGTTGAATTGCTTTAAAAACAGTTGTCAAAACAAAACTTTCTCATAAATTTCGAATCACTCTCGAGACAACGAATATTTGAATTTGAACACTTGTATTTCCACTTTTTCCACATTTTTTCGAAGAAGAATATCACTGCTTTTTGGAAATATTCCGAAATATTCCCAAAAAGATCATCACCGGTGATTATCCCAACTAGGGTTGTCGAATAGTCGAAGTTTTCGAATAGCCGATTCGATTAGTCGTTCGGTATTCGAAAAAATTCGAATAGTCGATTAGTCGAAATCGACTATTCGAATTTTTCGAACGAATAGTCGTTCGGTCCGAATAGTCAAAAAAAAATTCGAATAGTCGATTCGATTAGTCGAAATTTTTTACACGCTTTCCCACCATGTTTTATATGAAAATTGCAGTATAAGGATGAAACGACTAGAAAAACGAACTACGAACACAAATAAAATTACGTCCCGCCCAATTGTACCAGATACATCCAAATAAATTTATTGAACAAACGAACCGAAGAACAATCAAGCATTCGCATCCAACAAAATAACAACAAAACCAAACGACTGAATAAGTCAAGCTCATTAGCCAAGATTATTCTCAAAATGTCGTTGGTCGAAATTAGCTTCGAATATTCGATTAGTCGAAACCATTATTCGAACTTTTTTTCGAATAGTCGATTAGTCGAAAATAGACTAATTAGTCGAAATTTTTCGACTAATCGACTAAATTAGTCGAAATCGACTATTCGATTCGACAACCCTAATCCCAACCCTACTCTTGACCGAACGGTTTGCAACTCCGTGATAGTCGTCTTTTTGTCTTATTTTTTTTTTGGCAATATGAGATCTTTACTTAAATAATGAAAAACTTAAATAAACTATATTTTTGGCCGGAAAAATCAATTAAACATTCTTCTAGTTATTTGAACACTACTCAGACGGTGTCTTATTTCTGAAGACTTCCTCCGGCTACCTAGCCACCGCAGTACCAATGATATTATTGTTTCTAGCCAATAGGCAAAACAAGCAATGTCGTCGAGATTATTGACCATGATGATAAGCTTGAAGAAAGTAAAAATTTTATTATAAAATCCAAGCAAATTGCTTGAACAATTTGTTACTAAACAAGGAACAAACAAAAACACTCTTCCCTTTTTTGTTTTATTGCCGACTTTTAGTTGGGTAACTTTTTCTTTTGAACCATTTTCAAGGTTTATGAAGAGAGGTGGTTTACAACTTTTCTGTTACTTTTTTATTTGCAATGTCATTCACATATTTATTTTTCCAATTCTTTTAGTTTTCAACAAACTTTTACGTTTACTTGCACATAATTTTTGCTGGCTTTATCAGTAGAACAATATGGCGGAAATGGCTGTTTTTTTAGACATAGTTAGTTTAGTTTAGAAACTTCCTGGATTACTTATATTATGTTTAGAAAATGTCTTACTGTAGTTGCCGGCGCCAAAATATGTCTTGGTCACTTCTATTTTTTTGATTGTTTATGCAAATCCCTGCGTATTGCTCAAACATGCTACAGACTCATGTTTAGGCCTATCCTAACATACGCTGGTCAAATATTGTCTACGCCTAAATAATTTCAAAAAAACAATAGGACCAAGGCATATTTTGACTCCAGCAAAACTTAGAAAAACACCAACATGAATTTATCAACCTTCATATTTCTGATTACATTTGTCTTGGTGCTGACAAACTGCAGAATAAGCGCAAAAGCAGCTTCTAAAATTTATGGAGATTCATTTGACGAAGATGCAGAACCTTACATCAAACCAAAAGACAGTTCAGAACATTCTTCTAGTCCAAGAAAAATGGGTAATTAATATGTATACAGTATGCTCTCAATTTAGTGAAACTTTCGATTTACCTTTTCGATTCACCATTAGACACGAATTAAAGCCATCACAATTGGTCTATTTTTGAGTGACCTTAAATAGGGCGACGTTAAATCAAGCGTTGACTGTATTCTCTAAATTTGTTAAGTCTTTGTTGGCAATTATACTAAATTAGACATATAGCAATGTATGGTGTGGTTAAAACTATCGAGGCCAGTCGGCAAGTCGGTACTTTACGGTTCAGAACTCAACGGACAACACGAATATCACCTTTTCTCAAGAAGTGGGTCTGAAGGGTCAATATACCGAGTTGAAAACTGAGCATATACCAGATTATCATAAAATGATGTTTTTAGTTTCTTTTGGATTTATCTTTATTAAATTGCAATAACTTATTTACACGTTTTATGCCAAAATGACCTTCTGTATTTCTTCTTTTGAATATGTGTAAGATTTGCTGTTACAGTCGGCGCTCGATATAAGATACACCCTCGGGACCGAACCCAATTATACACCACAGGTGTATATTATATCGAGGTGTACCTTACATCGAGCGTATCTTATATCGAGCGTCAGTTGGTCTCAAAATGGGCACATATATCTTATAAAAAGCTTTTTAAAGGGGCATGTTCGTGCGTGATGAAACACAATTTTTAAAATAGAAAAGGCGCGAACCAGGCGTGCCAGAGATTTGAAAAAGATTTAAATTTTTTATATGAATTTTAAATTTCGTCAAACCCAGCAATTGTGTGTGCAGCGAAAGGCATGAGTACTCAGCTTAACCACCACCAATCAGCCGGGTTGGGTCCAGAGTTGAAATTGAGCTGGACCTCTTCAGAGTGTCTCGTGCTCTGAGTTCTGAATTCGCCGAGCCTTTTGTTCGGTTGTTTGTTCGGGTAACTGCTTCCGGTTGGTTATCCCTCGATTTCGGTTTTCTGTCGAGTTTTAGATTTGCCTTTGGTTCGGCGTTCTATCTGTGCGTGGCTGCACACTCTGTATAGCGAACAGGGCGGAACAAGTAATAATCCAATTTTTCATACCAACTCTTCTCGAATTTTCTAGCTCTTTGTAGATCTGTCAGGTAAACAAGATTTTCGATTTCGGTTACCTGAACCGAAATCGAGGGATAACCAACGGGAAGCAGTTACGTTACATAAACCAACAACCGAACAAAAGGCTCGGCGAATTCAGAACTCAGAGCACGAGACACTCTGAAGAGGTCCAGCTCAATTTCAACTCTGGACCCAACCCGGCTGATTGGTGGTGGTTAAGTTGAGTACTCATGCCTTTCGCTGCACACACAATTGCTGGGTTTGACGAAATTTAAAATTCATATAAAAAATTTAAATCTTTTTCAAATCTCTGGCACGCCTGGTTCGCGCCTTTTCTTTTTTGAAAATTGTGTTTCATCGCGCACAAACATGCCCCTTTAAATCGATTAATCTAACTGATTGTTATATTGGGCAATATTTTCCTTCAAAAAGCGTAGGTGAACAAATTTATTGAATGGAGATGCTTGAATTTGGTGGCTCTATATCTGTCGTATATCTACATGTGGTATATGTATGCCGAAAAAATTACACCGTTTCGAGCAGCTCATTATAAGACCAGAGTGTACGAAAGTGCACAAACTCAAACATGTTTTCGAAGATTAAAAAAGACATGTTTTAGTCCGTCTTAGTGCATGCTGGACTGCCCTTGCCTAAGCCTAAAAATACAAAAATATTCAAAAGCATGGGGGTCCAACGGCACTACTGTGAATATATATCTAAAAATAAAGGCGCATAAAATTGTTTATTGAAACATTTAAGAGAAAAAATTTCGGAAAATCAACTTGCTAGACGAAGGAAAAAATTTTCATTTTTGAGCCAAAAAATTTTTTTTTGGTAAAAAAGTTGTTGAAAATGCTTGAAATAAAAAAGCGGCAACTCGAAAATGGTGTTTTTGTGGCAAAAATGCAACTTTTTGCTGTATCTTGAATCGAGATTTAGACCGACCCCACGGCGTGTCAAATTGGTAAAAATCGGAAATACAGTTGAACCTCCCAATAGTGTACACCCCAAAAGTTCGTTCCTGCCTAGGGTCCGACACTTTTTTTGGCTCAATTTTCTAATTTTTTTACTGATTAAGTTTCGACAGTCTGGCCGCAAATATCGTAAGGATTCCGATTTTGCCGATCGTTTTTCATTTGCCTGTATATTTTTTCTCTAAAAAGCAAACCCTCCCAATAGTGTACATCTTATTGTCAAAGAGCCTGATATTTGTGTATAAGTGACTGTATAAGAATTACCGTATTCTCTCTATTAGTTCCACACTCTCTATTAAATCCACACCCCCAACTTTGAGGACCTGTGTCACAGCTCAGAAAAAAATTTGACAAAGCTGTTTATTGCATTTTCTTAATTTCCACGAGCTCTACTCATTCCACTTTTTAGATTTCGGTTGAGCACCCGGAAATCTCGAGATCGACCCCAAAATTTTCCGATTTCCGGACGTTTGAAAAATAATCCCACATGTGGAACTAATAGAGAGAATACGGTATGCGAAAAAGGACCAAAAATTATAAACTTTCTGAACTGCTTGTTTTTACATCAGATTTTTGTGGCATTTCAACAAATTTGGCCTAAAAAGAAAGCTGGGATTTAGCGCTATAAACTGAGAAGTAAAATTAGTGTTGCCACATGAAGTTTTGGAGTTTTAACATAAAAAAATGGGTTAAATTTCCCCTTAGCTTTTAGTTTTTATTGTGAATTTTTTTAATTTTTCGCTTATTTCAAAATAAAATCCAACAACTTTGTAGAGCGAGCTTTGGGCTATCCGATGTTATTCAGTACGAGACGAGGTGATAATAAAATTCAAATTTTCGTGCGGGCCGAAGTTTTTACTGATTTGGGGAAAAGCTGCCTTATTACTCATGTTCTAAATTTCCATCATTCGTAATTTTGAGCTCAAAAAAAAGCCTGATACTTCAGCTTATTAACCCATGTTATTTTTTATGTTAAAACTCCAAATTTCATGTAGCAACACTAGTTTTACTTCTCAGTTTGTAGCGCTAAATCCCAGCTTTCTTTTAAGCCCAAATTTGCTGCAATACCGCAGTAAAATATTTCATCAAAACGAAAAAGAAAGTTTAAATTTGTTTATTCATTTGTTCGCCTAATTGTTATACAGGGATGTCCAAATTTTTAAACTATTTCTTTTGCTCATAACTTCTTAAATATGCGTTAAAACTACGAGAACTCGTTTTTTTCAATAGAGGAGTCAATAGGAATTCGTTTGGCACTTTATTTGTCATTTTACGATAAACTTTTAATTTTCTATGGTCGGTTAAACATTTTGTAAATTTTTCGGAAAAATGGTTTATAAGCGAACCACTCAACTCTTGCTGAAATTGCGTCCGTAAGTTCAAGATCGGAGTGTAGAGCGAGCACACATGAGAATACTGAAAAAATGTAATACTTTGCTATGGTCAATCTTTGATGTTATAGAAAGGTTTGTCGTGGATCTTTGTTCCTCTTTAAAACGACATGCGTATAAGCTATTTTTCTTAAAAGAATCAACGAAATCTTAAACCGACCATCGAAAATCAAATTTTTATGATAAAATAACAAACAAGGTGCTAAACGAATTCCTACTGACCACTCTATTGAACAAAAAAAGAGATCTCGTCGGAATAACGCATATTTAAAAAGTTATGGGCAAAAGAAATAGTTCACAAAATTTGGACAACCCTGTATGTTTAAAATGTTGGGTCTTGCTACAAAAGCTCTTTTTACCGATTTTTGCAAGTTTGACGCACTGTAATTGTTTAGATGCGTTAAATAGCGCACAATTACACATATAATGTCACAGAAAAGATAAAAACCTTTGAAAAACCTAGAAAATTTCCAAAAAACAGAACTCCACAACCTATTTCCTATTTTCGCCAATTTGACACGCCGTGATCCAGGTTTCTCTTATATCGGGGTGTATCTTGTATGGAATGTATCTAATATCGAGCGTCAAATGTTTGTCAGGTGTATTTTATATCGAGCGCCGACTGTACTACACCAAAAGATTTAAGATTTTTGGTCTAAAGAAACTATCAAGTCATGTTTTTTTAAATAACTGAAAAAACTTCTAAAATGGAAGTAAAAGGGGTCGAACCCAAGGTGGGAACGAACTTGAGAGTGAAATTAATAGTGGGACGGCCTTGGCCGTAGGATCGACCTTAAATTGTACTAAAATAACTTGTGACTAACGTGTAAGTTTAGTTCTCTTCAAATGCCATATTTAGATTTGATGCATGAGGACTTCAATGCACACAGGTACAGCTATACCTGCTTTGCACAAATAACTTTTTTGGTTTGCAGAGAAATGGAGCGTTTTCACTCTGACCACGTGGCTTTTCGAGACAGTAATATTTGTAAAATAAACAACAATTCATTTACCTAACACTTTTACAGGATCATGGAACTAAAGAATGGAAATGTGTCCACATATCGCGATCACATATTTGATCACCACAAACGGGAAAAAATAGTATTAAAACAATTTAAGGATAAAAAATTCTAAGCATTTTCAGTTTATAATAACTAATAAACTTTTCATAAACCACCAACTTCTGCCTGTTAACAAACAAAAAAACAGTGTTTTAAACGTACTCTAAACATACTTGCACGGCCAAAAAAGCAGCGGCGAGCGGCGCGGCGGCATTTTAAACAGTTTTTATTATATAGACAAAATAATTTAAATATCAACTATAAAAAAATGCCAAAAAAAGTCGAAATAACTATATACCGTATTTGCTCTAATAGTCGGCCACTCTCTAATAAACGGCCACCCCCAGAGACCTATATCTCAGTCCAGAGTCAATATTTTTCAAATCTGTTTTATGCATTTTCTTAGTTACCATGAGCCCTCCTGGTTTCACTTTTCAGATTGTGGTTGAGCACCCAAAAATCTCAAAATCGAAATATTTTTTTTCGATTTTTTAGTGGTTAAAAAATAAACGGCCATGGCCGATTATTACAGCAAATACGGTAAATTCATATCGATTTTGTTTATACAGGAAAACTGGTGCCCGGGAACTCACACTTGAATTTACTTTAGTTATACTTTTGAAAACAAAGAATGTAAACCAGCGCTTCGATCTGCACTTATTTATATGTTTTATACATATTCCAAGACTTGAATTTTTGTAAAGACAATACTTGATTTTTTGTGAATGTTTGGAGAGTTCTTCTGGCTATAGCGTGTGTCTTACAATGGAAGAATTTCCAAAAAGTCAGAAGTGAACAGTTGACGCTACTCGGTAATACCCCCCCCTCCCAAAAAAAGCTACTCGGGAATACCCCCCCATCAAGATTTTTGGGAGTGGTCAAAACTCATTTTTAAGCAATTATTTTGCCATAAAAGGACCAGAAAAGCAATTTGAAAGGAATCAAGGGCTGTATTGGGAGGGGAAGGGAATAATACAGGGCCACTTTTTTAGCTGCTTTACCATGTTTTTCAACTCAGGCCGTGGCAAAAATAGACTCTATATGCATTTTATGATCAAGTGTACTTCTCGGGATCATGTCTAAGGTAAGTGCGTGAGCGCATCTCTAACTCTCAAGCCCCCTATGCCACCTCCGGAGGCGCAGACGGCCTTTGTTGCTTGGGGTTGAGATGCGCACACCCACATACCTTAGACACAAATCACTCGAAAGTGACTCTGGATGCATGAAAAAGCATGCATACCAGAGTTATTTATGCGGTAGGCCCAGTATTCAAAACTATGTTCAACATCTTTGATTATTTAGCCGAAAAGGGTCTACACCCTCGTACGGCCTGTGGGGGCAAACATTCGAGCAAGAGGCTCAGCCATCCAAAAATTAAACGACAACCCTCGGGATCCACCCGGCTGATCGGCCTGATCCCCTGAAAGTACTTATACTTTTGCCTGTACCACAAGTTCCTGGGTTTGTAAGCCTTCAACGCTTAGAGAATTACTACTCTTTGGTACTTATAGGCACTATAGAAGTGTCCCCTGTTTTGTCCCTTCCGTTCCCAATACAGCCCTTGAACCCTATTTAAATTGCTTTTCTGGTTTTTTATGGCAAAATTATCACTTAAAAATGAGTTTTGACCATTCCTAAAAATCTTGATTTTGGGGGGGGGGGGGGGGTTCGGTATAACCGAGTAGCGCCGAACAGTTTAATCAGTTTAAGTTTGGTTAGTTTCCTTGAAGTCGAGTATGGCGCCATAACACAGGGCCACGCTATTACAAGAAATACTTCACTTTTAGAAATAAAAAAATTCGTTTTGATAAGATGTTGAGCCTCAGTCCAAAAATTATTCCCGGTCAGGCTGCAAATTCAAAAATGTGTCCAAAAACCATTTTCATACAATAATTTAGCCATAATAGGACCAGAAAAGCAATTTAAAGGGGATTATGGGCTGTATTGGGAGAGGAAGGGAATAATACAGGGGCCACTTTTTTTAGCTGCTTTACCATGTTTTTCAACTCGGGCCGTGGCAAAAATAGACTCTATATGCATTTTATGATCAAGTGTACTTCTCGGAATCATGTCTAAGGTAAGTGCGTGCGCGCATCTCTAACTCTCAAGCCCCTGCGCCCCTTCGGGGCGCAGGGGGCTTGGGGCTTGGAGTTGAGATGCGCACACCCACATACCTTAGACACAAATCACTCGAAAGCGACTCTGGATGCATGAAAAAACATGCATACCAGAGTTATTTATGCGGTAGGCCCCAGTATTCAAAACTATGTTCAACATCTTTGATCTTGCGACCGAAAAGGGTTTCCCCCCTCTTCAGGCCTGGGGCTACGAGCCAGAGGCTCAGCCGTCCAAATTTACACGACAACCATCGGGATCCAACCGGCTGATCGGTCTGATCATTTCGAGTCCTTATACTTTTACGTGCACCACAAGTGGCTGGGTTTGAAAGTGACTTCAACGCTAAGAGAATTAATACTCTTTGGTACTATAGGCACTATAGAAGTGGCCCCTGTTTTGTCCCTTCCCCTCCCAATACAGCCCTTGAACCCTATTTTAATTGCTTTTCTGGACCTTTTATGGCGAAATTATTGCTTAAAAATATGTTTTGACCACTCCCAAAAATCTTGATTTTTGGGGGGGGGGGGGTATAAGCCAGTAGGTCCGAGGATTGGGGGGGGGGGGTATAAGAAAGTAGCTGTTTTTGGGGGGGGGGGGTATAAGCCAGTAGCGCCAGAGTTTCAAATCAAAATTCAGACGATTTCAGACAATTTTTCAAAATTCAGATCAATTTATTTTTCAGATTTGGCCTCTTTATTTCAGACTAATCTGAAAAATTCAGACCACTTGGGATCCCTGGTAATAACCTTAGAGCCTCACATGTAGCAAGCCAATATACTTTTGAGGAGAGCACCTGTAAAATCAGATGAAATGTCTTGACTGTCATTTGATCTGTAAAATACAGCAAAACTGGGCCACAATATTGGAAGTGGAGTTTCAAGGTTGCTAATGTACTGCAGATGCATCCAGTACTTGTCAATAATGCCAAGGTAAGCGACAGGATCCAGAAAAGGCCAGCAGAATATGATCTCGTGAGAGCGGACATGGTCTATATAGACAGGTCAGTCCATTAGGCAAGGTAACATTGTAATTCCAGGAGAACGGGATGAAAATCAAAAGGGCACGTGGCAATATCTTTTTATTGAGCTTTTAAGACAATCAGACTGGAGCTAGCTAAGTGCAGATAACAAGTGGAATGTTGGCAGGTCGAATACATGCCATGTACCGAGAGCAGAAGCTGAGCTATTTGCATGCAGCATGATTTCTTTGAAGCAAAAAGCCATGCATGAATGCAGCAAATCTGCACTTTTAGTGGTGGACACTGTCAGAACTGACACAGAATTGTCATGCAGGGCCAAGTTAGAGGTAAGCAAAAATTCTGAAATTCATAAGTTACAGAGAAAATAGATTAAAAATGGATGCAGAGTGCACATGGTCGAAAAGGGCACTGTAGAATTTTTTGAAGTCACCACGGAGCAAATTTTGGAGTTGGATACAGAAGAACCGGTTCACTCCTTAATTATCACTACTTTGGACCAGGTGGGTAATGAGGGCGCCGCATTTGCGGGCAAGTGGATAACTGAATTGCAAAAACAGGTAAAACAGGGTGATGTGACCATGAGAGTGAAAGATTTCACTGTGTCTAGTGATGAGCTAAGGCTCATGGAAAATTATGAAAACCACTTGGTGGATAAAATGGATTATTCGTTCATGGCCGAACGTTTTAGAAACATGTCATCCATTATCAGGTCATCAAATGATCAAGAAGTGGATATGAATCAGGCACAAAATAAAGAATTCAAGCAGTTAAGAAATCAGCTGCGACAGGACACAAACATCAACAAGAGCCAACAAACAGCTGTTGAGCGCTATCTCGACCCACGACTGGCAGTCTTAGCGCTCATGGCGCCAGGAGGAACAGGCAAAACCAGGACAATCGGTATTTTGGTAAAATATCTTTAGGGTACAGAATTTGCAGGATACATTGTGGTCACGGCTAAGCAGAACCGTGCAATTTGGAATGCAATTCATGAAAAATTTCACTCTTATTCAATTTTTCTAATTCAGGATTTCATCTGATTCATTTGTTTTGGCTTTCTGTCACTGTTTGACACTTCGAACAGTTAATTATATGACTATTAACTGTATGAGCACAAAAGTTGGTAAGCATAGGTCATATGACTAAAAATTTGATAATTAGTTGACCCCAGATTTTTCATCCATTAGGAGACCAGCAGAAATACCCAAAAGCATGGTGAAAAACTCCGACCTAGAATTCATATATTATATGCTACGCATGGCTGTTTGCTACTAGTGCCATGTATGGTGCAGTAGGTGAATTGATGGGATGAATTTTTTTCACCAGGGGTTTGATTCCACCCTCTGGCTGTTTCATTTTTTTTCTTGACTATTTTCGGTCAAAACATCACAGAAGCTATAAGAACATCAAAGGAGGATGAAAAAGCAAAAAAAAGCAACTTAACATATCACTAATGTTACTGAAAAACCGCGTTACGAAAAAGCTTGTTACGAAAATTCGCTGTTACGAAAAAGTTTCTTACGAAAATTCGCTCTTACGAAAAAGTTTCTTACGAAAATTCGCTCTTACGAAAAAAATTTCTTACGAAAGTTCGCTTTTATGAAAATTAGCTCTTACGAAATTGTCTTCTTACGAAAGTTCGTACAGCCGTAGAAACGTTATAGAAAAACTTTCAGGCTGTTATGAGAAAAAAAAATTTGACCAATTTTGTAAGTACTTGGTCCCTGTGGTTTAAGCTAAGTCTGGGACAGAAATCAGGAAATCTGAGACAAAAAAAGTGAATCTGGGACAAAAAAAGTATTGTCCATTTTTGAATTACTTTTTCGCCAATAGAAATCTTTCCGAGATAAACCGTTTTCCAAATTCGAAAATGCGAGTGTATATACAGCCCGATTTGTAGTGCCCCCCCCCTTTTTTAGGGTACAGTTTCACTTAACACACTTCCAGACACAGACCCGTACACAGGCTTTTAGTTTGGTCATTTGAATTTTCGAAAACGAAATTACTTTTCTGACTGCGATAGTGTCTGAAAATAAAACTTCTGAAGTCATTTCTGAAGTCACTCATGTATCTCATGATGACCACTGTCGGATTGATCCAATTAATGAAACCGATTCAATTGATTCGATCCAGTTAATTAGATTGATATGATCTAATTAAATGTTTGGATCAATTCGGCTGGATAAATCGACGTATGTATTGTAAAGAGAGCAGATATGCATAGACCCTTAGGAAAGAAGGAAGAGGTGGCGGCGTAGTGTAATGGTAGCACATCAGCCCGGACAACTGAAAGCTGCAGGTTCGATTCCTGCCACCACCATTTTGCCTCTTCCTTCCTAAACTTTTCTGGTAGCAGCGAGTGGTTCATCCAGAGGGAGGATGGTGAACAAAGTTCACAACATACAGTCCTATGATCTCTGGGGTCCACATGGGGTCTCTGTAGTTATCTGCTCTGTCTAGGTCAGTCCCTTTGCCTGCGAGATGTTTCGCAGCAGAAGAGAGTTGATGGTTAGCTCATAGAAAACCAGAGAGTTGATGTAAGCTCATAGAAAACCAGAGAGTTGATGGTAAGCTCATAGAAAACCAGAGATGATAGCAGACTGAGGACAGTCTGAGAAAAATAGGGGGGAGGTGTAAAGAGAGCAGATATGCATAGACCCTTAGGAAAAGAAGGAAGAGGTGGCGGCGTAGTGTAATGGTAGCACATCAGCCCGGACAACTGAAAGCTGCAGGTTCGATTCCTGCCACCACCATTTTGCCTCTTCCTTCCTAAACTTTTCTGTATCGACTCAAACAACAAAATCATTGCAGCCAATCCTAAGCTATCCATACAGGAAATCGACCCACCTACATTGAAGCGATCCAAACATTTGAATCAATTCAACTGTAAAAATCGAATGAAGAGAATGAATTCAAACAACTTGAAAGTTTGATTGAACCGATCCAATCAACTGCATCAAATAACTTTTTGGATTAATTGCAGAAGACGCAATTGTTCACCACATCACAAACACTCAAAATGAGTCATTTGACTGATTCTACTGCATATTTACTCCAAATGACTACATAACAACATCGATCCACTCAACCGGATGAAGTCGATTGAATCGATTCAGTCATCATTACAGCCTGTTCGACCGATCCAGCCAGTCAGATCGATACACCCACCCAGTTTAATGGATAAAGACAGTTGGATCGATAAGCCAGTTGTATTGATCCAGCAGTTGAATCGATCCACACAGCCATAAGCACTGCAAGAAACGGCATATTTTTCGTGAAAATACCCTAAGATGTATTTATTTAGAGCATGGTTCTCAAAACCGACCAATTTGTAGAGACATACAAGACCTATAAAAAAGGACATGACCCCTCAAATAATCCCCCCCCCCCTGAAATACTACCCTGAAGCCCCGTATCCAATTAGCGGATTACCCTTTCCTTCTCACTCGAACTCTCGATTTCAGTGAAAATTTTGCGGGAATTCAATTTTTTTGTCTGAACAGTAGTCGTCAACTTGGAGCAAAAAAATTTTTACTTTTTTGGGATGCAACTTTTTTGTGTTTTGGGTGGGTCTTTTTCGGGCATGCTGAAGACGGTTTGATAATGGTAAAATAAGTTTTTGAATAGTATTTTTTGAGTATTGGGAAATAAATTATTTTACCAAAACTCGATTTTACCAAAATTCAAGAAATACCCTACGAAACGGCATTTTATCATTATCAAACCATCTTCAGCATGTCCAAATTAGTCCAGAAAACAGGTTTTGGAGCCCAAAAAAGTAAAAAATTTTACTCTGAATCTGCCTGATAGCTACAGCGGGGTAACCACATGGAGAAGAAGTAGGTACCCAAGGATGAGTACTTTTCTAGGGTATCTGGGGATATTTGGGTCCTAGAATGGTTCGAGGAAATTTAATTCAATATATATTAACTATATTCGTGTTCAAAAAAAAAGTATGTTGGTATTGAGGTTTCGGATAGTGAATTCGCTGTTTTTTTTATTATTAAACCGTGTTTAGCTCTCGATTCTGGGTGGGATACCATGGTTTTATTTTAATGTTTAGGGGTATTTACGACAAAAAACATACAAAATTTTTCTTATCTCCCTTTTTCTTTTTACTGTACTTTCACCGAAAACTCAAAAAGTAAAGTTGTAGAGCTGAAGCTCCTGCACAACTTTACTTTTTACCGTGAAAAAAACTTTTCGGTAAAAGTACAGATAAAAAGACAACAAAAAAAGATAAGAAACATTTTGTAGGTTTTTTGTAGGTCTTGTAGGTCTCTACAAATTTTTAGGTTTTGGGAACCATAATTCAGAGCAAATGTACTCCTTATCAATTTAAAGGACCTTGTAGGGCCATGGTCGACCTAAAAGTCCTATGTGGCGCACATTTTTTAAATTAATAAAAAATTGTAAAAATTCAACAAAGACGAAAAATGAAAGAATGCGAAATTATGTCCGGGTCGACTCAACACCCGCCTCTTGCTCCTGCTCGCTTGAATTCAAGCGAAATGACCTATTTCCCTTTTTTGTGGTTTGGTATAGTTTGAAGCATTTTGGGGTACTTGGTTCTTTTTCACTCTTAGGAATAAGGTTACCCTTGCCTTACCTCTACCTTTAGCAGAAGGTAAAAGTAAAGCTTGTTCCTAAGCTAAAGGTACAGGTAACGGTAAGGGTAAAAGCTAGAGGTAAAGCTTATTCATACCGCTTCTGATGGTAGCAAAAAAATTTTTTTGAGACAAGCAAGTAATTTCTTGCAAGCAAAGCCGGGTGTGAAATGCCCTGCAACACACCGGATCTTCGGTGGCGGAAATTCCAGTTTGTCTACTATAATTTTGTTTATAAACAATAACAATAAAACAAAATACCCGTTTCAATCAGACCAAATGGTAAAACGATTTATGACAATCCGTTTCTCACAAACAAATTTCATGTTGTCTTAGAGTCAACCTCAATTCTCAAATACTTGCATTTCTTGGAGTTGCACGCACACTTGAGCTCTGGCTTCGCTTTCACCACATTTGTCCATAGTCAATTGTTAGTTCTTCGCCAGCCGGAATTTCTCTCATAGAAAAAAAGCAGAGTCGTGGAAACATTTTCTGGCCATGCAGTATCATTGGTGCATCCAAATTAGGCTCACATGAATGGTTGATGAAACGAGCCACATTGCCTGATGGACCAGCGTCTACAGCGAAGGAGTTAGGGCCCTAAAATTAAATGAATAACTATTTTAAAGGGCCTGACCTCTTCCTACTCGGTGGTCCCCCGCCAATTCAAAAATTTTCTCTTGATCATTGGACTTCTGTACGGATTTTCCGCTAGGTTTCTAACAAAACTAAGCCTAAAATTTTATTTCAGGCCTAGTTTTGTTAGAAACGTGGCGGAAAAATCCGTACAGAAGTCCAATGATCAAGGAAAATTTTTGAATTGGCGGGGGACCACCGAGTAGGAAGAGGTCAGGCCCTTTAATGTGTACGCCATGTCCACACTTAGCAAAAACCCCTGTTTAAAATTTACAAACTTTTAAATAATTTATATATCTCCTCCAGGTCGTTTACTGAATATTGAAATATTTAAAGACGACTTTATATACGCATCGCCATAGGTCACAGGTTCGACTACCACTGGCTAATAACCTCATTTTTTCTTCTTTTATTTACAAGATTAGTGTCAAAATGCAGCCAAGGTTATGGGCTTTCATTTGAGCTACCAGACAGATGAAAAGTTAGTATAAAGTTAGATCTAAAATATAAAAATTTTTGAACCATGTCCTTTTTCAGCCCTCGGTTTGAAAAATTCTGGCTCTCTTCTCTGTTGATGCTGTCATCCCTCGCTTTGGCCCTTGGTTCTTCTCTCTTTTGTTCCTTTTTCAGCCCTCGGTTCTTCTCTCTTATGTTCCTTTTTTCAGCCATCGGTTCCAATTCGATGAAATCCTCGATAGGACTATCCAAGAACATTTCAGTAGTATCCTGGAACTGACATTTTTTTCGCAATTTTAATTTACACGCTCATTTGCAACCTTACACTCAAAATGTAGCCCTGCTTCTTGCCGTCATTTTGAGCATACGGTTATATGAAATCGTGTAAATTGAAATCGCTAAAAATATCAGTTCCAAATAATACTGAAATCCTACCCCTCAATAGTACTCTATTGTTCCTTTGTCAAACCTTCGCTAGCTACCTTGTTTTTCTGAAGTGATTTTGGTGTGAAGAAATTTCTATCTTGTTCGCCATGAAATTCTGACTCTAGAAAGTCACTAAATATGTGAGCAAATAAATAAATTTGGCGAAGGCTGAGGCTATATTAGTCTAAATACGCATCATTTTGGCTGGTTTCCTCTAATTTTGGTGGTAATTTGCCAAAAATCGCAAAATTGAGGCAGTTGATGACAGCAAAGCAGTGCTGGAAATGGTTGCAATCGATTGCTCGATGATTTTTGGACCTAATAGTCAAAAAACTTACTAAAAAATTAAATTAAAACATCCCTAGAGGGACTAGAACTTTCGACAAAAGGCGATGCGTATATAAAGATTCCCCCCCCTTTAAAGGTATACAGACAACTCGGTACACATTATAACAGGGTAGAACAATTGGGTACAGTGCCAAATATGTTAATTTTTTAGGTTTTTTGATTTTTTTACGCCCTTTTATGATTTATATTTTACGCCCAGTTAAGAATGCTTCAAACTATACCAACCACAAAAAAGGGAGATACCGTAAATTCTTTAAAGGAGCATGCCCGTGCCCGACACGGTGAAATTTGAATTTCCAAAAGGCGGGGTACGACCACTTTAATAGTACGACCACTTTAATGCGTGAGACCAAAAAAATTCAAATTCAAATATTCATTCCTGATGTAACTGCTGTAACTGCTAATCCCTAGAGGGACTAGAACTTTCGACATCCCTAGAGGGACTAGAACTTTCGACAAAAGGCGATGCGTATATAAAGTTCCCCCCCCCCTTTAAAGGTATACAGACAACTCGGTACACATTATAACAGGGTAGAACAATTGGGTACAGTGCCAAATATGTTAATTTTTTAGGTTTTTTGATTTTTTTACGCCCTTAGGCTTAGGCAAGGGGGCACTATTCTTGTTGGTACCCCCAAATCGTAGGATTTTTTTTCAAAATTTTTAAGCTATTTTTTGAATTTTTTTGAACTGAAAATCATTATTAATGCTTTTTATTGAACAATGGTGTGGTTAATTTAGCATGGACGAGTTAAAAGGATTCAATACGAAGCTTCTTTATTAAGTTTTGGCTTTTTCTGATGACCAATTTATGAAATGGCTTCAATCTAAGAATTTGCTTTTTACAACTAGACAGTGTCCAGGAAAAAAAGATTTAGAAAAATGAAATAAAATGTTAGCGTTTACAAACATACCATGAGAAAAAGCATTAATAATGATTTTCAGTTTAAAACAATTCAAAAAATAGCTTAAAAATTTTAAAAAAAAATCCTATGATTTGGGGGGGGGTACCACAAGAATAGTGCCGGCAAGGGTAGGCCAGCGCTCGAAAAGCAAAATTTTTGGTATATAATGTGAAAAACACAATTTTTGCTTAGTCGAAAATGATTCTTTCACAAAAATGGTATACTAATCCCGAAAGATTAAAAAATTAAGATGAACTCACAAAATTCATACGAAAGATGTAGACACTGTCTCCCATACTCTCCTTATCTTCTGATAAAACACCCACATATTCACACACGAAAACTTCTTTTTCGATCTTATTCCGGCTTCTCACACCCCACTTCTTTTTGGACTGACGAAGAAGACTTCTAAGGCAGCGTTCAACTGGAATTCATTGGCTCCATACTCTTTGTCACGATTTTTGCACTTTTCAGGAGGACATGAGCAAGTTGATTTGTCACACATTTTGAGATATTCATACTTGCCACCACCAATTGAACCAGCTTGACAACAGGCACAACAAGAACCTTCATCGCATTCCACGCATTTGCAGCCCTGAAATTAATGAGAATGGTTTGGTGAGAATTTATAAACCTTGACTGTCAGAAATTGCCATCAAAAGTACCTGATTATCCTGGAAATACTGCTCACAGCTTGGATCGATTCGCGTTGTCTTCATATATTTAAAAGGAGCAATTTTTTCGAACGTATACTGGTTTACCGCTTTGACTGGAACAGACTCTACACCATTGCTCAGATCATCTACGGAGTAAATCATTTGGAACTGAAAATTTGAGAATTATTGCAGTGAATACATAAACAGATCGCTATTTCTGCTTTTTTGAACCAAAGCCACAGCCTTTTAAAACGCCCGAAAAGGTGCAATTTTTGGATTATTTCACTAAGATAACAACGAAAAATATTGCATACATATTGAGCATGGCGAGATCTGCGGAAAGACATTTGGCCGCATTACACTTTACCGGAAATCCAAAAAGACGGTCTGAAGCGTTCTAAACTATTTTTTATGCCGTGGAACGGATAGAATTATATTCGCATTATGAATTGGACACCGCCCCCTTCAAAAATTATTGCCAAAATGTATGTAAATTTCATAATTTTAGGGAAATTCACCGTGAACAGGAACTTTTTGGAATTCACTGCGTGCTATCCGGAAACGATAGCACCGTGCTAGCGGGGAACGATTTCTAAGACGAGAATCCGTTAGATTCCCGTTCCGTTGAAACCCTACTATCAACACCTGATAATAAAACAATCTTCTTTGTAAAAAAAATTCATTGAATATTTTTTTAGCAGAAATTACCAAATAAATATATTTTTAAATAAATAAAAGAAACGCTTGGATAAATTTAGTAGGGCGCAAACTGCGTTTGTCTTGTGCCTTTGCCATTCAATATTTATCATTTTGTATTAAAAATTCTGTTTCCAAACACTTTTTTGTATTCTCAATATCAAGCACAAGCTTTAAATGTTGCAGAAATCAGCCGAAATGGGAGATGAGCACAACCAATTGCCTATTGTTTCCATTTGTGTGGTGGCAGACAAAACAAGTGTCCTCCTGGTTTCACGCCTGTAAGTTTTTATTTGGTTTTGTTTCGAAGATTCGATTCTATACATTCTCCCATTTCAGATTGTGAAGACTTATAACGATGGCAGTGACGCAGATCTTTGGAAGGATGGATTCGGGTTCGGTATTTTTAACAGAGTTGTTCGCTACCTGGCCATCGGTAGAAATGTGTCAGATCCTGTAAGTCATGCTTTTATCAAATTTAGATTACAATTTTTATTTGTTTATTTGGTTTAGCAAGGCCTTGAGGTAATCACAGATCTTGCCATAATTAGTGAGAAAGAAGCCGTCCCCTCTAATTTTGTGTGCATTGACTTTACAGCTGACACAAGTAAAACTTTGATTAGCCTATAGATAACCTACCCTATCTATACGTGGTATTATTTATAAGTGCAGAATGTGATGGAAGCAGTGAGAAACTGTGGATCAGACTTATAAAAATGGTTTTCAGCATGCGAGGATTGACGGAAATAGGTTAAAACGAATTTTTGTATTTTCATCCTGCGTAATTTCACGTGAGTACCCCCACCCGAGTACCACTAATTAAAAAGCACCACCTGAGCATAGTTGCACGGGCGCCGGCTTTTTTTCGTTTTTATATAGAAATACTCTTAGGGTCTGCGGTAATAGCAACCAGGACCAATAATTTTTTTTTCAATTAGAAGTAGTCAAATTTTTGGGGAAAAATAGCATAAAAACAAGAAAAAAGGTCAAAAAATTTTAAAAAATCGAGTTAACTGTGTAACAGCCCCAGTGACAAACAAAAAAATTTGAAACAAAACACTTTCTTGCCACTTCGGGTGCTAATAACCACAAAGAGGTGTTTTCACAACACTCTGCACTCATAAATTTGATCCCCACTTTCAGAGTGTTAATTATAGTGCTACCGAAATATTTTTAAAAATTTGTTTTTTATCGACTCAGTTCAATATAAAATTATAGAAGAGAAAGCGCTCAAAAAAAAATTTTTGTGTGCCAGGTTCAGCCAAGAAATGATTCACTAGATGCGGTCAGTGATGTGATCATTTTAGCCGGGTCTAAAAAACCGCCTAAGGGCTACACATCTGCTGGGTAGCTAGTTTGAATAAGCCTGTTGCTCAAAAGCACAAAATTGTGTTTTGCAGAGATATTGACGGAATGCTTATCTGCTACAAAGTCACCACCATTCCACAAACCTACGGTCAACTGAAGCACAGCCAGTCGACAGAGATAAGGTATAGTTTAGCGACTTAAAATATGTTTTGATACAATGGGGCAAAGGGTGGTGTTGGTTAGTGGGGCTGATGATGTAATTTAAACATGCGCTTAAAGGGCCACCTGTTTGAATTGTCCCCGCCAATTCAATTTTTTTGCCTGATCATTCAACTTCTGCACGGATTTTTTATCTTGGTTTCTAACAAAACAAGGCTAGGATTTAATTTTAGGTATATTTTCATAGAAACCAAGTCGAAAATCAGTACAGAAGTTCAATGATTCAGAGAAAATTTGAATTGGCGGGGACAACCGTTGTCGGAGACGGCAATGGACCTTTAGCACGGGAACGGCTGTACGTCCTGATGGTATGTCCTTGTGCATAATTTCTTTCTGAGCACGATGGTGATAAAAAAAAATAAAAAAAGTAACTCTACGATGGTCAGCGGCTTTTGTGAACCATCAATGTCACGATTTTTGCTTATGCCACTTCAAATAGGTAAAACATGCCACTGTTTCAATATATTTATTATACTTCGTGTGCAAAAGAAAGCGCAGATTGCGAGCTTTCAAATTACATATCATGGAGGCATTTATGACAATCATATGAAAATTTTTTGGCTCGCAGAAACCATTGTGTTTTTTTTTCAAAAACATTGTTCATACAAAATATATACAAAAAGTGTTAAAACGCCGTTTTTCAGTTAATGGCTGAAACAATTCGACAGAACAAGAAAAACTGCACCAGATAGTGCTTTAAAGTAATCTGCAACCAGGCTTTTTGAGTGTTTAGCAAACGTTTAAAAGTATACACTAAAAGGCATCTTGACCTGAAACTTCGTATTCGCTAGATAAATCTGAAATTCTGACACCTGATTCCTGTTTAGCATAATCAATTTATTTGAAAACTGTCTTTTGATTATCACAATACAGTCAACTCTCGCTATAATATACACGTATATTATAGCGAGAGTTGACTGTATTTTTACCTTTTTTCTTAAATTTTCTTTTCTCATCTCAGATGTTTTTCCACCGTTTTGTAGCTGAGATTTTTCTCTATCGATTGAGTGGTCAAACACCCTAATTGAAATAATTTTTGAGGAGATCACACCAACTTTACACTGAAAAACCACGTTGAGCTCATACTTGATTTTTTGGTGTAAAGTTGGTGTGATTTCCTCAAAAATCACTTTCAATTAGGGTGTTTGACCACTCGTTTGATAGAGAAAAATCTCAGCTACAAAACGGTGTAAAAACATCTTAGATGAGAAAAAAAATTTAAGAAAAAAGGTAAAAATACAGTCAACTCTCGCTATAATATACGTGTATACCGTATTTCCTCTAATATAACCACCCCCTTGATTCAAAATCGTGTTCTTGGCATTGCGTTTTCGACCCACTTTTTCGTCACTTCTCTCAGGCAAGTTATGACACATTTTGTAGCCAGTGAGATGAGCTACAGAAGGAGTGGTAACTTGCTTGGGAGAAGTGATCGAAAAGTGGGTCAAAAACACAACGCCACAAACACGTTTTTTGAATGTAGGGGGGTGGTTATATTAGAGGAAATACGGTATTATAGCGAGAGTTGACTGTATTGTGATAATCAAAAGACAGTTTTTCAAATAAATTGATTATGCTAAACAGGAATCAGGTGTCAGAATTTCAGATTTATCTAGCGAATTCGAAGTTTCAGGTCAAGATGCCTTTTAGTGTATACTTTTAAACGTTTGCTAAACAAAAAAAAAGCCTGGTTGCAGATTACTTTAAAGCCCTATCTGGTGCAGTTTTTCTTGTTCTGTCGAATAGTTTCAGCCATTAACTAAAAACGGCGTTTTAACACTTTTTTGTACATATTTTGTATATGAACAATGTTTTTGAAAAAAAACACAATGGTTTCTGCGAGCCAAAAAATTTTCATATGATTGTCATAAATGCCTCCATGATATGTAATTTGAAAGCTCGCAATCTGCGCTTTCTTTTGCACATGAAGTATAATAAATATATTGAAACATGGCATGTTTTACCTATTTGAAGTGGCATAAGCAAAAATCGTGACATTGATGGTTCACAAAAGCCGCTGACCATCGTAGAGTTACTTTTTTTTTATTTTTTTTTATCACCATCGTGCTCAGAAAGAAATTCTGCACAAGGACATACATCAGGACGTACAGCCGTTCCGTGCTAAGGTCCATTGCCGTCTCCGACAACGGTTGTCCCCGCCAATTCAATTTTTTTCTGAATCATTGAACTTCTGTACTGATTTTTCAACTTGGTTTCTATTAAAAATATACCTAAAATTTAATTATAGGCCTTGTTTTGTTAGAAGTTAAGATAAAAATCCGGATACAACACCACCCGATATAACATCACCCGAAAATGGACTGATTTGGTCAGGTTTTACTAGAATTGAGTCAAGTGCACCCTCGATGCAACACACCTGGATACGACACCACCGTAGGGTCAGGAGGAATCCTATCAGGAGTAATCCCAGGCAAAAAAGATGATATCCGGTGTTATCAGGAGAATCCTGGGCAAAATAGATGATGGGTTTCTTGGGGTGGTGTGGTATCGAGGGTACATTTGACTCAATTCTAGTCAAAGCTGACCAAATCAGTCCATTTTCGGGTGGTGTTATATTGCGGTGGTGTTGTATCCAGGTTCGACTGTACTAGCATACATTTGCCAGTCAAATCGCACAGAGAAACATTTTAGTCGTTTTTTTAGCGCTAATGTAATCAGCAAGAAATTTGGGACCAGACGCACACTTCAGTAAGTTGGCTTTCCAGTGCTAAAATAGTTCTTTGAAAATTTATTTGTCAGGCAGCTATTTGCTCTGTTTATTCCCCGTGGGAGACCTTGGCGATCTCCAGGCTGTTTACAGGAGGCGAAGGCCTGTGTACTATGGGGCCTATGTACAATGAGTGAAGTCTAGAGGGGTGTGCCCAACTTTTTAAAAATTCATAACCAGAAATCAGAACGTTGAATCGAGAAATCTGGTTCATTCTTGGTACGCTTTGTAGGGCTGTATAATAATTCGTAAAGTTGTTTTTCGAAAATGGTATATTTCGAAAAGAGTTGGACTCGCAAAAAGAATTTTCGGAAAGTGTGAAGATTGGCAAATGTGTATATTCGAAAATCTATTTTAAAAATAATATTTGTCTCGAAATGCCAATTGGAAAACGGTAGAATTCTACCATTTTCGAATGGCAAACTTTATTTTGTCCCGGATTCACTTTTTTTGTCCCAGATTCACTTTTTTTTTGTCCAGATTCACTTTTTTTGTCCCAGATTTTCTCATTTCTTTCCAGATATAGCTTAAACACAGGGGGACCAAGTACTTACAAAAATTGGTCGAAAATTTTTCTCTTATAAGCCTGAAAGTTTTTTTATAACGTTTCTACCATGTTTTGAGCATTTTCGTCACAAATTATTTTTTCCGCAAAAACTTTTGACTTGGGGGACCAAGGTCACATTTCAGGCTCCTGGAAATTTTGGGATACTTGGTACCCAAGGCAAAAAATTTTTGCGGAAAATTTTTTTGGCGAAAATGCTCAAAACATGGTAGAAACGGGCTGTACGAACTTTCGTAACAGACAACTTCGTAAGAGCGAAGTTTCGTAAGAGCGAACTTTCGTAAGAAACTTTTTTGTAAGAAACAGTTACGTAACAGCGAAAATTCGTAAGAAAATTTTCGTAACAGCGAATTTCGTAAGAACTTTTTCGTAACAGCGAATTTCGTAACGAATTTCTTTCGTAAGAGGAAATAATCGAAAAATTTCACTTTTAATCAATTTTCTAATTCAGGATTTCATCTGATTCATTTGTTTTGGCCTTCTGTCACTGTTTGACACTTCGAACAGTTAATTATATGACTACTAACTGTATGAGCACAAAAGTTGGTACGCATAGGTCATATGACTGAAAAGTTTGATAATTAGTTGACCCCAGATTTTTTATCCATTAGGAGACCAGCAGAAATACCCAAAAGCATGGTGAAAAACTCCGAGCTAGAATTCACATATTATATATACACATGGCTATTTCCATTAGTGGCATGTATGTGGCATTTTTTTCTTGACTATTTTGGTCAAAAACATCACAGAAGCTATAAGAAACATCAAAGGAGGATCAAAAGCAAAAAAAGCAACTTAACATATCACTAATGTTACTGAAACGCGTTACGAAAAAGCTTGTTACGAAATTCGCTGTTACGAAAAGTTTTTACGAAATTCGCTCTTACGAAAAAGTTTCTTACGAAAATTCGCTCTTACGAAAAAATTTCTTACGAAAATTCGCTTTTACGAAAATTCGCTCTTACGAAATTCTCTTCTTACGAAAGTTCGTACAGCCGTAGAAACGTTATAGAAAAACTTTCAGGCTGTTATGAGAAAAAAAAAATTTGACCAATTTTGTAAGTACTTGGTCCCTGTGGTTTAAGCTAAGTCTGGGACAGAAATCAGGAAATCTGAGACAAAAAAAGTGAATCTGGGACAAAAAAAGTATTGTCCATTTCGAATTACTTTTTCGCCAATAGAAATCTTTCCGAGATAAACCGTTTTCCAAATTCGAAAATACGAGTATATACAGCCCGATTTGTAGTGCCCCCCCCTTTTTTAGGGTACAGTTTCACTTAACACACTTCCAGACACAGACCCGTACACAGGCTTTTAGTTTGGTCATTTGAATTTTCGAAAACAAAATTACTTTTCTGACTGCGATAGTGTCTGAAAATAAAACTTCTGAAGTCATTTTCCAAAACTGAGTCATAAGCACAGGGCTATGGTTTAGAGTTTTAATTGTACGTACGCACCTCAGCTCCGAGACTTCCAGCCTCTCTACGGCAGAGATGCGCTAGGGGGCATTAAATTCTTAAACTCTTAAGTTTAAACTGTAATTGCAGGCCGCCAGCCAAAGGCAATATGCCTCTGTACCCAAACATAAATGACCCAACTTTGCCTATCGTCACTCAACCAACGACCTAGACAAAATAGGTGCTGGAGGGTTAGTGCATTTACTATCAAGGCATCTCAGAATAATGCTGTCAAAGGTGTCGATGGTGTGCCCTTTCAATTAAATCCCGTTTTCTCCAAGTCTCTTCTGAAACACAAGGTGGTTTTGGTTGCATTTTCCTTCAATTTTAAATCCATATTTTTAAAAGATCTCTAATTTTCTTGACATTCCCGAGCTGAAGATCAAAAAAACTACACTTACAACTTTAGTTTAGAAAGGTCAATTGTTGCTTAATTGTTGCTTCAAATATTTGCGGTGATGTGTCAATGGCTAATTTTGCTTTTCTTGTATTGTATTTGTATATGCATGTAAAAAGACGTTTAACACTCCAAAGGCCGACTGTGGTAATTGCCTATCCTGCACCTGTTTTTCATGCACATACCGAATCTAGCGTTAGAATTCAAAAGACGTGTTTGGTAGGATAAGAAGGGGTATTTGAAGAGGCCACCCACAAGTTCGCAGGTGTTCCTCTGGAACTACGTATACCCTGTTTGGTTGAAAATTTCAACCCTTCTAGCGAATAACCACCACATCCAGTGCCCGAAAATTTCGACACAGGAACTCAGGTTCGAGTTTAAATAGGGTAAGGTTAAGATAGAAATAGGGTAATGTTAAGGTTTAAATAAGATTCAAAGTCAATTTAAAGTTTAACATAACCCAATTTAAACTTCAACCTAACTTAAAAAGTGGATAATGGGTAAGGTTAAGGTTCATTTAAGCTTATTTAAAGTTTAACCTTACCCAATTTAAACTTTAAATTGTTCACTCAAATTTTTCTTCATCTCTAACGCATCTCTAACCAACCAAGGCATTTCTAACCAACCACTATCCCATCTTTTAAAAATGTAAATTACAAGGTAATGGTCTCTGGTTTCTGTGTCTCTGTGGTCTGGGGACTAATCCCTAAGGCTGAAAGTCAAAATTTGGTCAAAACTTTTTTTTCTAAAAATGGCCTTCCCACACCTAAAAACGTTTTTTCTACACGTTTCAAGCATTAAAACAGCAAAAAATATGCTTTTAGGCCATTTTAGGAGGACTCGCTATAGTGTAGTTTAGCCGAATCATGTGCTGGACATGGTTTGATAATACTAAAACAGCGACTTCACTTGCATGAAACTAATTTGGATTAGTTTCATACCCCGTGAGATACTCAGGTGTTACTCAGGTTTTGTATCTAACTAAAGGCACTAAGGTGTTGGTACAAAGGACTGCATCGGTATCGGTACTTGGGTAAAAGTGCCTGGCAGTAGTAGCCAAGGTATTGGTACAAAATGTTCAGGTGTTTTAAGTGAATGGAGATATCTTGATATAAATGGATACTTCTGGTCAATGGATACCCGGCTGATAGGTTGAAATATGGAAGTTAAATGTTTTGGTCAAGTGAATCCATATGAGAGCTAGAGAGGTGAATTTGCATGTCTACCTGGGGCAAATTTATTTCTTACCTTTTAGCTTCAAAAATCTTTCTCGTGCACTATTCCGATTATTTAAAAATATTTTGTATGTAGAAAATTGTCATTTGATTAAATTTACCAAAACTAATAGTCAGCTAGTTGCTATAAGAAATATAAAAGTAGCACATGACCAGTAGTACCTAAGTATTATTAGCCACATAATAGCAATTACTAACTAGTAGCACAGAAAAAACTCGGAAGAAAAAAGGGTAGGAAAATGCAGTTGAGTATCTGGCCCTTTTTTACTGGCCCTCTCTTACCCAGTATCACTAACTATTGTTTTTTATGGTGCTATTTGAACTTGAATTGCTTTCTAATCATGACAAAATAAAGAACTTTTGGTAGAGACTCTATAAAATAAGGATTGTAGAAACAGTCATACTCGTATATAGCCCATGCACAACCTAAAATATATAAAACGACATGGTAGCCTAGAGGGTAAGGCTGTGGTGTTGCATCCCCTTCACAGTGGTTGGATCCACCTAGTAACGAAATCACTTTTTGAAGTTAAAATTGGGTAAAGTTAAAGTCTAAACCGGCTAGAAACCAAGTTTAAATAGGGTAAAATTAAGGATAATATTTAAAACTGGCCATAAAATACTGAAAATTGGCCATAAAATACTGAATTTTGGCCATAAACTTTTGAATTCTGCCATAAACTTTTCAATTCTGCTCATAAATTCAAATTTAGCCTTGAAATCAGTGTTTCCAAAAAACAGAACACAGAATTAACCACAGAATTTTAAAAGTGCTCGTAATTGTGTTTTTTGTATGGTATTTTTGCTAATTTTTTGTGCGTTTTGTTCAGCGTTAAAAGTTGCGGTAGGGGACCATACGCGTTTCGCAATTTTCCACTAAAACAGTAAGAAAATTTGACTTTGTCCCGAAAAAGTCAAAAACAGAAAACAGAATTCTGTTTTTGACTTTTTCGGGACAAAAGTCAAATTTTCTTGCTGTTTTTGTGGAAAATTTGCGAAACGCGTATGGTCCCCTACCGCAACTGTTAACGCTGAACAAAACGCACAAAAAATTAGAAAAAATACCATACAAAAACACAATTACGAGCACTTTTAAAAATTCTGTGGTTAATTCTGTGTTCTGTTTTTTGGAAACACTGCTTGAAATACTGAATTTTGGCCGTAAATTATTGGATTTTTGTCACAAACTTTTAAATTTGGGTTGGCTTTACGTCAATCGGTCTACAGATCGATTGGCCTACAAAAGTCTTTTCACTTCTAAATGCCGAACCGACTATAGTATTAAACTTAAAACTTTGTAATGAAAACGGTTTGTTATGACCAAAATGATGTTTTGACTATCCAGAACCTCACTATCTAATTAGTACTTCAGTAGGTACCCACTCCAAGGTGGTCGACCTCAAATTTTAGACTATCTAGCTTCTCAATGTTGACAAGTTCAAACCAGGTTTTGTTCCTTTACAAACCTTTCCTAAAACCCGTTTTTTTTGTTTCTCAGATAAGTATCACAAATTCAAGTAAGGAGACTTTAAGAGCCATTCGGAGGATGCCCAACAAACGTGGGTTAGTTTTGCAGTGCAGAAAAGATCGTAACAGGCAGTAGAGAAATTTTAATATTATAGGAAGATATGGTAGACCATCGACCACAAATGCAGGGATAGCAGATGGTAGCCGCCCAAATTATTCAATGATTTCGTAATAAGCCGATAGAGAGCTTGGCATTGCTATTAACCTTGCACAATTCTAACATTAGCACGTAGAAGGAAGGACAGACGCGGTATAATTAAAAACCTTATGTTTTGAAAACAATTTTATTAAGACCATTACATTACATAGCAATATACTTGTGACAGGGAAACAATACTCTATATTCAATACTGCTACTTCTACTGGAGGTCAATTCGGCGGAAGGTCTTTTCGAAGGAGCACACTGTAATACAGAATGGGTTAACAGAACAAGGTTGTCACTAAGGCACTCCCTGATCAACGGGAAAGCAATGTCTGAATATACGATCATAGCCACGGCCACTAGGATGGTCGAAGCATTGTCAGCAAAGCACCAAATAAACTTATTTTGAAGATTTAAAGCACTGGAGTCGATTCGATCGGGAAGTAGAGCGCATGTTGTTAGCCAGCTGAAAAATAGGCCTCGTCAGAAAATAAATCACCCGTCAATCAAAACAGTCACCTAGAATAACGAATCCATGTGCCAAAGCGCAAGCGACCACTGAAAAGGCACCAGGAGAGGCTACACCACGATGAACTTCATTGTCATTCTTTGAGCTTGATAATTCTAAACACACAGAACTCTAATGTTGATGCGGAAGATATGCAAATTTATAAGGACGAAAAGTGTAGGACAATTGTATAACACAGAAAAATTGGTGACGGAATTCAATTGACATGGAGCCGACCCGAGTTTATGGCCAGAATTAAAAAGTTTATGGCCAAAATTAAATATTTATGGCCAAAATTCAGTATTTTATGGCCAAAATTAAATACCACCCTAAAATTAAACCTTAATAAAGTAAAAGTAAAGTTTAATTAAGGTTAAAGTAAAGTTTAAGTTGGGTAAGGTTAAACTTTGAATATGGTCATGTTAAGGTACTAGGTCGTCGTTTTAATGTTTAATATTTACTCGAATTAAACTTTAACATGACCCAATTTAAGCTCAAACTGGACATCCTGTGGAATTGTAAGAAAAATTAAATCAAACTATGCTATCCACGGATAAAAAAATTCCAGTGGGATCCCACCTAATTCCTACTGGTTCACCACCGAATCACCAGTGGGAGTGCCATCGGAATTCGGTGGTGTTCCAGTGGCAATAAGGTGGGATTCCAATGGAATTTAGGTGGTATTCCACTGGAATCGAGGTGGTATACCACTGGAATCGAGGTGGTATTCCACTGGAAAAAAAGTATACCTGCCACTGTCCGGATTCGAACCGACCACCCGAGTGGTAGACCCTGAGCCACTACCCACTGAGCCAACATGTCGTTTTAACGTATTGAGGTTATTAGACGCCTATATATACTCAATTTTTGAAATAATGAGTCTTTCGTTATTGAATGTGCTTTATTGGTGTGGATGAATGCAATCAAGTGATATAACTAGTGAAATTGAAGAATTAACAAGTACAACAGCAGGAGATATTATTCGACTGACTTTAGCAATTTTATATTTAATGGAATTATGGGAGTATGAATCTCAGAAACGAAATTATATTTGTTAAACAGGGTTTTAATTTTTCGCTGTATGCTAATAACAAATCATAAAAATCATGTATAAATCAGGATTGTAACGAAAATTGTGCTAGACTTTCCATGATAAAAAATATACAGTCGACGCTCGATTTAAGGACAGCCTGGGGACGGGCAAACACTGTCCTTAAATCGAGCTGTCCTTGTATCGACCGTCCATGGGACGTAACCTTTAAGCCCCTTTTTTCCATTTGTGGAAAAAGGGCCAAACGACTTACGTAAGTCATTTGGCCCTTTTTTCCACAAACGGAAAAAGGGGCCAAACGCCCCTACGCCGCGTCCATATATCGATTTTTATTTATTTGAAAACAAAACCAACAAAATTTGTGTCCTTAAATCGAGCGTCGACTGTTTAAAGATTTTTAATGAGGACAAAATATACTTAAACCAAACAGCTAGGTGATAAAAAATACAGTCCTGGTATAAAAAGGTTAAAATAACATTAGTTTAGTGTCAACTACGATAATTGGATAAAAATTGCCACTGGAATACCAGTAAGTCACAAATTCCAGTGGATTACCACTGTCATTCCACTGGTAAATTGCTAGATTTCCACCAAATTGCCACTTGTATCGAATATTCCAGTGGATTGCCACTGGAATTCCAGTGGTAAATTGGTGGATTCCACCAAATTGCCACTAAATGAGCGATTTACCACTGGAATGCCAGTGGCAATCCACTGGAAATTCATACTTTCTGGCATTCCAGTGGGAGTTACTGGTTGGCCAGTGGTCATTTAGTGGTCTTCCACTCGACTTCATTTTTCCGTGTCCTACCCAAAATCATGCATTGAACGTGGTTTGACAATACCAAAATACCAAACTCTTTACCCAAACTTTATTATCAGGGTAGCGACGTATTTTAGATGAACAGCACCCAAACATAGTACCGATTTTGTGTACCCGATTCTTCTTTATGTTGAAGAATTGGACCTTATTACTTTAGGGGGACCACCGATTTTTCAATATAACTTTTTTTCAATTTCATAAAGTTATCAAGTTGATTATGGTGATAAAACTGACAACAATCACCTTGATCAACATAATTTCCATAACGACTTATCTAGTCTAGTATTCATATAGGTTATCGAAATTAATATTAGTCATTTAAATCAACATAAAAATTTTAAAAAATTATAGTGAAGAAGTCGGTGGCCCCCTAAAGTACATACGGTCCGAAAATTGTCTTTCATTTCTTTAATTGACTTTTATTTCAAAACTGGCCTCTTTCTCAGTCTCCATCTACCTCGAGGGTAGCTACCCAACCTAAAGGGTATTCACCTTTAATGCCCGAAAATTAAAAATTGTAATAAGAATTAAATCAAACCAGGGTATCTTACCAGAACCGTGCGCTGAACACGGTTTGATAACGATAAGAAAGCGCATTCACTATTCAAAATCTCAATACCAAGGTATTTTACTTCAGAATACAATAATAGCCTTGAAACCGGTACAATTTCCTGTAGCATCAAGTGTTCAAGGTGACGAAGCAGAAAGCCATCTATTGCAGTGGAAGAAGAATCCGGATAGCGGTTGGTTGTTAAACAAGTGGAATTTGTAAGCTTTTGTTGTCATTCTTAGTCATCAAATCGAGTCATCAAAGACTGTACTCTTCGAAAGCTTCTTCTTCTTCTTCGCCCTTTCCTGCGAGCAGCCGAGAGGTTGATTGAAAACTGCAGCAAATGTCCAGATCATCAGGTAATTCATTCATGCTTTGTACCTTTCCCCTTCACGTGGATTTTTTCAAGATTGTGGCCTCAGTTCTATCGATTCCACAATCTCTTTATAGCGAAGCTTATCTACTGGGAGAAGAAGGTCGTCGAATTTACGGAAGCAGAAGCCTTTTAGTGATGCCATCAAAGAAGGTGACTGATCAAGATATCGTCCAGCACTATGATCTTTTCAATGGTGGGCTACATCTCGTCACTTGGGTTCAGTACTTGTTGGGTCTTTGCCGATGAATCGCTAAATCTGTTGTAATATAATCTGCTTCAGGAGTTAAAGTCGCTCTTCTATGTGATTCTCCCGTCTTTGCTCTGGCCAAGTTACTATTCGTGCACTTGCTATGGGGGGTCAAAGAAAGGAGTATGCAAACATGCGCTTCTGATCATGAAGAAGCAAGGAGCCATTCAATTTCCGAGTCATTCTGTGGCTGATATACTGCGAAAGAAAAGAAAGAGAGGAAGACCTGCTCAAGGATAAATGTTTCGTTGTAGACTTGTTATTGTTGAGCGTTGTAAAATGTCGTTTGGTTCAAAGAAAATAAAATGTGATACTGATATGGGAACATGGATTGTTGGAAGATTCAGGGAACATATATGTATTTCCTCTATTGACCACAAATGAAAAGTTTTTTTCGACCCCTGAAAAATCTTGCAATTGTGAATCAAAATGGTCTTTACTCTGAAATCCTTGTCCAAAAATGAAGGGTGGAGGGTTATAAGAGCATAGGGAGTTAATAGAGAAAATATGGTATTGAAGATATTAATGATAAAGGTGAAAGATATGTCTCTCGTTAAGAAGCTTGTTCAAATCGTTTGACTGGAGATGTGTTGGTTTTTATTTTATAAACATCAAAATCTATTGCCAAAAACGATACTACTGCCACAAACGATACTATCATACAATACTATAAGCATTAAAATCTATGGGACAAAAACGAGAATTCTATGCGCAAAAACGAGTATTCTATGTGCACTTTAAATTCTATGGGCGAAAACAAGTATTATATGGGCAAAAAAGAGTATTCTATGGGCAAAAACGAGTATTCTATGGGCACTTTAAATTCTATGGGCGAAAACAAGTATTATATGGGCAAAAAAGAGTATTCTGTGGGCAAAAAAGAGTATTCTATGGGCACTTTAAATTCTATGGGCGAAAACAAGTATTATATGGGCAAAAAAGAGTATTCTATGGGCAAAAACGAGTATTCTATGGATATGGATTTTTTCTGGTGCAAAAAAATTTCTTTTTGGTGCAAAAAGATTTTATTTTGGTGCAAAAAAATTTGGTGCAAATTAGATCTTTTTTGGTGCAAATTGAATCTTTTTGGTGCAAATATAATTTTTTTTGGTGCAAAAAGATTTTATTTTGGTGCAAATCGCCTTGGTGCAAATAATTTTCTTTTTGGTGCAAATTGAATTCTTTTTGGTGCAAATTGAATTCTTTTTGGTGCAAATCGAATTCTTTTTGGTGCAAATTAAATTCTTTTTGGTGCAAATCGTATTCTTTCTGGATAATATTTTTTTTGCCCGTATAATACTCGTTTTCGCCCATTGCATATTTCTTTTTGCCTGTAGATTTTGAATGGCCGTAGAATATTCGTTTTTGCCCGTAGATTTCTCTTTTTCCATTTTTTTCTACCTGTAGATTTAAAATTTTGAGGAAATTCAAATTTTATGGTCAGAAACGACTTGGTTTGCTCAGAATCCAACCCCAGAGTGGCCAAGTTGGTTTTTTGGGAGTTTATTAAAGGGGAGTGAACTTATTGCGAAAATTAGATTGCGCGCATCAGAATCCATTCTCGATTGGCTCAATCTCTCAGAATCAGGATTCCGCCATTTAGAAGCACTCCATGAGGGGGGTAGGGGGGGGGGGGTGGGATTACACTTTATGTACGCATCGCCCTAAATCGACAGTTTTTATCCCGCTAGGCGCACATCTTATTATTTTCTATTAAGTTTACTGACTTCTAGAGTCAAAAACTGTCGAGAAATAGATTACAATCATTAGCTGCACTGCTTTGCGGTCAGAAACTGCCTCAATTTTGCGAATTGAAGCAAATGACCATCAGAATGAAAGAAAACCATCCACAATCATGCGTATTAAGTTTGTGTAACCTGAACCTCAACGAATTTCATTTATTTATTCACCAACGCGTTTAGTGACTTTCTGGAGTTATAATTTCATGGTGAATCAGACAAAAATTTAAAAAACCAAAATCACTACAGAAAAACAAGGTAGCTAGCGAAGGTTTGACCAAAGAAGGATAGAATATTTTTGAGGAGTAGGATTTCGGTACTATTTTGGCACTGAGGTTTTTCGCAGTTCTAATTTACATGATCATTCATAGTCATATACTGAAACATTTTCAGTATAAGGTTGTTAACGATTATCTAAATTAAAATTGCAAAAAACTTCAGTTCCAGAACAATATCGAAAATTTTGGTGACAGCCCTGGGTGGGAGTGCATGGAATCGGAAATCGTTGGATTTTTTTTAAATTTTAGCTTCAATTTCATAATAACTTTCTTCTGTTTGATAGCTCAAATGAAAGCCTAGATTCTTGGCCACATTAAGGTATAAAAAAGTGTGACTTGTAAAAATGGTCAGAAAATTTCAATAAAACTAATCAAAGAAAACCCTAAAAACGTCGATTTTCGGAAATTTAGCCCACTTCAGCCTGAATACAAGCTTCAGTAAGGGTGAAAGCTTGCTCTGATCATCTTGTTGAATAGCCAAAAATGGGAGGATCCTTTTGACACAAAACTTGCAAATAAAAGCAGAAAAAAGGTGTGCAGCCAGTGGTAGTCAAGCCTGTGACTTAAGCAATGCGTATATGAAGTATACCTCATTCTTCAAAACCACTACCAACTAGTATTTAGGTACCCTGAACCAATAATAAAAGTGGTTCTAAATGGCGGAATCCTGATTCTGAGAGATTGAGCCAATCGAAAAAGGATTCTGATGCGCGCAATCTAATTTTCGCAAAAAGTTTACTCCCCCTTTAATAAACTCCCAAAAAACCAACTTGGCCACTCTGGGGTTGGATTCTGAGCAAACCAAGTCGTTTTCTGACCATAAAATTTGAATTTCCTCAAAATTTTAAAATCTACAGGTAGAAAAAATGGAAAAAGAGAAATCTACGGGCAAAAACGAATATTCTACGGCCATTCAAAATCTACAGGCAAAAAGAAATATGCAATGGGCGAAAACGAGTATTATACGGGCAAAAAAAATATTATCCAGAAAGAATACGATTTGCACCAAAAAGAATTTAATTTGCACCAAAAAGAATTCGATTTGCACCAAAAAGAATTCAATTTGCACCAAAAAGAATTCAATTTGCACCAAAAAGAAAATTATTTGCACCAAAAAAATTCAATTTGCACCAAGGCGATTTGCACCAAAATAAAATCTTTTTGCACCAAAAAAGATTATATTTGCACCAAAAAAGATTCAATTTGCACCAAAAAGAGCTTTTTTGCACCAAATTTTTTTTGCACCAAAATAAAATCTTTTTGCACCAAAATAAAATTTTTTGCACCAAAAAGAAATCTTTTTGCACCAGAAAAAATCCATATCCGTATTCTATGGGCACTTTAAATTCTATGGGCGAAAACAAGTATTATATGGGCAAAAAAGGGCTAGACTTTACTTGGCCCCCCCCACGGCTGACCCACTTTCGAGGTGAATTTTTAAAAACCGATTGCATATTCGTGTTTCTCGACCCGGATTTTTACGGAAATGATCATCAGATTCTGTGAAAGTGAAAAAAAATTTTTTGGGATTTGCCTTGGTCCCCCAAGGTAAAATTTTAGAAAATTTGAAAAAAAAATATTTTTTAAATTGGCGCCTTTGAATTTTAAAGGGATTAAGGGCTGTATTGGGAGGGAAGGGAATAAAAGGGGCCACTAATCACACAAGGCCCCTAACAAGAAGATGTTGAACATAGTTTTGAATACTGGGCCTACCGCATAAATAAACTCTGGTATGCATGCTTTTTCATGCATCCAGAGTCACTTTCGAGTGATTTGTGTCTAAGTATGTGGGTGTGCGCATCTCAACTCCCCCCAAGCCCCTGCTGCGCCCGAAGGGGGCGCAGGGGGCTTGAGAGTTAGAGATGCGCGCACTCACTTACCTTAGACATAATTCCGAGAGGTACTCTTGATCAAAAAATGCGTATAGAGTCTCTTTTTTGCCACGGCCCAGTTGAAAACATGGTGAGGCAGTCGAAGAATACATATATTTACTTTTCTATTGTTCTGCCATAAAAGTGGCCCCCTTTTATTCCCTTCCCCTCCCAATACAGCCCTCAATCCTTTAAAATTCAAAAGGCGCCAATTTAAAAAATATTTTTTTTTCAAATTTTTCTAAAATTTTACCTTGGGGGACCAAGGCAAATCCCAAAAAATTTTTTTCACTTTCACAGAATCTGATGATCATTTCCCGTAAAATCCGGGTCGAGAAACACGAATATGCAATCGGTTTTTAAAAATTCACCTCGAAAGTGGGTCAGCCGTGGGGGGGGCAAGTAAAGTGTTACCCAAAAAGAGTATTCTGTGGGCAAAAAGAGTATTCTATGGGCACTTTAAATTCTATGGGCGAAAACAAGTATTATATGGGCAAAAAAGAGTATTCTATGGGCAAAAACGAGTATTCTATGGGCAAAAAAAAATATTATCCATTTGTTTGGTTACACATTTTCAGACTTAAAATTGTAAGACTCTAAGAAATAACAGCAAAAAGTTTTGAATTCGCGCCAAAAATTTGCGTAATTTCAAATTTTGAATTTGCGCCATATTGAATTTCCAACTTTTTGGCTGTTTAGAACACACCTTTGGATTTTTCGCGCCCGCTGCCTACCTAAGGTTCTAAATACCTCTTCGTGAGTGGGATTAGAGAAACACTGAGGTCACAATAGTGACCGCGCCGTCCTTCACCGTGCTAATTTTTTTCATCGCCGTCCTACATTTTAACCATTTTTTTTATTATGAATTGCTTTTTTATTTTAGAACATATAATTAGTTTTTATTTATACTTAATTTTTAGCGACTGTCCAAGTTTTCTTTCATTTTATTTCAAAAAATAGGGTCGTCCTAATTTAACCAATTTTTTGAAAATTTTTGTATAAAATCAGGACAGCCCCATTTTTCGAAATAAAAAAGAAGGAAACATGGACGGTCACCTAAAATAAAGTGTAACAATAAAAAGTGATTATATGATGTAAAATAAAAAAGCCATCCATTATGAAAATATAGTTAAAATTCAAGACGGCCATGAAAAATTTATCTGAGGGTTAACTGGCAATTTTTTTTGTGAAATCTCAAAATTTTTTAATCAGTTAGTGTTTATGGCTCTATCAAAATTGTAAGTTTAAATGTAAGTTTAAGTGTTAATTTAAATGTAAGTGTAAATGTGAGGGGTCTTTACAATAACAGAAACATTTATATTTACACTTACACTAACACTTACTCCTCAAGGCGCCTTCCCAATACGAATGTAAATGTAAATGAAAATTTTTGACTTATCCTGACTTTTATTTTCAAAAGTCAGTTTTTTAACCGAAATAGCAATTTTTAAGTTTTTATAACTAGCATTGAACTTCTCGTCCTCAATAAAGCACTTTTAGTATTCTCTGAAAATACTTGCATTTAATTTGCATTTACATTCACATTCGTATAGTGAGGGGTAAGTGTAAATCTAAGGGTGTTCACAATACCAAAAAAAAATACTCTTACATTTAAATTTACACTTATAATTGTGATAGAGCCATAAAAATGCTTATTTTATCGTGGTGAGCAAAAAAATGAGTTCGGGAGGTGATTTTGGGGCAATTTTCAAAAAATCCCAATAGGAGGAGAAACTATAAAAGGTTGGATTACTGAAATATGAGGAGCAAGCGAAATCGTGATTTTGTCATTATACACCGAAAAATTGCTGGAGTGGGCTGAGCAGAACTGCGTTTACAGAATTCGGAATCATGTTGGACAAAAAGTTATGACAGTTATAAATTGTCAGAATTTCTTGACTCACGCCGTTCTGAAGCAAACATTCTAAAGCCACCATGCGCGTGATACATAAAAATTGAAGGAAGGAGCATTTTTATTGATAAAAATCTGGTACAAATCATTGCATAATACATCAAATGCAAGAACAAGTCAAAGATGAGCATAATTTACGTTAAACAACATTTCATAGTCAGAGAGGAAGAGTAGATCATTGATGCATTTGAAGAATACACTTCCAATTCCGCAGCCCACTCCTTTTGGTCCAAAGTTTCTGGCGTAGCACCCTAATTAGTCACTTAATCGAGGCTCAGCTAAAAAGATTAAATAAACTAACTGTTGCAATAAATTTCACTGTTTCGATCGCAGAATTTGCCTGGTTCAAGAGACTTCCCACAGTCGTGACAACGGAAGCAAAGCTTGTGCCAAATCTCAAAAATTTTCATTATAAAATTTTCAAGAGCTAGTTTTGTAGAGCAATTTGATAGTTTGCTAAACTTTACCGAAGAACCATAATCTTCGGAACCAATAATAGAAATATGTAACACTTGTAGCACTTGGTATTCAGAAAAATCGAAATTTTGACCCTAGTAGCAAATACCGAATTTTTTTTCGTTTAGCCTTGTCCAGCAGCGCAAAAATTTCCAAAAAATCATCAAAAAAATCTTTTTTTCTCAATTGGCGCCAGAAAAAATTTAAGTAAATTTAAGAGTAAAAAACTAGGTTGTTAAATAGTTAACTCTTCCGAGAATATTCTCGATTTTCAGAAAAAATGCACTTTTTAAGTCTTTTTATAATGATCTGCGCGCATATTCTCGAGAATATTCTCGGAAAGAATCTTACCGGAAAATTCACAACCTAGTAAAACTAAGGACAATACGTGAAAATGCCGCTTTTTGTGAAAAAATGGCCCCCTTTTTTTCTCTTATAAAAGGCATAAATTTGCCTACTTTTAAATTTTTTTCAAACTATCAGGTAGCCCCGTGATTCTAGTTTCTATCAATGTATCATCTTTTGCATCATCTGTGAAAAATGTAGCACAAAAAGGTAAAATTATGACTAAATTGGACTATGCCCCCATATCTCAATTGAATCATACCCCCACATCTCCATTTTGCCTTGGTCCCTCTTGTTGTTTTTTCTGTAATTTTTTTGCCTAAGCCTAAAGCTTAAAAAGATCACAAAAAACAACAGGGAGACCAAGGCGAAAATGTGGGGTACAGTTCAATTGAGATTGTCATTGAATATTTCTTAAGCTTCATTCACGGCAATGATGACAGCTTCGTACTTCTTCGCTTTTTCCCTCTACCCCACGGAACGCTGACTCGATCACCGAACCATAACCCACACTTTTTGCCTTGGTCCTTCTATTGTTTTTTTTGATTTATTTGCCTAAGCCTGAAGCTTAAAAAGATCAAAGAAAAACAACAGGGGGACCAAGGCAAAATTAAGATGTGGGGGTATATTTCAATCGAGATATGGGGGTATAGTTCAATTGGATGTAGGGTATAGTTCAAGTGCTCCAAATTATGGAGCAAGTCAGAAAAATTTTTGGTTCATACTTCTACCTTTCTGTGCTTCATTTTGCAAAGGTGATGCAACAACTGATACCTCATTAGAAACTAGGCTCGTAGGGCTACCTAAAAAAGGGGCACTTTTTCGCCAAAAGGGGCATTTTCCGTTTTTTCAAATAAGGAGCATGCTCGCCGCCAAAACTACACGACAAATAGCTTCAAAAACTAGTGTCACGAACATCTTCAAACAGTTACCTTCCCTGCAGCGACATTTTCTCAGCTATATACAAGTCTTGAGCATCGATGGCAGATTAGTGGCTTGGACATGGAGTTGGATCGGTTCATTGCAAACACAGCATTAGCGTTTGTACGAGAGTTTCCTTCGATTCGATCATGGACTGGTTCATAAGCGAAGACGGTCGCACCTAAATTAATAGATAATAAAGCCTTAGAAATTATGCTTCGACAAAAAAAACCAAAATAGGAATTGAAATAAAGCAACCTGCTGGTTTTCAGGAGAAACGGCAGTGTGGGCAGAGAAGTCCAACTGGGCCGGTGTCATCTTAGTCTGTGGAGGCTGAAGCTGTCATCGTATCGGCGAATTGAGTAGCTGGCATTTTTCAGAGAGTTGTTTCTCTCACTCATGTAAGAAGATAGAGCAAATGCCGTCGAGGTGGAAGAAAGTATCATTCTGATCATAAGCTGGCTTTGGAAAGGCAGTCAGCGGAAGTCCATCGGAATAGAGCAAGTTTTGATGCATTGCTTACAGTATACCTAAAATACACAATTTGACCCTAGTAGCGAATACCTCCCCCAACGATTTTCACTTTTTGCTTTAGAAAAAAGTACCAAATTTATATCCAGACCCCGGAAAATGTGCGCAAACTCTTCATTAGTCACAACTTCCGTACGCTGGCCTACCCCCAAGCCTAAGGGCTAAGTCTAAACTTGTTGTTTGCAAGGGTAGTTACAGCAATTTTTAAAGGTCGGATGCTTGGGGGGGGGTATTCGCTACTAGCGCCCACAATTTTGCTAACCAGATAATTAAAAAAGAAAAGAATTATACTTTTCCATTGTGCTGTTCATAAGATTCACTATCCAGAAGAGCATGACAAGCTGGATTAGCTAAAAATTATATTTTGAAGAAGGGAAATTTTAAAATAGGTAAAAAAGCTTACAGCAGAGAAAGCAGAGTTTGTGAAACAGGTATCCGGCAGCGAAGATTTGCTCATTTTTCAATACGTCAGAATTGCAGCGATAGCAGGAGATTCCCGATTGACCATTTTTGATATAAAAGATCTTTCAGCTAGCCTGAAATTGTAAATTTTAATCAACAGACGTAACAGGATGTCCTGTCTGTTCAAGACAAATAATGTAAATGCCAAAGCAGAAGCATTTGTGTTCTCTTTCATCACATAATTGCACATTATGGATTTAGTAGATTGACCCAAATACATAGAAGGGATAAATTCTTTTAACCCATACATGCCTAACACAATGCTTTTGTTCTTGCACAGAAAATGTAGATAAATTTTGATGTGTATGAATTTTTATAACACAACAGCCTAATAGAATAATGGCTACAGGTGAAAAGGAGCAGTTCTAGTATACACCCTTCACTCAAGTGTAGTATACACCCTTCAGTCAAATTAGCTTGGGGGACCAAGGCAATTTTTTTAAAATTTTTAATTTGAAAAAAATTTGCCTTGGTCCCCAAGCTAATTGACTGAAGGGTGTATACTACACTTGAGTGAAGGTGTATACTAGAATTAGCCGGTGAAAACACCTTTAAAGGACATACCAGCGCGTTACACAGTCAATTTCAAATTTGCAAAAGGCGGGACTAGCCATATTCAAACGAGAATTATTTTTAAATGCAAATTTGTTATTCTGTAAGAGCAATACCGTATTTTCTCTATAAATACCCACTCTCTAATAATCCCCACCATATAGACCTTATATCTCAGCCTAGAGCAGACATTTCGCAAATCTGTTTTTTGCGTTTTTTGGGCACGAGCACTCCTGATTCCACTTTCAGATGCTGGTTGAAAACATAAAATCTCGAAATCGACCTCAAACTTTACTGATTTTTACGGGTTGAAAAATTAACCCCAAAAAATTAACCCCATGGGGGTTAATAGAGAAAATACGGTAAGTTATGAAAAGCAGGGCAGGAGTAGCTTGCGACAATTCAAATAGCGACAAAATCATCGGTCTTATTCGAAATAACCGTTAAACCGAGAGCTGAAAAAAAGGAACAAAAGAGAGAAGATACCTAAGGCCAGAGCGAAGGATGAAAGCATCAACAGAGAAGAGAGCCAGAATTTTTAAACCGAGATCTGAAAAAAAGGATCAAAAGAGAGAAGATACCTAAGGCCAGAGCGAAGGATGGCAAATATTTGTAAAAGGATGGCATATATAGGATGGCAAACGAAGGATGGCAAATATTCGGCAAATATTTGCCGAATAAGACCGATGATTTTTGTCGCAATTTGAATTGTCGCAAGCTACTCCTGCCCGAAAAGACCAGTGTCAGTCTAATAACATAGGTAGCTCAGTGGTAATGTGCTGATGTAGTCCGAACATAGTTGAGTTCGAATCCAACACGGTGCATAGCTTTTTGTATAAATGTAGAGACCGGCATTTGCCCTTTGGCGATGTTGCGATGCGATGTTTTTCAGCCAAAATATTTGCGTGCGATGTTGCGATGCGATGTCGGTATTTGAGTGCGACACATCGCTGCGTGAATGAGAACTTTGCCAGGTGCCGCTGAACATTGCTCAAGAACTGAAGACGATCTTTTTCGCTGGTTTCTTGATAGCATTGAAATCCTTGGTTATCACTTTGAGATTTTCCTCACGCTTAATCACATTTGTTCGTTTTCAGCAGGATTAGCTTTGGCCCTCAAAAAATTCTATAAACGAGGAAATGCAAATACAACACAAACCTGACATACAACTGCCGCGTTCGTTCCTCTTCATCAATCAAGCGGATCATAAATTGACTTAGGCACATATTTGCTTTTGGTAACCTTGCGTTGAAAGCCTGATGCCACCCCTCCATGTGATTGTTTGTGCGCGGAGACCAGTGAGAACTGCCTTATTCTCGTTCCAGTCAGCAATTGGAAATAGCGGATCCTTGATTGACTTCCCACACTTTCGGCCTCGGATGTATGTGCGTTCAAAATAGTTCACGTAATCTGAAAATTTATTTCTTGAAAATATTATATCAAGCAAAGTACTATGTTTTTCAGTTTTTCAAACTAGAAATACCTTCCAAATTAATTGAAAATTGAAGTCTGCGATTTCTCGACACGTAAGCAGTTCCTCTCTGACTTCTTCAAAACTTATTTCGACTTGTTTAATTGGAACGAAAGAAAGAGCCACAAGAGATCTGAACAGCACTCGAGCGGAGTCATCATTGTAGGCTGGCTGAAGCTGTTTCCACTGGACATGTGCAAACGCACTTTTTGAGAGGTGGAACAAGCAAAAGTTCACATCGAATTGGTCACCAAAAACGTCAAGAAGAGCATTGACCGGGGCAAGTTCGAAATCTGAAAGACGAATTCAGATTAGTGCATGAATTAGAACTTGCATGCCATAACTGATTCTGGACGGATATTACTGTCATAACCATGCAGAGATTGAAACATCCTCAAGTAATTTTCTTCTGACTTATTCGGAAGCAGAGCGTAGAAGCATGGCAACGAAGAATCACCGATGAAGACATTGATCGTGAATAGCTGATAAAAGCTTTTTGGAGAGCAGAAGTATGTGCCGTCAATGGCCCAACAAGGATACTTTCGAAGAAGACCAGCACCATTTCGGATAGGAACGCAAAAATCACTGGCTTATCCGGCTGAGTAATTTTGGAAAAATGTAAACACGAATGAGTTATGTGAAAAAATTACCTTGAACCATTTAATAGAAATTGTTGCCCTTATCTGGTGTCCTTGAAGCGGTCAATCCAGATAACTTCGTCCAGTGGCTTGTCAACACTAGATGCTCCAATTGGTTGGCGTGCCTGCTGAACCATCTGCTGCAAAGAGCGATCCGAAGGAAGAGAAATCAGCTGTTCATCTGATAAATTCGATTTTGCGGCTTCTACGATGAGACCAACCCTCATTCCAATAACGCGCACTGCATCTTCTTTCACTTGCACTATGCGTTGACGAAGCTAAAAAGTACTTTACGTAAGAAAAAACGTTAATAATTACACGCCTGGAAATTGCTTTGACTCTTCCGGCAAGTGTGCGACTTTGTTTGCGTAAGATTCTCAGTTAAGCCATATTTGGAGGTTGCCTTTCCACCGCGAATTCGAACGCAACGCCAGTTCTGAACTGTCTTAAGGGGGGGGGGAACTTTATATACGCATCGCCTTTTGTCGAAAGTTCTAGTCCCTCTAGGGATGTCGAAAGTTCTAGTCCTCTAGGGATTAGCAGTTACAGCAGTTACATCAGGAATGAATATTTGAATTTGAATTTTTTTGGTCTCACGCATTAAAGTGGTCGTACTATTAAAGTGGTCGTACCCGCCTTTTGGAAATTCAAATTTCACCGTGTCGGGCACGGCATGCTCCTTTAAAGAATTTACGGTATCTCCCTTTTTTTGGGTTTGGTATAGTTTGAAGCATTCTTAACTGGGCGTAAAATATAAATCATAAAAGGCGTAAAAAAATCAAAAAACTAAAAAATTAACATATTTGGCACTGTACCCAATTGTTCTACCCTGTTATAATGTGTACCAGTTGTCTGTATACCTTTAAAGGGGGGGGAACTTTATATACGCATCGCCTTTTGTCGAAAGTTCTAGTCCCTCTAGGGATGTTTTAATTTAATTTTTTAGTAAGTTTTTTGACTATTAGGTCCAAAAATCATCGAGCAATCGATTGCAACCATTTCCAGCACTGCTTTGCTGTCATCAACTGCCTCAATTTTGCGATTTTTGGCAAATTACCACCAAAATTAGAGGAAACCAGCCAAATGATGCGTATTTAGACTAATATAGCCTCAGCCTCCGCCAAATTTATTTATTTGCTCACATATTTAGTGACTTTCTAGATTCAGAATTTCATGGCCAACAAGATAGAAATTTCTTCACCTAAAACACTTCAGAAAAAAAAGGTAGCTAGCGAAGGTTTGACAAAGGAACAATAGAGTACTATTGAGGGGTAGGATTTCAGTATTATTTAGGAACTGATATTTTTAGCGATTTCAATTTACACGATTTTATATAACCGTATGCTGAAAATGACGGCAAGAAGCAGGGCTACATTTTGAGTGTAAGGTTGCAAATGAGCGTGTAAATTAAAATTGCGAAAAAAATGTCAGTTCTAGGATACTACTGAAATGTTCTTGGATAGTCCTATCGAGGATTTCATCGAATTGGAAACCGAGGGCTGAAAAAAGGAACAAAAGAGAGAAGAACCGAGGGCTGAAAAAGGAACAAAAGAGAGAAGAACCAAGGGCCAAAGCGAGGGATGACAGCATCAACAGAGAAGAGAGCCAGAATTTTTTAACCGAGGGCTGAAAAGGACATGGTTCAAAAAATTTTATATTTTAGATCTAACTTTATACTAACTTTCCATCTGTCTGGTAGCTCAAATGAAAGCCCATAACCTTGGCTGCATTTTGACACTAATCTTGTAAATAAAAGAAGAAAAAATGAGGTTATTAGCCAGTGGTAGTCGAACCTGTGACCTATGGCGATGCGTATATAAGTCCCCCGCCTTTAAATATTTCAATATTCAGTAAACGACCTGGAGGAGATATATAAATTATTTAAAAGTTTGTAAATTTTAAACAGGGTATTTTTTGCTAAGTGTGGACATGGCGTACACATTAAAGGGCTGACCTCTTCCTACTCGGTGGTCCCCGCCAATTCAAAAATTTTTCCTTGATCATTGGACTTCTGTACGGATTTTTCCGCCACGTTTCTAACAAAACTAGGCCTGAAATAAAATTTTAGGCTTAGTTTTGTTAGAAACCTAGCGGAAAAATCCGTACAGAAGTCCAATGATCAAGAGAAAATTTTGAATTGGCGGGGACCACCGAGTAGGAAGAGGTCAGGCCTTTAAAATAGTTATTCATTTAATTTTAGGGCCTAACTCCTTCGCTGTAGACGCTGGTCCATCAGGCAATGTGGCTCGTTTCATCAACCATTCATGTGAGCCTAATTTGGATGCACCAATGATACTGCATGGCCAGAAAATGTTTCCACGACTCTGCTTTTTTCTATGAGAGAAATTCCGGCTGGCGAAGAACTAACAATTGACTATGGACAATGTGGTGGAAAGCGAAGCCAGAGCTCAAGTGTGCGTGCAACTCCAAGAAATGCAAGTATTTGAGAATTGAGGTTGACTCTAAGACAACATGAAATTTGTTTGTGAGAAACGGATTGTCATAAATCGTTTTACCATTTGGTCTGATTGAAACGGGTATTTTGTTTTTATTGTTATTGTTTATAAACAAAATTATAGTAGACAAACTGGAATTTCCGCCACCGAAGATCCGGTGTGTTGCAGGGCATTTCACACCCGGCTTTGCTTGCAAGAAATTACTTGCTTGCTCTTAAAAATTTTTTGCTACCATCAGAAGCGGTATGAATAAGCTTTACCTCTAGCTTTAACCCTTACCGTTACCTGTACTTTAGCTTAGAAACAAGCTTTACTTTACCTTCTGCTAAAGGTAGAGGTAAGGCAAGGGTAACCTTATTCCTAAGAGTAAAAAAAGAACCAAGTACCCCAAAATGCTTCAAACTATACCAAACCACAAAAAGGGAGATACCGTAAATTCTTTAATAAAAGGGCACTCTCTAATGAACGCACACACTCTAATTAACGGACATGTGTGCGAAGGGGTTGAAAAATAAAAGGACACTCTCTAATAAACGGACACTCTCTTATAAACGGACACCACAAATTTTATTGAACAAATACAACTAAAATCAATCATCAAACAACAAAATTTTATCTTTGCTAACATTTTCAAGGCTGATTTCGGGCGACGGTGAATCCATCTACACCTAATTCATCTACATCGAATTCATCTACATTTTGGCATTCTGTTTGTGACACTACAAATTAATTTTGCTTTTCTTACGAAAATTCTAGTAACGGCTCTGACTCTAAAGATCTTTAGCGGTCAGATTATACTTTGTAGGACTTACTGGAAGTAAGCCTTATTCATTACTTTTCAGAGTAGACGTATGTTTTGTTTTACCAAGAATGTTCCCTAGAATCACAGTTAAAATGGTCAACAAAAACAAGCTTAGCTACGCGAGTGACGGTAAATTTTTCCCACAGAAACAAGTCTATTGGAAAGCAGCCTCGCCTTTTGTCAAGCGAAATATAATCGCCGGAAAGAATTGCTTATTGGCGTCGTTGGTCATCGAATGAGTCGATATGCTTTTCCCGAGTATAGTAGATCGCGTCCAGTTTGACTGCTGCATTATAGTGATGTCGCTTGCGACTGCTCTTTGGAGTAGCTTTGTCGCTGTGCAGCTGCAGTCCTCTTCAACAATAATTAGCTACTAAAAACCAGCTGGGACAGTCCGTCAAACAAGGAACCTAACATTTTCATTATTTTTACCGGGTGTCCCAAAAATACCCGACGGATTTTTAAAGCCTTGTTTCTAGTAAATAAATTCTGAAATTATATCTCTTCTCTTTTAATACCACTTTGTAGCCCTGCATCTCCTCTTTCTAACGGCATATAATATGCCACTTTCTTCTTTTCGGAGTTACAGAGTTTCTGACTCGCACAAGACTTAGTAGTATAAGGCCTTGACTAGTTAGAGCTGCCCCTCTTTTTCTTTTTTTGTGTAGTGATTGTTCTACATAACATCCATATACTGTAAAAAGGTAACACAACTTTGAGTACACTAGTACTCCATCCCCTTTTCAACATGGGAAGTGGGTTCTAGCACCGTAACATCTTCCAACAGACTGACTGTACGCAACCGGCCTCCCCCTAATACTCCCCAATTCGTTGCAGCGGTCGCTCGTCATCTTCCCTTAGGCCACCTTCTTCTGTAACAGCTCGACACTATGTCTTGGCCGAGCCGAAACGCTTGACTGCGATGAGGTCTCTCGGTGGAGTTAGAGTTAGGGTACATCCTGATCAGGATCCGACTAGGACCTGTTCAACAAGTTTGATGACTACGGTATGAGTACCAAAAACAAGGTCACACTTGTCCATATTTGAGTAGCTGTGATGCATCTTGCATCTGAAGCATACAGTCCACCCATTAGACCGGCACAAAACACCGGAGGCTAGATGATAGGAGGGTCCACGCCCTCACACCCATTAGCCCGGCACAAACACCGGAGGCTAGATGATAGGATAAAATAAGTCAAGGGTGGTTTGGAGGTCTAGGTCGAGGGGCGACCTGGGAGGCAGATGATAGGTGTAAGGTAGGGGCAAGGGTGGTTGGACAAAACCACCCTGCAATCAAAAGTCACTTAAAACATGACTTGCACCATAATATTTCATTTGAATTCGCGCCAAATCTTGGCACGAATACTGTCCACAAGCGCTTCACACGCTTTCACTATTACTTACCCTCACTTCGCCTAAATAGCGAATACATTATTTGTTTCTGAACATTTCATCCTCTTTCATTTCCAGTTATCAAATTGGTGTCTGGTGAGAAGTCTAGAGCTTGCACGCAGCACTTCAGCAATCTTCAAGCAATCGCAAATTCTGCTCCATCCGCTTTCGCAGGGATCAGTCGCTCAGCTATGCCGGTCCGCAATCAATCTTCAGGAGCCGGAGGTGGGTTACGTTTCAAACTTGACAAAAACGTGAAGCGCCGTATGTACTCGGTGGCTTGCAATAAAGACTACGGTCACATCCAGCTGGATCCGAAGGGATCCGGAACTATAGGTTTCACGTTGAAATAAGGGCAAGCCTGAAGGGCACATCCAGACTCAGGTTCCGATAGGGGCTTGGGTACCTTTTCAGATCTCTGGCGTATCTCCTCTCATGAGATCCACATTCCTCTGGGTTCAAGACAAAGAGCCGCACACTGGACAATTGAGGGGTCGGCGGACCTTAAGCGTGAATGGCCTGAAGTCGTCTCCGCTCCGCAAGAAGAGGGAAGCAAGCGCCATCGTCCAATCCATCCAAGCTCTCAAGTGGTCAGCTCCGCAGTCAGTCGTCCGTTCAGTCGTTCCATCCAAGGGGTCAGCTCAGCCAGTCGTCTCCAGCATCAGTCCAGTCTCCAGCCAAGTGTCTAAGAAGCCAGCCATCAAAGAAACTCAGTAGCTAGTCTCCTATGTCTATGTGACATGCATTGTATGTGTGTATTGAATAAAAACCCCTCAACAATGTCTCTAGTGTGGCTCGACGTCTCTATATTTTACTCAATCGATTGCTCGATGATTTTTGGACCAATAGTCAAAAAACTTACTAAAAAATTAAATTAAAACACTCCCAGAGGGACTAGAACTTTCGACAAAAGACGATGCGTATATAAAGTTTCCCCCCGCCTTTAATTCTACTGGATAATCACGCACCAACGAAACCAAGTGGTCATCCATTTGGTATTAAAATTACTTTTTTATGTTTTCTGGGTCAAATTATTTTTATAATTTTAGGGTGGGTGGTAAAAACACCTGCTACCACCCGTATATAAGCTCACCTCCAGAATCAGTAGGGTCACATTTCATATCTCGACATCTCATATCGAGACATTTCGTATCGCGATATTTTATCATCTTCTCTGGCTTTTTTCAAGTTCTTCGAAAAAAGTTTTTACTATGTGATAACTGAGATTTCAGGCTACAAAATAGTATTTTCGGGCCGGGGTTTGAAATAATGTTGGCCTACGAGTTGCTTTTTTGGTAAAAGCTTGGTTTGTTGGTGGCGTGTTAAAAAAAGGTGTTTTTTAACCAAAAGCCATCCCGCAGGCCAACATCATTTCCCGTGCCCCATCACTGCCAAGAAATTAAATCGGATCACCTTTATTTATAAATAACAGCACGTGACAAATAATATATTGAATAATATTTTCTCAGACACCATTCTAACGGTAGATTCCTTCAAGTTTCTTGCAGTGCGGCAGCTCCGTATCAGTCGCTTTATTCCACATGTCGGCATCCCCGCGCATTTTGGCTGTCCACAAGAGGCCCTCACCTTCAAAAATACCGTTTCAAAAATAGTGCCAAGTAGAATAAGTGCCAAAACAGTTACGCTGATTTCTTTCGCGATTGCAGTTTGTTCGAAGCATAGATATGTAATCACTTTCAGCCCTTTGCTCCACTTGTCGCAGATTGTTTCCATACTTGGCATCGAAATACGGCTTCACGAAGTAAGGCACACGTAATTTCTGCGAGTACTTCTGGACATTGAATGCACTGAAATTGGAATATATCAAAATATAGCCAGCAGGCTAATTGAGTCACCTGTCTCTGACCAATTGAAAAAGCTTGCTCCTCACCAAAGAAACTAAAAAAAGAAATATTATAAGAGATCTTACATAAACTATCAGAGACAGCTATATTTCCTTTACTGGAAATTCACAATGAGAATTGGTCTAGTATAAGGGCCTGCTTACAATGGGATGTCGATGTCGAAGTAAAAGTTGGTGTCTAGATCTCGCGTTTCCCATAGGAAAATGCCAAATCTGATATAGATGACCTATACCTACTTTTTGATTTTAGGTATAGGTCATCTATATCAGATTTGGCATTTTTCGATGGAAAACGCGAGATCTAGACACCACTTTTACTTCGACATCGACATCCCATTGTAAGCGGGCCCTAATAGACCTACAAGATGAAAAATAAAAGTAGAAATTTAGATTTTGTTGTAGTTTCCCACATCTATTATTTTACTGGCTATCGTTGACCTTGTTGGGCTCATTCAGACATTTTTGGTATTCTTGCAAAGTCAACACTAGTCAAAGAATTCCTTCCTCGGATGTATTCATCGAACAAATTGGCGCTAGGCCAATAGATCCACAGTGAAATGATCCACAGCGAATTAATTCACGACGAATTGATCCACAAAAATTTGTCTCGGCACTGGTAACAGACATTATTTTTCCTTTAATAATAGTCATAAACTAGTTTTTATAAGACCAATAGGCCTCCGGGTAGGTAGGTGAACCCCCTGGTACCTGCTCTAGGTGGATATCCACCTCCAAGCTCCAAATTTTTTGATTTAACTGAAAGTAATTAGAAATCATCGTACTTAACCAGAATCGTGACCTGAACACGAATTTATAATGCTAAAATGGCGACTTCACTTACGGGAGCCCAGGTTCTGGAGTAGTTTAGTATCCCTTAAGGTACGAGGTGTCCAGGACAAGGCGCTATCGGACATCGGTTTCCTTTTTTGCCTTGGTCCCCCTGTTGTTTTTATTGAAAAATGCCTTGGTCCCCCTGTCCATTATAGCATGTTAATATATGGTGATTCTAGTGATCATGGTGATTGTGGTTAACGTCATTGTGGTTAACACAAACACCTTAACCATGATCACCTTCAAAACAACAGGGGGAGTAGTATTAACTACTTATTGAATATAGCTAGGAAGAAGTGAAAGGGTAAAAAACAGAGCTAACATTCTGGCCTCTTCTTTACCGGACCCTTTTACAGCCTCTTTTCACCGGCCTCTTTTTTAATGGTCGTCTTATTGCAACCCTTTTCACCCTGCACCATCTAAGAATAAATCATATACACAAAACAACATTTCATGCCAAGACAGATTTTTACTATTCACCTGTGGATCAATTCGCCGTAAATTAATTCACTGTGGATCAATTCGACGCCACGCGAGCAAATTATAATTTAAAAACAGATGAATTTCACTTTTTACAGCTGGTCCCGCAAACTCAAACTCCATGAGCTGGGCTACGTCCTAGTAGCGCAAACCACTCGGTTAACCGAACGACACAATCGGTGCACAGTAAAAATGATATCACGAAATCATCTCAAACCTAAGAACTTTTTGATAGAGCTTTGAAAAAAGACTCATCCAAGAAAAGGCGAGAAACATTGCAAAGCCTTATGCTAATATAAAAACACTCGCTTGGCAATTAATCCACCGAAAATTATCACGAGGATCGGCAGTATTTGAAGCAGCTGGAGGATGATCGACTAAAAACAATCAATTGGAATTCCACTTAAATGTTAAAACACTGACAGTTGTTCTTCTCTTGGCTGCTGTTCACGATGGGGACGATGGTGATGACGGAATTGCGGTCTATGTCGATTCAAAGCGCTTGGATTGAATATGCCACCTCCGAAAAACATTTCAAATATATCCTCCGGCGACATCTCAGCTTAAATAAATGTCATATTCTCGAAATTATACCGGACAAAATACCCTCAAAGCCTCTGCGACATCAAAGTCATAGAAATTGTTGAAGCGATGGTGTGAATGTTGTGCTGCCTCTCGCTGCTCCGGCTGTGAACCATATTTGTCATAGTCTTTTCGTTTTTTGCATCTGATAGCACGCCATACGCATTTCCAAGAGCTGAAAAAATTCGATTGAAAATGTAACAAAATGGAAAAAATTGCCAGTACCCTTGAAGGCTTCTGTAGCGCCCGGAGCCTTGCACTTGTCAGGATGAAGTTTAAGTGCCATTTCGTAATATTCTTTCTTGAGCGTCGATTCTGAAGCATCTCGAGAAACAGACAGGATTCGTAGTAGTCCTTGCAAATGCTTCATTCTAGACCAAAATATTTTTTTTGCGTTTTGTATGGGGAAAAGCTATAACCACCTTTCAATCATCTGAACTTGCTCATTGCTGAAATTGCGGTCATTGCTATAATCACCCATTGGCTTGCTTAGTCTTCAGAAAGCGAAAAATCCTGAATACCGTATTTACTCTAATAGGCCGACATGTCGCGTTTAAAAAACCATGATACATGATATATCATGAAATTTTATAACTTTGATTGGGCGCCGAATTCACCGATACATTTTATTTTGGTTATAGGTTCGAATCCTGGTGGTATTACAGTCGAGTACACCCTTGGACCGGGCTAGCTGTATGCATAGTGAGTAGACGTTTACCTACAAATGGACATTTGTCCCATTTGGTAGGTAAACGTCCCTGGGACGTTTACCTATCAAATGGGACATTTTTGAAATTTGGCGTTATTTTTGTATTTTTATATTATATATAAAAAGTTGGCTCAAATTGGTTCACACCCCAAATACTGATTTCCCGCAGTAAATTTATTTTTTCCCGCAGTAAATTTAAATTTCAAACAAAATGATGATTTCCCGCAGTAAATTACTGATTTCCCGAGTAAATTCCAGATTTCACGCAGTAAATTTGAAAATTTGTGCAATTCCAGTCAAAAGTTTGCAACAACACGTTTTACAGTCAGAATCGACGTTGAATCGCTTAGAATCCAGGCTAAAGTGGCCAGAAGCCAATAAAAACTGGCTTTTTGATGGGTCTACTAAAAAAACTTATCTATTTGCGAAAAAAACATTTGCGCGCATCGAAATCCCGTTCTAATTCACTCAATTTCTCAGAGCTAACTCTGAACTATTGCAAGCATTTTTAAATGCCCTTAACTTTTGAAATCACTTTAATAGTGTTGGAGTAGTGTGGAGTGGTGTGTACTGATCCGGAATGAAATTTTTAGCAAATTAGGGCGTCAAATGGCGATTCTCACTCTGCAAACTCACGTAAAACAGCACTGAAAAAGTATCATTTATCTACGGAACAACAATACAGCCGTATAACGACCAACAATTTTCATTTCGATGTCAAAGGCGTCATAATGGCAAACTTTCAAAATATCGGCGCTTTTCTATTTTATTTGACGGTTTAGTCAAAAGTGTCAACAAAGGATTGTCACAATTAGTGATGCGCACGAATCGATATTCGCACCTGCATATATCGCATATCGCATCAAAGTTTGTGGAAAAATCATCGATCGCAAATATCGCATTTGGATTTTTGAAAATATCGCATATCGCCATCGCAAATTTTTGAAAATATCGCTTTGGAGATTTTGTCATTCTGTCAAACAATTACAATCTTGTTCTACTTAGTTTCGATCGCTATTTAATTCTGTGTGTGCCCTTTTCACAGGAATACGAACACAAACCGATTCTTGTCTTTTGTCGCCATAGTAGCTATTCGACAATGATGGAGGAAAAGGGTACTCCTTCGAATGGTCATCCCCCCTACTTTTTCGAATTTTTTTTGTTTTTTTTGGACCTTATGTACTCTGCGGGCGGGGGGGTGGGCCACCGATTTTTTCACCAAAAATTTTTACGTTTTATATAGTGATCAAGTTAATTATGGTGAATTTAATATGACCATGCACTTAATCAAATATTTTCTATGGTCACTAAGAGACGGGTATAACATAATTATTATGATTATTAGAATCAACATTGTAAAATTGAGGAAAAAAACCGAGGTGCCAAAATCGGTGGCCCCCCAAAGTACATAAGGTCCTTTTTTTCGAAATTTTTTTTGTAAAATTACCGCAAATCATCTTGTCCTTGGAGGGGCAATAGAAAGTTTGGAAATTATTATTTTGGGTCTATTGTAGCATCAACACCTTTTTTTGGGATATGCGGGTAATTTTACAAAAAAAAGTCGAAAAAAAGTAGGGGATGACCATTCCGAAGGGTACCAGGAAAAGGACGAGCGCCAAACTGACGTCATGATTAAAATAAAGTCGTATTATAAAGCAGAAGCGCGTCAATTCGGAGGAGAATCCATTACGTATTGGAAGGTTATTTTTTACGACGACACCGCACGCCGGTATTCTGGCTTTACCTAATTCTATCTTTTCTTATGACAACGAAAAGACGTATCAATTCTCGCCAAGATAGCTCGTCTATTCCTCTCTGCTCCGAGCAACGAGCCAGGCGTAGCGCAAACAGCTATTTTCGGTTGCTCGTGACGTGTACGACTACAGACGATCAAATTTGAGTCCAGACAAAAAACTGCGAAATGCTGATTTTCCTGAACAAAAATCTTCCTGTGTTGAACTTCAAATATTAAGTGTCTTGTTCTGAAAAAGTACGATGTATGCATATCAAAAAAGGGCGGAAAATTATTATTACGGTCATTTAATGTAGCCCGTAGTCGTATTTAGAAAAAATATCGCATAATTCAGCGAATATATCGCACCTCGACTTTTAGAAATATCGCATATCGCTATCGCGATACAGGCGAGGCTGAAAATATCGCATCGCATATATCGCATAAAGCAAATGCGCATCACTAGTCAAATGACAGTCAAAAAGTTTTGACTAACGTTTTGACCGCTTTTTTGACTGAACCAGGGAAAATGACTGTTTCTATTTCAATTGTTTAACTTTTCTAAGATATTCAATATTCTTCCTTCATTATGACGCTTTTGACACAATGTACAGCCGTACAAATTACAAAAAAAATCGCTTTTAGTTTGTTCACCTATTATTCAGCTCCGCTGTACAATTTCTATTCAGATAAAATATCTCGCATCTCTCTTTCCTCGTGTAATTAGCATGAATGCAATGATCTGCAGGAATCTGGTCATAACTTTTATGGGTAATTTACTGCATTTCCAGTGTATAAAATCACGAAAACGGTTTAGTGTTTGTGAACTGGATTTCCACTTGGCTGAATCGATCCGTTTGCACAGCTTCTAAAAAGTCTTTGTCCACGGTCAAATTCCTCTCTGGAACGCACTTCCCGCAAATAGAGGGATACTATGCAAGTCTTTCTGCACTTAACCATCCTAATATTTTACACTCTAACCAAAATTGTTTCATTGTTTTAGGTACAAATCAATGAGATGCGATGTGGCCTGAAGCGCTTCCACTCGTTTGTCTGTGAAACAGAAGGAAAGAAACTTGCCAAAATCAGCAGAATGCTAATGATGCCTGTAGCCAAGACGACTCTAGTGAGGGATTATGGGCAAAGGTAGGGAGCTGTTAGCGTTAAAACGGGGGGGGGGGAGGGGTTGGTACACATCGAGATGCAAATATTTTGAACTCTCAGGTTCGATTCCCAGTAGGTGCATAACTTATTTTTTTCTACTCTTCATTTTAGTAGGTCTACCGACTTCTAGGGCCACGAAACATATCAAGTAACCGATTGCAATCATTTCCAGCACTGCTTTGCTGTCAGCAACTACCTTAATTTTGCAATTACAACAAATGACCATCAAATGAAAGGAACCCAGCAAAAAAGGGTCCGTATTTAGTTTTATATCTGCTGAGCCTCTACCAATTTTCTTATTCATCAGCGGGTTCAGTGACTTTCTAGAGTCAGAATTTCATGGGGAATCAGATAAAAAAAATTTCACACCAAAATCACTTCAGAAAAATCAGAGAGCTATTGAATGTTTGACCAAGGAATAAAGAGTATTTTGAGGGGTAGGATTGCGGTATTTATTTTGGAACTGACGTTTTTTGCAATTTTAATTTACATGGTCATTTACAAACATTCACTAAAAAGTGATGTCAACAAGCAGAGCTACGTATTGAGTATGAGGCTATAAATAGCCATATGATTTTAAAAATTGCGAAAAAACGTCACTTCCAGAATAATACCGAGAAGTTCCTGGACATTCTGGGTAGAATATCGTAGTATTGGACTTCATTAGATATTTTTCAAATTTTAGCTATAACTGCATATTACATTTGTGTTTGTATGATAGCTCAAATGAAAGCCCAGAATCTTGGCTAAATTTTAGTAGATTAAACGTGTGAATTGGAGAATAGAATTAGAAAATATCAATCAAACCAGTCAAAGAAAATACCCGAAAAGATAGATTTTCGTAAATTTTACAAGTCTTAAGCTTTATAAATTAGCGCCATATATTGTGAAATCGTGCTCTGATAATTTAATTGTATAGCCAGAGCCTGATGATCATCTTGACAAAAAAAACTTGAAAATTAAAGCAGATAAAAGCGGTGTGCACCCGCTGGAATCGAACTTGAGAGTTCAAAATATTCGCATCTCGACGTATAACTGCTCGCCACACCCTGGCCTTTAACCTGCTCCCAATATTTTTTATTTCTGACTTTTGAGCGGTTGTCTTTTTGTCATGTTGACTATATTTGGTCATTTGGACTCAGAATGAAACCGCTTGAGATAGCTTAACGATTTATTGTATATTTTACTGGAAATTCTACAGTTATCACATGTCTTCTGAGCCAGAATAAATTGGTGGTCATTCCGGCTCAGGATGACCAAATATAGTCAACGAGACAGTACATGACAAACCCCCTAAAAGTGAGAAATAAAAAGTTCCGGGACAAACTTTGAGCTAATTTTTTTGAATAATATTTTTAACAAATTAACATCCAAATACACTTTAACGTAGGATTTTCTTTCTCTATAAGATAGGGGGTATGCTTTTTTACCTATTTAAAGAAATGACTTCCATCGGTGAAATACACTTGCGCAGTCGTTTTGGAAAGTCGTCGGTAGCATTCTGGATGCATTGCTGAGGAATTGCGTCCCATTCCCGAACCAGAGATGCTTTTTAGTGCCGCAATGGAATTGTGAGGCCTAGAGCAGGCCTTCGACTGAAGGTAGTGCCAGCCGAAGTGGTACTTGTTCACTTAGGGGGCGCATTTACATTTTTTTTCAAATTATGTTTTAACGGCTCCTAAGTAATTTTTATATGCTTTAAACGATGAAAAATTTGTTTTCTAATACTTTCTTTCGTTAAAACCGATTTTTCGAAAAAAAAATTTGACTAAAATTAGACTTTTTACCTTGGGGACCAAGCATGAAGTTTTTGGTCGAATTTTGGTCTAAATTTTTTTTTCGAGAAATCGGTTTTTATTTAAGAAAACTTTGGAAAACAATTTTTTGACCGTTTAAAGCACTATAAAAATCACTTAGGAGTCGTTTAAACATGATTTAGACGATATTATAAAATGCGCCCCCCTAAGTGAACAAGTGCCGCCGAAGTAGTTCATGACATTCAGCTCCGGAGAGTTGGGCGGCCATTCACCACTCGGGTCGGTCCATTAGGGTCGACGGTGATGCATCAGGAAAGTTTTGGGCATCCAGGCAATCCAACAAATTGGATGTTCTCTTCTGTGGTGGCTTTAGCTGGTCGCGCTACTTCTGGCTCTGTCGTCGTCACTTCCCAGTCTCATTGAACCGTTTGATTGACACTCGAGATACTTTGCTAGGACAACCCAAGAAGGTCACAATTTCTGATTGTTTGTGGCCTTGCTGTAACAGTGAATAATGGCAGGCGTAAATCTTTCGACATGCTGAAAACGAGCTAGATTATGCTATTCAATTACGTAACACATCAATCAGCGCATTTTAAACACCTAAATGATTATGAAAAAGCAGCAGTTGAAAACAGAAAATAAGAAGTGAACAAAAATGATTATTCACCTACTTTCTTCTTTGCTTCGCATTTCATCATTAACGTCTGGCACAAATAAAAAGCAAACCCCCTATTTGATAAAGAAGAAAAATGCTACGTCATAGTGTATTTGGATGTCAGTTTGGAAAAAATATTGTTCCAAACAATTAGCTCAAGGTTGCCCCGGAACTTTTTTACACCAGTAAAAAGTTTATTTGGAGCGCTATATATAGTGCTCTATTTTATGTGCCTAGATCTGATGATGGAAGTCACGACGTTCCGCTCTCTCAACTCCATGACCTGCTCAGTCGAATTCAAAATTGGAGGTCCGATACTCAGAAAACAGTTGTGGCACATAAGCAATTGATGGTTCGAAATGCTCCAAAGCTCCCATGCTGCGCTAATGTTTCTCAAATACCAGTATGTACTAGTGCTCTGCCAATACCAAGCATTGGATGGCCACCAAGAAAACGCGGTTGCTGATGTTCCGCCTTCGCCATACCAAGTATCAAGCTCAGACAGTGCAGCTCTATAGTGAAGATCATCCAGTTCAATATGTCATACCGTGAACAAATCCAGTGTGCCGAGGACAACAGTGGTAATATTCATCGTCAGCAGCAGTGTGTTGTTCAAAGCTCAGAAGTGATGTGGGAATTCAGCATGTCCAACCAGCCCCTCCAATCTCCCGTGAAGTTCTTAGGTCAGCACCAATATCAAGCCAAGGTTGTTCATCTAGTGCATAATACTTCTTTCCCTGTGAATAATTTGTGGTAGAAAATCGTGTTTGGTAACTGGACTCTGCTTTCCGTTGATAATACTCAATAAAAGTAGGTTGAATGAAAATTTTTGTTTGATTCATTTCGTCCAAAATTTCTGGTTTTTGTTGGTTTTTCGGGGTCAAATTAATGTGGCGTAAATTTGTGATATTTGTTGATGTCTGCGGGCCTTTGTATTAGTTCTGCTGCATTTTTCATTCAGCACAAAAAGCACAAAGGAGCGTAATAAGAGCCTCTATACCGAGCGTTGACTGTGGCAAAACAAGTTCTAACTAGGGAACGATCGAACTGTAGATTCAACTCAAACGTTCTGACAATGCCAGCTTGGTGCATAGTCGATTTACTACAGTCAAATCTCGATAAGCCGGCACCCCAAAAGTTCGTTCCAGCCTAGGTCCGACACTTTTTTAACCCAATTTTTGAAAGCTTTTTCCAGTTCTGTTTTTACAGTCTGGTTGGAAATATTGTCAGGATTCTGATTTCGCCGATCGTTTTTTGAAAAGAAACCAAAATTGGGTTAAAAAATAAACCTTGATAAGCCACACCCCTTTTCAAAAAGGATGCCGCCGTAGTTGCACGGGCGCCGGCTTCTTTTTTGTTTTTTTCATAAAAATATTCTAGCATCGCGGTAATAGAAAGCATAACCAATAAGTTTTTTTTATCTATTAAAGTAAGTCATCGGCAGTCTCGAAAAAAAAGTTATCGGCAGCGCTGACACCCAAAAATTGGGGCTTAATCGTTTCGCCAATGAAACTTTTGCCAATGCGATCTTTTCGCCAATGAATCACTTCGCCAATGGAATCTTTTCGCCAATGCATCTTTTCGCCAATGGAATCTTTTCCCCATGGCATATTTTCGCCAATAGACTCTTTCAGCGTATAATTTTGATTTCTTTGGCAAATAAGCAGTGAGAAATGTAAATGTGATTTAATTCTTTAAATAGGGTACACATCCAAAGCGAATAGATGATCTTCAGTTCGACTCTCAGTGGGCGCATAACCTATTCTTTTACTCTATATTTTTAAGTAAGTTCACTGACTACTAAGGTCAAAAACTATTTAGGAATTTATCGGAATCAATTCCAGCACTGCTTCACTGTCACCAAATTCCCTAATTTGGGAGTTCGTGCAAATGACCATCCAAATGAAAGGAAACCATCCAAAATGATGCATACTTAGTTTTATTTACCTCAACCTCTACCAATTTTATTTATTTGTCGACACGTGTAGTAACTTTCTAGGGTATATTTACGGGAAACCAAATAGAAATTTTTTCGCGCCAGAATCACTTCAGAAAAACACTTCAGAAAACAGTAAACACAAAAAAATTTTGAGAGGTAGGGTCGGTATTATTTGGGAACTGACGTTTTGCGATTTCAATTTACATTATTTCACAAAAACGTATGCTAAAAATAACGGCAAGAAGCAGAGCTACATTTTGAGTATAAGCTTATAAATAACCACAAAATAATACCGAAAGTTCCAGGAAAGCCTGGGTAGAATGCATGGATTTGGACATCGTGCAATGTTTCTTAAATTTGAGCTCTGACTAATTATAACTTTTTTCCTTGTTTGATAGCTCAAAACTCTCAAAAACATTAATTTTCGGCAATTTAGCCTAAGTTAGCCTAGATAAAACTTTCAGTAGGTGTAAAGCCTGCGCTGATGATCTTATTGGATAGAACAAGATCATTTTGACACCAAATTTGTCAATTGAAGGAGATAAAAAGGACAGGATCCTGAGATTTTTTTGTCCTCACTTTTAGCCGTCAATCTTGTGATGAGAGTGAGAATAAAAAAACAGTTCTTATCTCTCGTAACAGTGAGATTCTCACTGAAAGTCAGAATCTCAGTGAGAATTACCGTAATTCCTCTGATAAGAGCCCATGGGCGCTTGTTTTTCAAAACCCGAAAATCTGAAATTTTGGCGCGGTCTCAAAAATTTTGAGTGCTCAATCAATGTCTAAAAACGCGGAGTCAGTAAGCTCGTGGAGTTGAACTACCATGAAACTTGATAAGCACACCAATTTGGAATTTTAAATCGCGCAAGACCACCCTAATTTTGTCAATAATGTTTAGAATCGTTTTTTGTTTGCATGTGAAAATTTTCAAAATATAGAACGGTTTACTAAAAAAAAACGTATGGACAAATCAGGGTGGTCCCGCGCGAATTCGAATTTCGCAAATTGCTGCTGCTCATCAATTTCTCGTGTCCTTGAAAAATGCAAAAACAGATTAGCTAAATATTTGCGCTGGCTGAGACAGAGGTAGTAAAGTTAGGGTGGGCGCTCATTAGAGCACGGGCGCTTATTTAGAGAAAGTACGGTAAGCCAAGATCGGATGTTATTGAGCGTGAGGACGTTTTTTTGAGAGTGAGCGAGAACAAAATTTGTCCTCACAGTATTCGAGTTTGGCTGAGAATAACTTTTTTCCTCCTCACAGTCAGTAAGAGTGAGAATTGAAAAAAAACCTTGTGAGTGAGTGAGATTCACACTGAGAATTCTCAGTGAGAATCTCACTCTGAGTGAGCTCAGTAAAACACTGGTATCCATGCACTGGCAATCGAACCTGAGAGATCATCTTTTCGCTATTGATGTGTACCCCATTTGAAGAATTAGATCACATTTACACTTCTCACCGCTTATTTGCCAAAGAAATCAAGAGTATAAACGGAAAGAGTCTATTGGCGAAAAGATGCCATTGGCGAAATGATCTCATTGGCGAAAAAATGCCATTGGCGAATGGTTTCGTTGGCGAAAAGATGCAGTTGGCGAAATGACATTATTGGCGAAAGGCACTAGGTCATTTCGTCCCCGGTCATTTCGTCCCCCGGTCATTTCGTCCCTGCCTTTTCGTCCCCGGTCACTTCGTCCAAAAAAACCGCCAATTTGAATTTTCAAACAGGTTCAAATACTGGGATAGTAAACACTTTTTCTAACTTAAAATTGTGTCAGGAATTGGGTTTTTTAGGACCAAAATTGTAATTTTACCCACCCCAACTCTATAAATAGGGTGGTACCTCCTGGTCAGGTGTATATATACACCTGGATAGCCTGAAAATTGGATCAAAATTTGTTTTCGTTTTCGGGTTCCAAAACCTATTTTCTGTACCTATTCGAGCATTCTAAAGAAGGTTTGACAGTAGTAAAACTACATTTTGACGGTACTTTCGCAGTTTTTCGTAAATCTTGCAATACGTAATTTCAGCACTGTCATACCATCTTTAGAATGCTTGAATTCGTGCGAAAACATTTTTGGATTTCCCAATAGCGTAAAAAAAATTCGATCCAAGTGGACACACTTGGTTTAGTTGGTGCATGGCAGATCCGAATGATCCAGCTGCTAGCATGGTCAGATGCTTTGCAAAAATACTTTATTAAACAATCTGGGTATTGTCGAATAAGTACTGCCCTTTAGGTACCACTAACTAAAATTACTATCTATCACCACCCAGGCACTTCCACCTGAGCACCGATTCATATCACTGCCTTGTTACTACCACTAAGTACTACTTTCTCGGTACACAACTTCATACTATCAGGTGGATTCCCTACAGGATAGAAAACTATTCATAGGAAAAAACTCCAGAACTGGGGTTCCTGATGTTTTAGCATTATAAAACCGTGTTCAGAAACCAATTATGGATAGGTACAATAATTTTTAGTTACTTTCAATTAAATCCAATATTCGGATTCTGGAGGTGGATACCCATTTAGAGGAGGTACCAGGAGATTACACTGTCATCCTGAGGCTCACGGGTCTTATAAATACAAATATATGACTGTCATTCAAGAAAAAAATGTCTGCTACCCATGGATCTGAACCTGTTTGAAAATTTTCAAATTGGCGGCTTTTGGGGACGAAAAGGCCAGGGGACGAAATGACCGGGGGACGAAATGACCGGGGATGAAATGCCGGGACGAAAAGACCGTCGCCTTGGCGAAAATTTCATTGGCGAAACGATTACGCCCCCAAAATTGTCAGGTCGGCGCCGGCGCCCGTTCTGACTAGCGGCGCTGGCTCCCGTGCAACTATGGTGCCGGCTTATTGAGGTTTTGCTTTTTAATGATGAAAATTACAGGTGCCGGCTTATCGAGGTTTGACTGTACATAGAATTTTTTCATTTTTTTGCTAACAGACAGAAAAAATTGAATGGGGAGACTCGATAAAATGTCAAAATAGTCAAAATTTGCCTGGTCCCGCCTCACAGCGTGTCATCCTATCAAATTCATTCAAAATAAATTTTGAATTTGAATTCAAAACATAACTTTTGTGTCAGGACCACGTGAAAAAATATTGCAATTTTTCCGATCATTACTATTACTTTCTTGTGGTAAGCATACTAGTCTTCGATAGGCTATGCTTTGTACCAACGGAAAGCTGACAAAATTTTACACATTTCTGTCGTTTCGCTTTTTTTCACATTTTGCCTACATATTATGCAGAAATGTAAATACCAATTAAAGTTACTGATTTCAGTTGTGACTGACGCATTTTAGATGATCTGCGCTCTCTGAAAAATCTGGCCGAAAAAAATTCTGTCTGGTTAAAAAGATAGCTCTTGATTGCGCTATCGATTGGTATAAAAAAATTTAAGAAAGTATGGGTTTTCCAGAAACTTTCATGGGTATTTGACAGAAAATGGATTCTTATCCAACAGTTCAGCAGGTATAATTTTCAAAATTTCTAATAAGCGTCTGTATTTTTACTGGCCAAAACATTCCGGCTGCTCAAAAAATAGCTCCTTCTCTGGCTATTGATTGATGTATGAATTTGTGAAAAAAATGGGTTTTCGGAAAAATAATTGGGTTGGTTGATGTCCAGTGGATTTCCATCATAGTTCATCAGGTATAATTCTCGAAATTTGTTGTTTGGTGATCTTTGGCCAAATCTTTATTTTGGCTATACACTTAACTTCGAGATGAATCAGACACTCACAATAAAGTCCAATAGTAGGAATAAGGAATACAGTCAACCCTCGAATAGTGGCCCCTCGATATGTGTCCCCTTTGGCCCATAATTTCGTTGTCAAATTTTAGTTTTAGCTCAGGTCTTTCTCAATGTTAAATACCTTCCTATAATAGCAGTCACTACTGGGAAAGAACCACATCATTACTGTCAATGCCCTGATGGTTAACCCACTGACAAGGAACCTTCCTAGGTGTTAGTGCGGGATCAATCACATGGGGTAACTTTTTCACCAAACTTACAAATTCAGTGCAAGTGAAGATCTCATTCGATAACCTTTTGTCTTATAAAGCTCGACAATCAGGATCCTATCTCTATTTTACGGAAGATACCATGATTTATCATGGTTTTATGAAAAGATTTTCATGGAAAATATTTTTTTTTCAATAATCTAAACACTGCCTAGACCCTAATTTAGCTCCTCATTTGTTGCCGAGGTGGCCAAATTAAATCTAGAAACATTTGCTTAGTTAAGAAAAGCATTTTTTTCCATGAAAAATTTTCATAAAACCATGATACCTGTATTATCGTTAACTTCCGAAAATGGAGATGGAGTCCTGATTGTCGAGTTTTTAGGACATCAAGGGCTACTGGATGAATTATTTCATATTCAAGATATAATGTGTGAGTTTGGTAGAAAAAATTACCGCATGTGATATCGGTACCCAATAACATACTTTTAAAACAATTTTTTTGTAAAAAATTGGTTTAAGAAAAGAAAAACACGCTTTGTGGAGTAGCATGTTTATTATTTAAAGTAGGGACCCACGGTGCATAAGTACCAAGTATCCAAATGTGAATCCTGCTTTAAACTCCACTCCCACAAACGATCACAACTCAAATTCTGCACTTTATTTGATCGAAAAAATAGTATAGCACTTCTCTTTGCAGCGAACATAACTTTTCACCACAGAAATAAAACTTGTAGATATACAAGCCATTACGGTTACTTTAGCGCAGGTTAGGCATTCATAGTAACAGAGGTAATTGTTACAGACTATTTGCAGGTGTCACAAGTTCGCATCCGGTGACGGAAAACAGCACATTAAAGCCTGAAGTTCAAAAAAGATCCAAATGAAGTTCAGGGGGAGGTTAAGAACAAGCCAGCAAGAAAGTTAGGATAGGTTGAGATGAGATAAGGAGTTTGAGAGGAGGATCAGAAAGGTTGAAAAAAGTGGAAAACTTTTTTCATTTTTCTACAGTCATATTGGGAAGTTCATTTTGAAGTTCAAAAAAGGTTCATTAAAGACTCATAGTAATCTTGTATAGCGAAGTCTCTATTTTCAATTAAAGTTGAACTCAACCTCCGTCAACCTTTTTTCATCTTTATGAAGTTCATGTCAACCTCAAGAGTACCTTTTAAAACCCGTTTCAACCTTTGCGATATGAAGTTCAAACAAGGACCGAGTGAAGTTCATTCAAGGCTCAAAGTATCTTGTATAGCAAAGCCCCTATGTTAAAATTTAAGTTGAACTCACCTCCGGCCAACCTTTTTTCAACCTACCCAAGTGTCATTTCAACCTCAAATCTACCCTTTATTAAAATCATTTGAACTTTTCCTTTGGAGTTCAAACGAAGTAAAATGAACTTCATGTGAAGTTCAAATGAGCTCCACGACATCATCATTCATGTTCGAAGAATTTGCATGTCATCTTCGC